>OY744616.1:543776-646909 GCA_963556255.1 Allolobophora icterica | reverse complement strand
TAGGACTCATAGGAGAAGAGAAGAAGGTTCAACCCCCGTCAACTAAACAACTAAGAAGCGACCCTCGATTCATACATGCCTGGCTACTTAGCAGTCTGCCGCCATTACAACTTTTCTACGTAGATTATTATTATATGCACGTGTATAGAACTCTGACCTACCTCCTCCGCTGTCCACCGCAAGCAGGAAAAACGCCAAAAGACAGAAAAGCGTTTCCATCGTTTTCTCAACTGGATCGTTTCATCATCATCATCGTCGTCGTCGTCATAATCATCATAATCCGATCAATCCGAGAAATTCGCTCAGTTAGGGCCTACGCGATTAGCTGAAACGATGATATATCCGGATTAGTTTCAAATCAATGAGATCTGCAGGTAGCAGAGAAGTCGCTAAAGTCATAACAGCCTGATTTTAAAGAAGGATGTAGGGCCTAAGACTTTGAGAAAACGATGTTTGACTTATAAAAGTAAACATTGAACTTCTTGAGTTTCACTTCCTTAGCAGCAGATGACGTCATTTTCAATAAAATGGCGGTTTGCTGGATCAGCTTATAGTTGTAGAAGATATAAAGCCGCCAAAAATACACAGTATCTTTTATAATTTTTTATAATATAATAGTATAGCGCTCATTTTTGCGTCGTCTGTTTTGGTATACAATTCAAGAATGTAAGGTTTGTCTCCTCACTTGCAGGTTGGGCCAGATTATCCAGATACCGGTATATAATTATGCGAATGGTTCGTATAAGACTACCTTTGTCAGGAGAAGTCCTGACAAAGCAGTGGCGGCGCCAGATTTGAAAAGTAGTACGGCAAATTACAGGGTCTGGGTAAAAGTGTATGGCATAATTGTTTTTGCCGTAAAACCTTAAAAAGTGGTACGGCAAAAGCCGTACAACAAACATAGGGGGCGCGCCACTGTGACAAAGGTAGTCTTATGCGAACCATTCGCAAATCTTGTTTTTATCACATCAGGACAATACGTCCCAAAACCCACAAGGCCTATTTCTCATTGGCTTTTATACATCTGGATATCTAACTGCTCTTCACCTTACTGGCTAACCGCGCCTCAGATTCGCATTTCTCTGTGATCTTGCGCGCGTTAAAAATGTTTGTAAAATTTCTGACCGCTGGAAGCCAATCTTCTTTCGTCACAGAAGGTTACCTTACCCTCTGTGACGAAAGAAGATTGGTTACTTTGGAGTAGGTCTAATTATCCCAATTTTGGTGCTGTTTAACTTGTGCAGGCTGGTGTGATCTTTCGTCAACACGCATTTTCGTTAAGCTTAGAACAGTTTGTCCTGAAATTATGCTCTTTAGAACAAGCTCCTCAACGACCATCGCCAGTTTATCTAAAAACAGAATTTTCAAACTATTATGTACTTTGTGTTCCACATAAACCCAAACAACCTACATGCTAGCACTTTCTACCTGCACACCACGCTGCCTTCCCCACTTGACCCTCTGCAATCCGACTTGGTACCAAACAATCAGGCTCTTGCAGATCGATATGATGAAAAAGCTGGTCTCCCTCATGCAACCTTTGTGCAGAGTGGTAATTTAGGAGATTTGCATAGGCCTACGTTAAAAGTAAGGAATGAAAAAACTGGAAGAGGCAACAGTGTCATCCACAAAGGACGTCCGCAAAATATTACCTAATCCGCACATGACCTTACCCTCCCCTTCCCCCTTTGCAAACGTCCGCACGCCAAAGTCAATGAACGAAGAAACCAACTCTAATGTGACTAACGTTATTAATAAGCTATACCAGGCCTATCTTATTTAAAATCACCTTACTTAAAATGTCAACCTTTTACCATTTGAAACTGAAAAGTATGCAGTGTTCTACATCAACATTTAGAACAACAAACACAAGTAATATAGACTAAATAGTAAGCAAACATTTAACTACGTGCCTTTTAAAACGGTTTTAACCAATCACCTCACTGACCGGTTCATCTCTCGGGGGAAGGTTGAAACAAGGTGTTTAAAAAACTAACAAATTAAAAAATTTAGATGCGGACATCTGCACGGGTCATAACACCCCTCCCCTTGTCCGCATTTGAATGACCTCTCCCTCATTGCGGACGTCCTTTATGGATGACCCTTTGTTGCTGCACACCAAAGGCCGGAGTTTCAATTACCTATAACCAGACCAGATCATGTGCATGCAGACATTTTGGCCTAATTGCAAGTAACTTGGATTTTATAGCTGAATTCACCAAGACACAATTGAACAGAGCAAAAAACACTTTATGCTATTTAAACGGTTCCAGTTGTAATGATTGTAACAACGCAGTAACAATAAACACATTCTGCAGTTTCTGCAAAACCATAATTGAGATAAACTGAAACACATGATAGCAAGCGACACAGCTACAAAAATACTTCTTAAACTCTATCTTGAACAATCAGAGACAAACATGGAATCGAACCAGCTAAGAACAATTAGAAAAATAAATCCAGACGACCAGCTTAATTACGAAACACTGTTTCATATCAACATAAAGAAGACAAAGGTCATGACAACAGCAGATTGGGATAGTTTTGAGATAGACGGAGAGGAAATAGAGGTGGTAGAAAGCTTCACATTCCTAGGATCAATGGTTGGAAAGGAGGGAAAGTGTGATCCAGAAATAAAACGAAGGATTGCTATAGGGAAAGCTGCAATGACCGGACTGGAAAAGATATGGAAAGACAAACATGTGAGCATAGAAACCAAAAAAAGGCTCGTGAGAGCACTAATCTTTCCTACGGTACTGTACGGTTGTGAGACGTGGACAATGATAAAGAACATGGAAAATAAGGTTAACGCTTGTGAAATGTGGATATGGAGGAAGATGCTGAGAATATCTTGGACTGAGAAAAGAACGAACGAATCAATACGAGAGGAGATTGGAATTGAGAATGAAGAGTCGTTAAAACAAACTGCGACAAGAATGAAGCTAAGGTTCTTTGGACATGTTATGCGATCTGATGGTCTGGAGAAGGAAATGATGCTGGCGTGCGGTGAGGGGAGGAGAAGACTGGGTCGCCCAAGGAGGAGATGGATGGATGAGATACAAGATGTAACTGGCATGAATTTGGCGGAATTGAGAGACTTGTCATCGAATAGGAGACGGTGGAGTGTGTTCACCAGGACGATCGCTAGAGCTCCACGAGCTGACAGCACAAGGTGACAAGGTGTTTCATATCAAATCAAATCATATCAAATTTCATATCAAATATCAAATCATATCAAATAAGTAACTGAGATCAATTCTTAAGATCAGGATCTTTCTAAGAAATAGTGTGCATTCAACTTAGTTATCTAATCTGATAGCTATATAAGAAACACAAACATTAGACAAGGCAAATGAAAAAGTGCTAATTATGCATAAGTTGCACCCTTGATCAATTCATTACCACAACTCAGAAAATGATCAACTAAAAATTTGCTGGCAGACTTTGCATATCTACGCAGTATTAGTATATGTAAAATCCTTTTTCAAGTGAAGTTCGATTGTCCCCCGGGACATCAACAAACATGCAAAAATATATCGAACAAACACAGCAGCCAAATAAAAGTTTTCTGGATCACCCATTGAAATCAGCTGTAAGTTATCATTCGCTGGATTCCATGTGGGCTAATTCGCATGAAAAGGATGTGCGGTCAGGTGTTCTAAAAAGGCTGTTGTTCCAGGCTTGCAGAAAATGTGCGTGTTGTAAACTGGACACATCTTGATGTCCACAGAATCAAATGACCTGCAAAATGAAGAAATCAGTGAATAAGACACATTTCACAGCAACAGACGAATTGACAAAACAATATGAATGTCTGATTTGAAAAACAAAACCATACAGTTTTATCAGTAAGAATCAGCTTCAAAGAGGAATCGTTTGCAAACTAGTTTCGTTTTACATTCGTTTACAAACACCTTTAATAATATCCTTTGATAATATGAAATCAGATACTTTGGAATAGGTTACCGAGAAAGTTGAAACCTTCTCAGCCTTCACTTCTGAACTCACAAGACTCAAAACCCATCTTGTTCTACGATAAATTGGTGGCATTGTTTGGCAGCAATACCAAATAGCTTCCACTGAATAAATACCACATTATATTACATAAAACATGTTTGATCAAAATGATTTTAATGGCAGTTAGAAGAAACATCTTACAAGTCATCATCGTTTGTCTGTTGAAGCTCTGAGGAACCTAGATTATTTCTGTCAGAACGGAGGCCCTCTTCGTGAAAGTCGCTCACAACTGATTCTACAAAACAATGAGAATGTGTCTAACATAAGTTTAATCCCTGTTATGTATTATTACCATGGGACTCAACTTCCCACCCATCGACAAATGACTTAAACACAGCACGTCCAGTATCACTGATTTTGCTTAAATTGTTTTAATGTTTAAGTAATGCAAATATAGGATAATTATCCAGAAATTACATCAATGTCACCTATTCCATTACCATAGGTAGCTACTAAACTACCGTGTGTAAAAATATCAAACAATACAACAGGAAAATCTTGATGACCACAAAACTAGGAGACTTAATAATTTAACGACAAGGATAATAATAGAAAATACCTTCAATGTTCCTCTTTATTTCCTTAGTTTTCCGGAAACAGCTCTGAACCTACAGTGCAATACAACACAACTGAAATTTGATAATGACCCCAGAGTTCAGAGAGAGCATAATGAAGTTGGACAACAGGAAACATTGACCAAAAATGCACAGGAAGAGGTGTAAGTGTTCAGTTTAGACTAAAAGACAATTCAGTAAGATGTTGCAAACATGATGAGGAAGCATAGAGTTCCTAATGTCGGGACTAGCCAGTGTGAATAAACATCGGTCATTTACTGGATCACTGTGTAAAAAAAAGCCAAACCATCTCCAGTTGTTTGTTCTGCATCTCTGCATGTATCTGAACAGATAAACAGCTAATCTTTAATTAAAGTACAGGTTTCAGAAACCGAGAAACCACTCTCCAGCATCTCAACTTTAGCCTTTAAATCATCAAGATGCCCAATGAGCAGTTTAACAGTGCCTTTAGTGTCTCTGGAGATAAACTGTGCCTTCAAAGCTAAACAGTGCCTTCAAAGTTAAACAGTGCCTTCAAACCTAAACAGTGCCTTCAAAGTTAAACAGTGCCTCCAAAGTTAAACAGTGCCTTCAAAGCTAAACAGTGCCTTCAAACCTAAACAATGCCTTCAAAGTTAAACAGTGCCTTCAAAGCTAAACAGTGCCTCCAAAGTTACACAGTGCCTTCAAAGCTAAACAGTGCAATCAAAAATTTTACAGTGCCTTCAAAGCTAAACAGTGCCTTCAAACCTAAACAGTGCATTTACAGTACTTTATGAGGGAAACTGCTTTCCAGCATCTCTACCTTATTCTTTAAATCTTCACGTTGATCGATAAGCGCCTGCTTTTCAAGTAAAACCTGCTGTGTCGCATTCTTCAGCTCCTAAAATCCAAAGATAACCAACGGCTATAAGAGATACTAGTTCTGTCAATTAACTTTTTAAAGATCAGAATCAAAAAGCCATATTCAAAATATGTCAAAGGTTGAATTATGTAATTTTAAGTGATAACTAAATACTGCAGTGAGACAGAGAATGAGAGAGAGATACAATTACTGTTAGCCAAACAGAATCAACGGATTATAGCTACAGCATAACAGCATAATCCCAATGGAGTAGCACAGGTGAATCTTACAAGATCCAGCAGGATGTCGTTGTAGCTGCATCCATATAAATTACAGCATATACTCTATTCAGATGTGTCTTTCTAGACAGCAAGCATGAGTCAAGCCACGTATGGATTCAAGGCAAGTACTAGTTTGGGTTTATGGGGCTGTTTGGATATATGGGGCTATATGGGTATAATGGGCTGTGTAGCACAGCTCAGTTAAAATCTAGACTGTGTCCAAAAGAAACTCTTATTTGAAGAAATACTATATAACAACTAAATGCCCATCTGAATATTCATACAATTTCGAAAGCCGTACCAGTCTAACTCAGTAATTTTTTTAATTTTACACTGATGGCTCATTTTGATGCAATATTTAAGATACAAATTTCTTCAGCTTTGTAAAGTTCTAATGCTCCATTTTGCTTAACTTTGCTGTGCTTGCAAGTGTTGTATCCACGATGCCAATCTACCACCTTATCAATGATGCATCTGTCACCAAAATTATTTTATTGAAAATATCCAAAATGCCCTAATCATTATTACATCCAAGCGGCTCTGCACACATTCATGGCCAAATTAAAATGAATTAACCTCATATGTAGTAACACGACTAGACATTTACACAGCATCACCTAAGAAACTTTAAAGGAGGATTGGGTGGAATTAATTGTATAAAATCACAATTTTGTTTATAGTAGTAGCTGCTAATCAGTAAAGGTGAAAACTCACTGTGTCACGATCGTAGGCTGTCACGTGCGTGCTGAAGTCTTGATTGCACTGTTTGTATGCAAGACTTGTCTGTTCGGCATCTGTCAAGCATGTCTCCAGCTCCAGTTTCAAATCCTTGGTTGTTCTTTGCTCGTGCTCCCTCTCTGACCTCTCCTCGTTGAGCACTCTCTTTACCCTTTCAGAACAAGCCATTTTATTTGAGAAATAATCTTCAAAATCTGCTTTCAACTTGAGCAAACGACGTTCTGATCTTTCCGCCATCTCTTCTGCCATATCAGCAGTTATCATTCGTTCTGAGAGACTCTTCTTAAGATCTTTCATCTTCGAACTGAACTCTGTCCCAAAAAGATCACTATGTGCTCTTTCACTTGCATGGCAACTTTCTACGTGTGTCATGTTCTTCTCAAACCGTTCGATCATTAATGTGGCATCATTTGGCCTCTGTTGTGCCAAGCTCTCCCAGTGCACAGATGAATCCACTTCTGCTGATAGATGTTTAGCCATCTCTTTCTCAGCTGCCGTCAGCTCTTGTTCTTTCTCTAAGAAAAGTTCCTGAACTGTTTTCGTCATATCAGCAGACTTCGCCATTTCTCCATTTTCAAGCTCTGAGTTCTTGTCTTTTGCTGCTTCAGTCGTCTCTCCTTCTTTCTCTGACAAAAGATTCTTCTGTAGTCTTTCTTCACAGTCCTTCAGTGACTGGCTCACGTCAACCCGTGTGACATGTTCTTCGCTGCAAAACTTACTTAGGTATTCATTCTTCTGCTCAACCACCTTCTTCTCTTGCTCAGTGTTTGACAGTTGGCTCTCTACAGGTATATCACTCAGTTGCTGTTTCTCTTCTGTCTTTGTCATTCTTTGTGACATCTGCCTCTGTAGCTTGGCATTCTCATCCTTTAGTGTCATCAGCTCAAAGAAGAGCAGACTTAAGTGGTTTTTCACACGACCAGAAGCAGCAATCTCTTCTGACAAACGCTTCTCTAACTCTGCTTTAGTCTTCTCAAATGCCTTCATCTCACGCTCTTTCTCAAACAGGAGTTTCTCAAGCTGTTCTTTCAGTTCATCTGCCAGCTTCTTTGAACTTTGAGAAGAAGTAATTTCTACGGTAAGTCGTTTCTCGAGGTCTGCCTTTACAGTTTCAGCTGCCTTCTTCTCTTGCTTCCTCTCCAAAAGTTGGTTCTGAAGTTGCTCTTTCAACTCAGCTGCCAGTTTGTTTGCGTTTAAAGACACAGTTGCGTGTTCAGCAACACATTTCCTAAGCTCCGCTCTTTCTTTCTGAGCGATCTTATTCTCCTTCTCTTTCCCCGGCACGTATCTCAGTAGTTCTTCTTTCAGCTTCTCTGCCAGTTTCATTGTGCGAGCTGAGGTTGCAATTTCTTCGACAAGACGCTTTTCAAGCTCAGCTTTGACCTGGTCTGCCTCTCTCAGCCGATCGTTAAGCACCATCAGTGAAACAAATGTTGAAGCCTGCAAACATACAAATAAAACTGAAAAATTTTACAAATGTTCAATGCTAGTGACTTATTAAATTTCTTGAAAACTTGCCGTTTGTGTAAAGCAGGAGTTCCCAACCAGGGGTGCCCGCACCCCCAGGGGGTGCGAGATGGCATTTCAAGGGGTGCGAGAAAGAGTAGGTAAACTTTTTAATCGGCTGATAGAAAATCCGTCATGTTCATACAAATGTCACGAAATTAACTCGTTACAAAAATTGTTTGCATTTATTTTATTATAACAGAACTTGATATTAATAAATGTAATAATTGTGTGTGCATGTGTGTATACTTACTGAGCAGTATTTGTATCATAGTGCTACCGGTGTCTTGCAGTGTGCCGGCATTCGTAGGTCATTATTTTTGCTTTGAGTGCAATGTCATTTTGACATTATATTTTGAAAGAAGCAATGAGCAGGAAAAATTTGTCAGGCTTTATGAACAGGTAAATTAGCTCATATTTTTCTCTTGCTGGTTCGCAGATTAACCCTTCATTTTTCATCATGCAAAAAGAAGGAAATGGAATGATGAGTATGTGTGCTTTGGTTTCACTTGCACAACAGGAAATGATGACTTGAAAAAACCCAGTGCATTCTTTGTAGCGTTATGAATTTATATGTGCATTTTTTATGTACTGAGTTAAAAGTTCATTTTTAGTTGTTTGTTCACCCACAGTACTGTATGAGTGTATGTGGTTCAGTCTGTGGTTCAAAAAATAGAAATGCGACTTAGTCATCTTCAAATGTGATATGACTTTTGTAGGGTGTGCGAGTGCTAATCAAATATTTCCAAGGGGTGCGAGGCATAGAAAAGGTTGGGAACCCCTGGTGTAAAGAGATATTTTAAATTTACTGAATATCTGACCTGAAATTGTCTATTTTCTTCCTCAACTCTGTCAGCTTTTTCCATAAGCTTGTTCCTTGAATCAGTCAACATCTGGATTTCTGATTGCATGATATCAATGTAGACTGAGTTATCAGACAGTTCCTCCATCATTTTCTTTTTCTCCTGAAGCAACAAGAAAACCGATCCGAATCCATGAAATTATACAGCTAACATCGCAGAAAGTAACTTTCCTGTAGAAATGTGAAATCCTGTATGCAAAAATAAGTGAATTCTGATGCCAAAAATGTGTGAATGTTATGAAAATAAGCATTTGCAATGGCCTCCGAGCACCAGTGGGTGAAGCAAGTCTGCTAGAACTGTCGAATAAAAACTGAAAGGAAATTAGAGTTTTTAGAATTGAAAATGTTCAGTCATGGTCTACTTCTTGAGTTATGCAGCACTATGCAGCACAGACTATTCTACATCTACTTGGGTTTGTTCACCACATCAAGCACGATCAAAAAGGTAAACCAAGTCCAAGGCAAAGCAAAGGTTGATCGGAGAGATGACAGCCTCAGAGAAGAAGCAGCTATTTGGTGTGCTCATTTTAAGCATTGATTCAATGCTTCCTATTACTGATAGTTTATGAACTTAATGCCTAGTGTTGCTTATAGTTTATCAGCTAAATGATTCTTGTTGCTTACAGACTAAACTGGAACATGATAGCTTTTGGTTAGAGTGCTTGCCTTGTAATGCAGCATCCATGGGTTCGATCCTCCTCTTCTGAGAGGGTGACTGTGTAGGGAGCAACTCCTTACTCAAAATTGCTCAGCACCATCGATTGATGCTTGGTCGTTAGTGGTGCTCGATAAATGATGATAATAATAATAATATCGACTGAATGCCTCCTGTTGCTTTTAGTTACCTCATCCAGCACAGCAAGGTTCAGATCCAGTTCCTTGACTTCGTTTTCCTTTTCAGCAATCTGACATTTGTATTCCTCCAACATGTTCATTGTCTAAAACAAAACACATTGAAACTGTCTAATTAGCATTTAAAATCTCCACAATAACAGAACTAAAGTTTAATTTGCTCGTTTTGTCTAACCTTGTCATAATACCCTTAATATTACCCCTTATTAATTTTGTTCAACTTTCAGTGACAAGGCCAGTGTCGTCAGCAAATCAAAGATAACAAAAAAGATCAACTGTAACTGTCAGACCAGACCATCAAAGTACATCAAGTATCAGTACTGACTCTAGCTATCATTGGACTTTCTTGCAAATGGTTACTGTCTAAATAACATCTGTCAATGTTACTACACTATTATTATAACCTGCATTTATTGAGCACCACTATCTAATGACCAAACATCAATCGATGGTGCTGAGCAATTGTGAGCAAAGGACTTGCTCAAGCTCTCTACACAGGAACCGTCTCAGAGGAGGAGGATCGAACCCGTACTCTCCACTTTACAAGGCAATCACTCTGACCAATCGGCCACCATTGAGAAAGAACTGCAATCAAATCCAACAATATTGTCTTTTGATTAGTTTAACCAGTGTCTTTGAAAGACACTTTTAAGTCTCTAACAATGTTGCTACATGTAGAGTGTCTTTGAGAGTTCTTAAAATGTTACTACATGTATGTATCATCTACTGAGCCAATTCAAAGACTGTCTTCAATTAAAAGACAGTGCCTAGCCACTTTTACCTCGCTACACTAAACTTACCTGTATATTAACAAGACACTGAGAAGAAGATGCAGTCTGTTGAGACTTACATGAATCAGTTGGTCCCTGACATCTTGAGTTTCTTCACTCAGATCAGAGTATTTCATTCTGGACTGCATGAGTTCCTCTGCAGGTTCCATGATGTTGGCGTCATTCACAACGGTTGTCTCCAACAGCTCTGAGTTATTCTGTGGAAGATAAAGAGTGAAAGTCACCATCATAATCAGTTACATCAAGACAGTCACAACCGTAAACTCCAAATTTATATAGCACTCCTCTAAATCTGTGGGCTTATTCACAAATGCTGCGTCATGTCGTTGGGGTTGTACAAAGATGCCAAGTGAAGATCTGAGTCCGAGATTCGACACAGTGGCACGTTACACATCAGTACAATTTCTCAATGCACTGGATTCTCTTGTTAATTACCTTTTTGCATCTCTTTAATTACCTATGCATCTATTATTAATTACCTTTGCATATCTTACTAATTATCTTTGCATCTATTAGTAATTACCTTTTTTGCAACTCTAATTACCTTTGCATATTATTAATAATAGATGCAAAGGTAAATTTATTACCTTTGAAATTCATTAATTACCTTTGCATCTCCAAATACTAACAATAATTGCTGTAATAGTGATACACCTTGTATAACTACTAATCATTTACAAAATACTAATAGAAACAGAAGCCATAAAACTGATAAGAATTACCTTCTGAAGACCAGACACTTTTTCTTCCAGCTGTACAATACAGAGTTCTAGTGTCTGGTTTTTTAACTCTCTGCTCTCAGCTGTTGCAGTTTTCTCCTACAAAAGAAATGAAACTGAAGTTCACTCCATCAGTTTACACTATGATCTCATTTACTAGCTTATTTTTGGTTTGGTGATCTTAGTAGGTGCAAAGCAGGTTTCTCTTGAATACTCTCGTGTTTCAGATATTAATTGACTTCATCGTTAAATATAATGCATTGCTGACTGCAGAGATATCACTTTGATTGAGAAAGCGGGTAACGAGTCTCTTTTTCTTCTTCCTCCTTTTGCAAATAGTATAGAAAAAGCCATTGAAGAACATCTGGTCTGTGTACTAAACTTAATGCGCATCGGTTATTGGTGGCACGGAAAATTAGGAGGTATAGTACTCCAGTCCAAAAGTATGGTACAAATGAACCCCAGAAAATCATTTCTGTGACGGACTGGCTACATGATATTAATGCAACAGGAATTTAAACAGTCACTTCCAACAACATAGTTTCAAAAGTAAGGGATTTATTATATGCTACTCTGCTCAGAACGTGGCTCACTTCAATCAGAGAAATAGTATCAAATGTCACCAACAGAATCATGCATGACCAGTTCCTCTCTCTCTCTGTCTCCCTCTCTCTCTCTCTCTCTCTCTCTGTCTCTCTCACCGTCATTTGAAGACCATTCTATTGTGTTTGAAGACCACTATATTGTCTTGTGTTAGCTTGGCCGCATCTCCGAGTAATTGTCCTGTGGACGTGCTACATAAATGTGCAACTACAATTGCGAGTAGCAAGTAGAGAAAAATTATTGTTTAGTACACAGATATTAGTTAGTAAAATGCTTGCTATTAAATAGCACAGGTGCTTACAAGAAACCAATGGAAACAGAGTACTTGCTTCTGTTATTACTATTTTTATTCAAGTGCTCTGAAACTCTTCTGACCTGGAGCATGCTCTTGAGTTGCTCGATCTGCTCTTTCTCCTGGCTCAGTTCCACCTCCAATTGATTCTGGTTTTCAAGCAGACCAGATGCTGCATCGTTCATGTGGTCACGTTTCTAAAAGACAAGGTCCAACAAACCTATCAGCAACAAAAATACATCAACAGTCTGTCAATAATAATAACAATAAATAATATTTATTTCACCAGCTGCGTATTAAGACCACTGACCTTGGTCTGTTGTTAACACCGAATTACTAATCAGTAACTATTGAATATAAATAAATGAGATCACAAGAGTATTTGTCTCCCGTACTTACCTGGCTTCATCATTACTTAGCTTCTGACCTGACCCAGATTTCAAACCAACCTCTTGACCTCATTTTAACCTAACCAAGTTTTGCATGCATTTACTCCTTTGGCTTAGTTTCACGTTACAATTTACATGTTACACTGTTTCACTGTCAGTTTCTATAAAATGATTGGTAAAACTCATTGGTAAAATTCATTGATTATCGAATTAAGATATTTTGTAACTTTAAACATAATTTTTTTTTCAGTTTTCCAGTAATGAGAATGTGTTGAGAATATCATAAAGTCAACATATTGTATGCACTGTGTTTCAAACGTTCTCTGTTGTAGCTAAATTTCATCTGAAAATGTAGCACACGAAACTTAGCCACCATATCAACCAGATCATATTTACTCTTAAGCTTCTATTGCAATATATATAGTGTCATTAGACAATCACTTCAAAATCAAATCATAGTTTGAGGAAAAACCAAAACAACAACCCAAATCAAAACCCAGGAAAGTAAAAGGAAGGCTGTGGTCGAGCTTTGGAACTTGTGGATGCGGAGTCAATGTTGGTTTGTGAGAAGGAATTATTATTATTAATTATTAACTTCAATTGCGATGGTGTCTAATGCACCAGGCATCAACCGATGGCACACCAAAACCAAGCCGTAATCAGGTCAAAATCCGGAAGGTCAGTCCGTTAGACAGAGAGGCAGTCTATGGTGGATAAGCAATTTGAAAGAGGTAAGTTTTAAGTTGAGAACGAAATGACACAAGCGACTCAGCAGAGCGCATAGACACAAGGAAAGAATTCCATAGATTAGGTCCAGCAACTGAAAAAGCTCATTCACCAAGAACAGTTCTTGAATTAGGTATGAACAGAGAAAGACAATCAGATGACCCCATTGAATAACGATAAGTCCGGGAATGAGGACTGAAAGTAGTGTTAGTGGTTGAGCTGAGGATGTTAATTGTACGTAGTAACCTCCTTCAGTGTAACATTATCTTCAGTTTCTTCTCTGATCTTTGCCTCAAGAGTTGAAGTCTTTGTCTGACTAACAACAAGCTCTCCATCCTCCATATGCTCCTTCTCCCCCTTCTCATCTGACATCCGCAGCCTGAACCCAAACGGTTTGCTTGTGCCACACATTTTCCTATCAGCGCTGATGTACGAGAACTGGTAAAGTTTGCCATCATCACTTGGCATCCTTCGTCCTGATTTCCACAAAAAATAAACAACATTATGGCAGTCGTTAGTTCACTAAAGACCAGTGCTCCAGATTTTCTCAGAAATCTTTTCTATTCATTTGAATTATTACAAACTAGTTCTCAGTGGTTACAATACCTGACATCCACGTTTCTTTGGCTCATAACTGGGCCCAATAAACGTGGGTATAGAGCAGCTCTATGAAGTAGCGTAAGGAATGGGTCTTCTATGCCTGCGAAAACACTGTTAGCAGGTATAGTAATTTGGGTACAATTTCAAAGTTTTTACAGGTCAAATGTATTTGAGAAAAGTCTAAAGAGAAATCAGATCTGTCACTCAATAAGCTTTTAACTGCAATATTTAGCTCCACTAAACAAACAATGCATTGCCTACATTTGCATCACCGGCAAACTCAATATCTTTGTTGTTCTCTAAGGCCTACCCTGCTGTTAGTTGATTGTGAGGCGCCCTTGTAACGGCATGGCTGTGTAACGGCGCCATATAAATTGTCACTGTTATTATTATTATTATTAATATCAGACATAAAACTCTGAGGCGTAAGAAATAAAAGACTCTTCATTTAGTTACCTGGAAACACAACAGCATTTTCCACATCTGTTCCTTTGACGTAGTCCTTGGGAAGTGGAGACCACTCATAGTAGAGGTATTCAGAAGGTAACGTCGAACCGACCTTGAACAGCCCAACCCAGTCGTATGAGTTCAGCTCCAACGAAGCGAGGATCTTGTAGGAGCATCTCACATCCTCACCAACCAGATAGCAGTTGTTCTCAGCGTCATGGAAAGTCACGTGTAGAGGAACTCGACTTTCCGTCTCTACTTCAAGTATTTCACAGTCGTTGACAGGCAAGGCATCCATAATTCAAGCTACAAATGGAAATTATTACTAATTTATAGAGTTAAAACTTTAACAAAAGCCCCCAACATTCAAACTCTAATATGGATTCACTGGCCTTATACTAGTCTAATTTTCACCTAACCAACAATCCCAAAATCAATTTGAAGTCATCTCATAAATGGAGTTGACTCGAACTTTCAAGTCCAAGTCAAAATCGGTATTCTCGCCTTTTTCTTAACACTTCCACGTGATTATTTTCTTATTCTGATTACATTATTATGCACCTAAACATGAAACAAAACCCAACTGCCAGAAGATTAGGCTACGGGAAACGCTTTTGCAAACCCAAACTGTGTGAAACCTGGTCGCCCAATTACAATGGCAACCAACTGCTCTGGCTCTGGCTCGACAAACAAACTCATGCAACCATTACATTACAACTTTACGTCCGTCCCACGATCTGTTAAAATATTTCAAATTACTTTAATCCAGACAATTCTCAAACTAGGCTATGATCTGTCTTCCAGATATTTTACTATAATAAAGTTTAAAATTGCGGTTTTACGCAAGTTTAGACCGACAAGCGCAGACAAAGCATTCGTTGTGTTCGGCCACATGGGCGAGGGTTCGAATCTCACATTTTCTCTAAATCAGCTGATGAAATAATCCCATTTAGTTTTAAAATTACTGAAACATCTACAGTATTTGCTTGAGAATGCAGAACGTATCTAGACGTTCCAACATCTGTTACATACCAATATTTCTCACAAACTAAATGATCTAAATCTTTGAGAACTAAAACTTTCTGAAACTTTCTTTCCCAAAATGACGCGCTGCACAAACCCACCTTGGATCGACGCAGACGCTATTGGTAGGCCATTGAGGCACTCGCCAATCATTGGCCGCTCACCCGACCAATGGGCGGAAAACACTCCCGACACAAGATGGCGTAAGTTAACGTTTGTATAGCGCTATAGCTTCGCAACTCCTTGAAGATTTTCAACATTTTCTAGGCAATGGTTTAATTTGTGAAAATCAGTGTTTTTCTCTAGAAAAAGATTCCGGAACTGAACAGTTATGGAAGGACTAAAATCCCGATGAAACCGGGATTGAGATTTGGGAGGAATCTCAATAAACACTGAAAACAGTTTACAACGCTGAAATTAAATTAAAATAACTACAAATTATTGCTTTTATTATTAAGATCAATAAATTATTTTTAGTAGCTGATAAAAGGTGCCGGAACGCGTTCGGATGAAAAAAGCATTGGTGAAGATAGGGTGAAAATTAAGCTTAAGGTAGCTTTGGGAGGCAAACCAACTTTCGCAGAAATGTAAAACACTAGTTTAAACATCAATCTTCGTAATCGTAAACTTCAAATTTGAGCAATTCGAAGCCCCGCCCATCACATGCGATGATGCGCCAATCCATTGCCTTCTAGATACTCAGTATCTAGAAGGCAATGGCCCATCGCCCATTTGCTTCTCCACGAGCGGATCCATTTGACGACCCCATCTATAGTAGGCTGACCAGATATTGGAAACTAAAAACCGGGACACTTCAATCACAAAATCAATTTGTGTTTTGTCAATATATAATTATAGGCCTAATATAACTTGTACAAATATCTATTTTACGCTTATACAATAATATACAATATACACTATATTGGTATAAATGAAAGGTTTTATTGCAAATCATGCTTTTAAATTTGAAATTTAATTATAAATTTATAAAAACAGTCACTCATATTTGGCGCTTGAATGTATTATTCTTAAAAGCTTTTTGTCTGCTAATTAATATTCTGTCATAAAATTCAACACATGTTTCTTCCATATTCACTTTCATTATCATAACACCTTCAAGAGTTTCTTCTGATAATCGACTTTTTTGATCTGACCAGTAAGAGTTCATCAGTGAGAAAACTCGCTCAACTGGAGCATTAGTTCCAGGAATTGCTAACAAGAATTGTAGAATCATTTTCAAATTTGGAAGAATTATCTCTCTTTCTTGCAGATCATTGAAAGTCTGCACCCATCACCTATCCACCGCAACATTGTTTTCGTTCCATTGTTCCACTTTTTCTCGACTAACAAACTTACAAACGCATGTAATTTCATAAAACAGTGCATTGTCATCAATGGGGGGGGGGCGTGGTGGCTCAGTGGTAAGTTCGGCGCCTTGTGACCGGAGGGTTGCAGGTTCGAATCCCACTCTAGTCGCTGCGTACGGACCTTGGGCAAGTCCTTCACTCGCAATTGCTCGTGGCGCTTCGGCGTGAAAATTCCGGCACAGTATCAAAAATGCTGTAGTCGGGAGCGCCTCTGAGTAGTAGTTGTCTTCGAGAGGCGCTATAGAAATATCAGGAATAAATAAATAAATAAATGTCATACCCTACTAGCTTACAAATTTTGATAAGATCCTCAAGGCTTTTTTCAAACATATCCCAAGTAATTGTTCCTCTCAAGTTCAACCAACTGAACAGCTTGAATGGTGCGTAACTAACTTCCCACATGTCAAAATATTCCAACGAAGTTGGATAAAAAGATTGAACTACGACAATATGATGTTTAGAATCGGAAGAGGTATTACTGTATTATGCATGGTAATCAATAAAGAAAAGTGAAGTTAAAAATGAATTTACTCGCCATAGGTGCCAGAAGTAAAATCAAGGAGACGTTGATAAGTCAGGTCAGTTCTTAAAAACCGGGACATTTTTAGGGTTTGGCCTACCTTTCCCGGCAGCCGGGACAGCTAGCAGAAAATCGGGACTGTCCCGGGAAAACCGGGACGTCTGGTCAGCCTAATCTATAGGCCCTATTAGGCCTAGCCCCAAAGCGTTAGAGCGATGGTATAGGTCTACGCCCTACCGCTGCAAAATTAGACAAGATATTCCGGGAGAGAATAATTATGTGGCATGTGGGTTTCATCATTCATGTGCAGTGCATAAGTATAATGCCCATTGCCCACTGGTGGCGACCTTGTTTGACAGATGGAGGGGACAGTAGAACTAGCTGATCTAGTAAAAAAAATGAGTGTCCCTCCACCTTCAAGAGTGGGGGTCTGGTTCCTCTCTACCCCCCTCCCAATCACCCAGATCGCCGGCCCATGCCCATATGTGGGAATGTTGCTATGTGGAAATAGTCATAAATCGGTAAGTAGGCCTAAACATGCAGTATTGTAATTTGTTACTTAACCGCGCCATTGCTAATGCAAAAGGCATCAACCGCTGGCGCATCAAACTAACCAGGTCACAATATCTTGGAGATCGTCATGCAGTCCGCTCATGTTCAGATAATTAAGCGCACAATAATTCTCTAGGACCTAGTAGAAGCTAGGCTGCCACAAATACCGTAAATACGCAGGGATTCGTATGCCCTATCCTTTGAAGTTCACAGCAAATAATATTTGCATAGCAAAGTTTTGGCTGTGAAGTCTGACATATTATGTCAGACTTCACAGCCAAAACTTTGCTATTCAAATTATGCATTAATTAAGTATTATTCACGTCGCCATTATCTATCTTTAGTCGTCAAACTCTCCCTTTCCTGTAACCAATTTCACTGCGCAGGACCTATATAGGCCTACTGCGAGTCAATACAATGCAGTATCCTGGCAGTACTATAGCCCCATTTGTCAATCACCGACAATTCCTAGGCTTAAGTCTTGGAAAGTCCTTGTGAAACAATCGAATGCTTGTATAATTAGTTGTTTGTCATAATGACAATCGTGTGTTGAGGGCCACTTCTGCTAAACTGGGGCACAAACAGTGCGACTACGAAATGCTGAGATCGGTCGAGTTCCATTCACAAATATTTACTCATGTCTGTTATGCTTTAATTTAAACCTTCGTTTGCACGGATGGCGATACGTCAAGGGCGGATCAAGAGGCACTCGTCTCAGTTTGGCGTACCTGGATCGGTCCTTGCACACCTGGGCTTTATTCACTCCAATCTAACCTAATACACGACCGACGATGGCCTTACGATACTTCGGTCCCTATGCAGAGTATACTGCACGGGCCCCCATGACGCAAGTCAAATTGTTTTTCATTGCTAATCATTTGTTCGTTAAGTTTCTGTGACACTTAGGAGTTGGAGGGACAGGAGTAGAGGGAGAATGTAAGAGTAGGAGCAGGAGTAGTAGAAGGAACAGGAGTAGGGAGAAGCAGGAGGAACCGGAGTTGGGAGAAGTCTGAAGTAGGATTAAGATACCACTATAATACACATTGTCGAACTGCTCGGTACCTTCGAAACAAGAACCTCCCTCCGAATCTCAAAAAAGTCTTTTACGTTTGTGGTAAGGATTCTCTCTCATTCTCCATCACTCTCTGCATCTCTCTCCTCTTCTGAAACAGGCTGCCATGCTAACCAATGCACTTAGTTACCCACCTGCCACATCCTGGCATTCAGCAGACAAAGAAATCGCAAACCATTTTTTTATTGGACAAAGATTGAAAAACAAGGCATCTGAACAAGTGACCTTTATGCAAATGTTGACCTGACCTACTACTTGCCTATGACCCCGATATGACACACATACAGACTTTTGTTATTATCCCAGATTAAACATCCACCAATAGATACAGAAACTGCTAAGCACAGCGAAACTATAGAATTAATTTACAAGAAGAAATTCTTACAAAGTAACTAACAGCGATGAAAAACTGTTGCATTCGCATCTGCTTTCGATATTTTATCAATTCAGAGACGATAGAGGAATCGACAAAGACATGCCTCAACCTCAACAGATGGCCACATAAACTTCATAAACACTGTCCACCGGCTACTGATATAGATTTCCACATATGCACACCTCAAAAATACTAGTCCATTACTGCTGATACAGATTTCCACATCAACTTCACACAGATTTCCACAAGAACTTCACATGGCTGGTGATGTAGTTCCAAATAGTTTACTCCAAGCACAACTCCTCGTAACACAAACACATGTTACGTACAATTAACACGTGCTAAACATGTGCGTCTAACATATTTAACACACAACTAACACAAATCTGTTACATCTGTGATAAACATTACTAACACAGTAATCATCTAACATATTTAACACACGACCTAGACATCATTTAACACGTCAGTCATTAACTAATCGACAACCTGAAAACAACCATGCACAGTTGAGCTGTGATATTTGAAAACCTGTGATGGAGAAAAGGCTACTCCTCTTTTGAAAGTCTTAGAACCTCCCTGTAAGGCTACTTGCTTTTAGAAAGTCTTAGAACCTCCCTGAAAAGGCTACTTGCTTTTAGAAAGTCTCAGAACCTCCCTGAAAAGGCGACTTCTCTTTTGAAAGTCTCAGAACCTCCCTGAAACCCAGTCCTTGCATTCTCTACAAACAAATCCACATAAGTTCAACTTTGATTGACTGACAAACTCATCTCAGTGCAAATAGGAGAAAGCACCTAATGCAGAATCATTGCAAAGGGTTACAACAGGTAGACTGGAAATTGGTCTATGTACAAGATCCAGACACCATCGACAATCACCACCACCAATACCACACCATCACAAAGTCTGAAAATAAATCCCAAATGCAACAACACCGAATCACCAGATTTCCAAAGCCATCCTTCATTCATTACCAGCGCAACACAAAACTGCAGTTTAGAAACATTTACTCCTTTGTCATCGAACAGTAAAGAATCAAAATTCTACCACAAACACAGTTCAACGTTAGGTGTAATTAAACGCTTAGGTGTCTTACACTCATCAACCCACTGATCTCAGTCAACATCTTCTCACCAAGACCAGTAACGGACTTCAGGTAAACTTTGTGCCACTGTCCTCTGAGGAATCATTCTCGATGTCAAACAAGGCAACAGGCAAATCAAATAATCAACACTTCAGCAAAAAATCTAAGATGATGCTATGACAGATTCTCCAAATCACAAAATAGATCCAACTTCTTTAACATCACCCACAAATATTAAAATAAAAAAACCGGACATACGATGAAAACGATGCGACCAACAGCACAAACAATTTTGATAAAACCACCTTCAAGATATAAGCATACATTCAGAAGGACATACACATGCGGGGAACAGGATATGTATGCAGACATGCATGTATGTGTTATGTGTTTAGAATCTTGTTAAGAATCTTAAAGACACTGAATTAAGCAACGTGGAACCAATTCCTTAAAAGAATCAACAATTTACAGGTTCAAGAGCATCTTCAAAAAGCAGTTGTTAACAGTGGATGTGAATTTTAAGGAGTAGTTAGCAGCAGACACCATTTCCACTGGAAAAGAGTCGGAAGAAATTGATGACGCAAGGCAAGAACCGACTGAGCGGAAGTTGTTTGGCAGCACCGATAAAGCCGCTGGAATGAACAAAACATACGACAAAAGAATAATCAAAATTATACATGCAAACACAAAATACTCATTCCATGTATACTTTTCCACATCCAACCGACTCTTCAAAGTCAACCTCAGACCTCTCCAGTTCTATTGCATAAAAACAAGAGATGTCATCTAATCAGATTGATGAGGAGGAGGAGAAGTACCATAAGACAGATAAACCATAATATTCTTCACCCTTTGCTCCTTATATCAGCATATAATTCGCCTCTAGCTCTATCTAACATGACAAATCTGGAGCTATTTAGTACAACTGACCACAACTTCAATCACATTTCTTCCTCAACCTCAACCAAGATATCATCTTCAATCACAACATAGAAGTCGGAATTGAAAAATAAACCTTTAGCGAAATAAAGTCATCAAAATAATTCCAATAAAAGTAACACAGCCTAGAAAAACTGCCAGCAAAGCAAGTTGCTATGGATACAAGTTGCCATGGACATCGGAAGAGATAGCTCAAAGACAACCAAGCATCACCAGCTATCGACATACCTGGAAAAAAGCAATTAACCCCAGCCTCAAATTTCATAAGAAAATAGATTTTTATGCAAAGTAAAGAGCCCGGAAAATTCTCAACACAATCACGCCAGATCGTCTTTTGCAAATTGGAAGAGAAGCCCGCTGCCGAGAGGGAACGCAGCTTCTCCAGCGCCCTCTACTCGTGCGCTGGAATAGTCGCCAGTGCTTCTTCGGTGCTCCGTTCGAGACTGACGCTCGAAGGTCGCGGTCTGTGGGTGTTGACCGCTTTGACGTTCAGAGGGATGTACTCCACCTTACACCCATACGCCACCGGCGTCAGTTTGACGATGGTGTGCAGCGGAACCTCGAGATACGGAAGGTTTTCCTGTTCCTTGTCGAGGAAGTAGGCAAGGAGACAACGAGCAACCGCCTGATGGCAGATAACCATCACGTTCTCCTGTCTCTCGAGCTCCATGATCACCGGTTCCAGACGTGCCACGAGGTCCTGGTAGCTCTCGCCGCCAGGGTAGCGGTAGTGGTACTTGTCGGTATCCCTCATCGCAAACTCCTCCGGGTATTGCTCGTGGATTTCCTTGTAGGTCATTCCCTCGCAGACCCCGGCGTCGATCTCGTTCAGCGCCTTCCAGTGTTCCTTCTGGGCTGTTATTCCGTTCGCTGTCTGGATCGTCCGCTTCATAAGGCTTGTCCACACTCTCAGGTTCGGAATGTTCTCGTTCTCGACGTACTTGGCCAGCTCGTCCGCGAACCGTCGCCCATTTTCCGACAGATCTCCGTCGCCACCGATCCGGCCGCAAAGGTTCATGTCCGACTCTCCGTGACGGGTCAGGTAGATGGTCCGAGGGAGGACGTGAATATTCATGAGGTAGTAGACGATGCGGCTCTCGATGTGGCCTTGGATTCGGTTGACGAGATACCTGTCTCCCTGGTCGATGATTCGAATGTAGGACATGTCGCGGTCCAGAACCTCGTCGAACGTCTCGTAATCCATCTCGTAGTGCTTGATGCGGTTCTTGAAGTCCTCGATCGCCTTGTCGCGGTCCATGTTCTCGTAGTCCGGACTCGAGATCTTCACCTCGCGGATGTTGGCTTCGACGATGCTGTGATCGTAGCAGTACGACTCGACGAAGAATGTCTTGAAGTTGTGTTCCATCAGATAGTCACGAATCTTGTTTCGATACGCCCTCGTGGCGTTCGTCGCGTCATAGACGGCGACCTCTCCGCTCTTCTCCAGCCACTGACACATGTCCTCGAGCGCGTCTGTCGCGCACTTCTCTCGGATGACGAGCGCTTCCTTGTTGTTTGGATCAAAGAACTCTGTAACGCTCTTGTAGTGAGCGGCCGCTTGGCGTCTGTATTCGCCGACGTTGAACACCTTCGTTTCGATTCCGATCCAGTTGAGATATCGTGTCAGTTTCTTCGCCATGTACGTCTTACCACGTGCTGGGAGGCCAACCATGACAATCGCACAGCGCGCAATTACGACGTTCTCGACGTTGGCCAGCATTGGCGCTTTCCTCGTTGTCTGGCTGTGTTTAGGCATTGTGATCGGACGACGACGACTTCCACAATGACAATTGCCTACTTTCTTCTTTTTCTAAACACATAACAATAGAATCATTAGCACAAACGATGACTTCGTTAACACCAATCCATAACCAGTCTTGTTCTAAGCTTTTGACAGTTAAAGCTGCAACTGTAACAAAGCAGAACACCTGTTCAGTTGAGATAACAATATCTTTGATATTGTTATTATCTATATCGGACCGTCTTCAAGGAACAGCCTTCCACTTGAAATTAGAATTAATGCCACAAATACCTCAGAAAACATTTTCAGTTCATTTTAAGACACACCTTTTACAATCTGCTATACATGTGTTACAGGCCTTTGTGAGGTTCTTTAAACGCGCAGTATACCGTACATGTGGCATGGTGGCCGATTGGTCAGAACACTCGACCTGTAACGTGGAGAGTAGGGGTTCAAGCCTCATCCTATACACTGTATAGGCAGTTACTGTGTAGGCACCTTAAGCCTGTCCATTACTCTCAATTGCTCAGCTCCATCAGCTGATGCTTCATCATTAAATAGTATGGCACTTAAATGCATAATAATAATAATAATATTATTATTATTATTATTATAATTCCTCCAAGCCTAGTGGTCACTGTGCAGGGATCTTACGCAAGTCCTTCACTCACAAAGTCTGCTCAGCACTATCGATGCTCTGTCGTATGGTTGTGTACTTTGGAATGAGAATATCAAATACAGTTGTATTGCATTCACATACATACATACGAAATTTAAAGGATATCAGAGGTCAGACAGTTACGGTAGTGTAGTTTACAGAATATAAATTATGCTAACAGATCAATAATCAAAACAATTCAGATTAAAACACACACACGTGGACAAACCTTTGGTCTTATATATCAACTCTGGTCAGGAACTATCTGCTCATATATAAATGCCAGTCAGTGAATCTTTGGTGCCAAAAACACACTTGCCAATAAACACATATTATTATGCAAGTCCTCAGGCCAGTCAAATCATTTGTCATATGGAACCCGGCTCACAAGTCCAGTGCTCAATCACTCAATTCCTTAGATTTTGCCTTAAAACTCTTTTCTACTCAACCCTAAAAAGACCTAAATCTTCATCTTAAACCTGAAACCATCCGTAAAAACCACATATTCACCTCGATAAATACAATTTTCCAAATCTAAAAATCGCTAAATGACAAGAAGACTCATTTCTCAAGAAATCTAATGAAATCCAGAGATGACTGGTGAAGATGCTGACAGTTCCAGTGAGCATCAGGTGCCTTTGATCGATCGATCGAGCGAAAAATGTATTTGGAAGCTGGTAATCTGTTCCACAGGTAACGAGGGATAAGTGTAGGAGCACCTGGTCCCACTCAGCCAAGACCAGCATGAGAGGGCTTTCTTACTGGCTACAGCTCTTACAAGTGGTCAAAGTGCATCTCTCTGTCTCTGTCTCTCTCACTCACACACACAATCTATGTCTATCTCTCGCCAAATCTGTGTCTCTGTCTCCCTCTCTCATAATCTCTGTCTGTGTCTCTCTGTCTCACACGCACACGCGCACACACACACACACAATCTATGTCTATCTCTTGCGAAATCTCTGTCTCTCTCTCCCTCTCTGTCTCTCACCGCATCTCTCTGTTTCTTGCGCGAGCGTGCCATCTCAATTTAGCACTTTTTCTATGTCCGTGTCTCTCTCTCTGTCTCTTTCTCTCTGTCTGTCGCTCTGTCTCTCTTGCAGTCTCTAAAGCATCGGCCAAAACAGCCATACATCACAGCCAACTGAACAATAACAAAGTCCGACAGGTTGGCTGATGGTCCGATTATTGATCAGGTGCCTGTTTCAACTGCTGCATTTTTATAGGAAAACCGTTCTCTGCTGGCCATGCACCGTTGCACATGTGCCAGATATCTTCACCCTTAAGGACTCATGCTATCCACAACGCTATAAATAACAAGTGACTTGCATAAATGCCAGCTCTCCTTAGCCAGCATAGGCTGCTCGAGCTGTAGTACTCAGAATTTCTGTAGAACCCACCTTTAGAAAAACGCCTACACAGTGGGACAGAAACTAATAACTCACGACCACAGTCACACTATGTTCTTATGACTACAGACAGTCTGAGAAGACACGAAACAACCTATATGGAGGAAACGAGTCCAGGTAAAGATGAGTTATTAGTCGAGATCTGAAGGCCACAACAGACTTCACACCCTTTTGCCAGAAGACAGTTCCAGAGTCTAGGGCAAGCAACAGAACAGGTGTGCATACCAAAAGCCATCCTCGTCTGTGGAACATTCAGATGGAGGTCAGAAGACCTGATAAGATACAGATAAGTCTTACGAGTCAGCAAAGACTAACGATAATAAGGCTGACTGAAAAGTAGTCTTTTTTACAATTAGTCCAGTCTTAATTCTCTTTTTGAATGGCAGCCAAGTTAAGTTTTGGTTATCAGTGTTCCTATTTTGGAGGTTTACTGAAAGCTGTGGCCAAGATAGCAAGGTCCGATATGGATGTTTTCATCGAAAGTTAGCACAGACAAGTAATTTCAGTAAATTCTCTGCCACAAAGACCAACTTCAGTCAGTCAGACAGTAGAGTTCGATCTAACACAAGTCTCTTTGCAAACTACCCTACACAGCAGCACAGTTAGTCTTAAAATGTCAATAGTGCAGCCACATCTAGGCCTCTCTAGCCTCGCTGTAGTCGAGTCCACCTACGCCGAGACCGAGTCAAGTCCGAGTCCACCTAAGCCGAGTCCGAGTCAAGTCCAAGTGCTGAGGTGTTTGAGTCCGAGTCACTAAAGATCGAGTCCAAGCCCGAGTCCAAGTCTGAGTCCAAGTCCATCCACGTCAAAACACACTGACACATGCAATTTTCAATGGCATAGAAAAAAAATAACAGAAATATTTACGCAGAAAGAATAATTAATGTAATTTGCCCAAATTACACATTAAACACACTAAATTAAATAAAGTTTTGTTCGATAATCTGGCACTATCATAAGGACAGATAAAAATTCTTCCACTGCTCAACACAAGTCCAGCAGACACACTCATGGTAGGCACACCTCAAACTGTAAATTCCACTAAGTGCAGTCGTGTCATGTCATGTCATTGCTCACTCATTACACTGGAAAGGGTGATACAAGACAAGCGATAAATTAATAACCCCGCAGTTTAGCATTATAACTGAAGATATATTTCCTCAGTTCTCTTCAATGTCATGCCCTTCATGGTGTTCGCCTCCATAAATGTGCCCGTTCAGGCCGAATCAAGACCCTCTGCCCACCCAGTCTATTCATGATGCTGGTCTTCACTTCTTTAGTTTAGAACTATTGTCTGCTGGTGGGAACTCGTTGTCACTGGAATAGTTTCACCTGTTCTGGTTGATGCCTGTAGCAACGGTCGGCCGGGTTTTTACATCAGATCTCGCATGAGGGATGGTCTTGGCTGTCACAGGGTAATACAATTGCCTGTTCTGCCCAGAAATTGTGACTCAGAAACCGAGTCAGCGAGTCAAATTCGAGTCCAGGGCTTCCAGTCAGAGTCGTGACAGTCTGAGTCCAAGTCCGAGTTCGAAGAAAATTGGTGTCGAGTCGGACTCGAGTCCTTGGCCTGACTGGAGTATTACACCACTGCTCTCTAAGCCTTAGCATTCCTCTGGAGAGTGCATGTCACAGAGGTATGGTGAGGAGAATGCCAAACGGGGACAAGGGGAGGGAGATTCTGAACGAGTTAAAATTGGGGAGGTCCTATATGGATGACCCACATCCTTCTGAAAGTGGTCTATCTGGCGAATAAGAAGGACAGAGAGAAAGAGAGAGACAGGGGTAGAGGGTAAGAGAGAGAAACAGGAAGCAGCAGGGCAAGGAACATTGGCCACAGTATGCTACAATGTAGATGTTTTGCAAAGGAGGATGATAGACCTGTGGCTAGTTTTCATTGACAACAACGCTGATCGACACAGAAATGATCACCAAAACTACACAGAATGCCGTTCCAATCCTAAGCAGTGACAGATTCCTAGTCAAAACCAACACATCGTAATTGTAATTAGTAACTTCTATTTAGGGACCTGCAAAGCTTCGATATTCAATTCGATAATGATGTCATGATTCAAAAAATTTTAGAATCGTTTTTCTGAAAAATGATTAGCCTTTGACGTGCTTTGTTGTAAACTAATTGTTTAAAATTTAGGGCTGCTGATTAATCGCTGTTAATGCGTGTGATTAATGCATTAAAAAATTTTGCGATTACATTTTTTAACACGTTAATCGCACGCGTTAATTAAATCCGGTTTATATGTTGATTATAAATGTTATTTTAACACGTTGACCGCCGCCATATTTTTCCTCCCCACGCCACAGAAAAGTGGGAAAAAGTTTAAAAAGTGGTATACATACATACATACATACATACATACATACATATACACGTACATAAATACATATATACATACACACATACATACATGCATATACATACATACATGTATGCACACGTACACATGTACATACATACCTACATACACATGCACATACATACATACACACGTACATACATACATACAACATTCATACATACATGCATACATACTACATACATACATACATACATACAAACATACATACATACGACATAAGCACATACATGCACACATACATACACACATACATACACACATGAATACACACATACATACATACATGCATACATACATACATGTATGTATGTATGTGTACATGTATGTATGTATGTATACATATGTATGTGTCTATACATGTATGTTTGCATGCATATGCATGTATGTATGTATGTATGTATGCATGTATGTATGTATGTATGTATGCATGTATGTATGTATGTATGTGAGTATGTACACACATGTATGTATGTACATGCATATCTGGATGCACATGCATGTATGTATGTATGTATGTACATGTGTACGTGTGCATACATGTATGTATGTATATGTATGTACAGTATGTATGTGTGTAGGCACGTGTGGATGTATCTACATGTATGCATGTATGTACGTGTTTATGTATGTATGCACGTGCGTATGTATGTATGTATGTATGTACATACATGCATGTATGTATGTACATACATGTATGTATGTATGTACTAGGGCTGTACCGAATAGGTGATTATCACTATTCGGCCGAATACGAATAATTGGACCAACTATTCGGCCGAATACGAATACGAATAGTGTACAAAATAGGTCTACCGACAACAGTCAAAATTTTAAATGTAAGCAAAAGTTTCAGTTCAGTAAATTTAATACATAAACTAAAAGTAAACAGTTAACTACGTGTAATTTTTGCATCCTTCTGCCAGTCTGTGTGAACTAGGAATGGAACTAATTTAACTAAACTTAGAAATTGTCACTTACTTAACGTTCACTCCACTCGCTATAGCAGCCGCACATGCAGAAACAGATGTCACGTGACCACTATTCGTATTCGGCCCGACCGCTACTATTCGGCCGAATACCGAATAGCTATTTGGCTCACTATTCGGCCCCGAAGCGAATACGAAGCGAATATTCGGTACAGCCCTAGTATGTACATACATGTATGTATGTATGTACATGCATATATCTATGTACATGCAAGTATGAATGTACATAAAATTAGTACGAGTTATCTCGTACTCGGCGCTATAGGTAAGAAAATTATGTACGAGATATCTCGTACTCGGCGGTGAACGTGTTAAATCACAAGTAAGATGGGCCGCCAAGAATAGTTGACCGATCAACATTGTCACTGATGAAGGGTTACAGAACGTCATTCAAGTTGCCACGAGAACAGTTGTTGAGCGATACAGACTTGATCAAGAAATTGAGAAAGATTTGGATCCATTACAGTTGTGGAGACTACAGGAGGACAAATATCCAATCCTGGCTAAGTTAGCTAGACAATATTTAGCATTCAAGGCCACTACGGTCCCTTGTGAACGTTTGTTTTCTGTATCTTGCAAAGTAGCCAGATAAAATTAAAAAAACAGCAGCCTTTGAACCGGCCAGTGTAAATAAACTGGTCTGCTTAAGGAAATGGCTGAATAATAAACGAATCATGTCTAATCTTCACCTTGATATGTCACTGTAAAGGTAGCTCAAAATTTAAAAAATTAGGCCTACTTTCAGCAGTTGACTGATTTGAATTGTGTTTCACTGTTTATTCAATTGTTTCTGTTATGCAAAACTGTTCAATTCAATAAACCAAGTGCAATAATTCAATATGCTAAGCCAAAGGTCATTAAAACTCTTTGTAATAAAAAGTAAGCATTCAAACAGCAGCCCTAGTTTAAACTGTTTACTGCGCGTGAATTGGCTGTTGTTTTTCTGCGTGCAACGCGGCACTCAACGACAGCAAACCCTTTGGCAAGAAAATGGTATATACATGTAATTAGAAGGGATACGGAAATTTCGCCCCCGGAAGATTCGCCCCCGACATTTCGCCCCCGGGAAGATTCGCCCCCAAAGGAAGTTTCGCCTCCGGGATCCAAGGTGAAAATGTAACTAAGACTAGAAGCTGGATTAGCGATGAAAATGTAACTAGAAGACTAGAAACTGGATCTATGATGAAAATGTAACTAAGATTACAAGCTGGATCGACGGGGGCGAAACTTCCGGGGGGCGAAATGTCGGGGGCGAATCTTCCGGGGGCGAATCTTCCGGGGGCGAAAAGTCCAAGAACCAATTAGAAAGATATACTCCGCTTAGATGTATGTACACCAAAGTGCGGTTATGCAATTGGTACAATAAAGAATGTACTTACTTACTTAACTCATAAATTTTGTGTGTTATTTTTAATTCTATTAATTAGCTTTCTGCTGTTTAATTGATTTTCAACTGCAGAAAGTTAGTGATATATAGATACTGGGGTATGCTTGTGCTATCAAGCTTCATGAATATCAAACTGGTACCAGCTGATTCGATTCGAGATTCGATTCGAATTCGAACCTTAACCCCCGATTCGATTCGAGATTCGATTGCAAATTTGTGATTCGCAGGTCCCTACTTCTATTGCGCCTGTGTCTAATGCACAAGGCATCAACCGATGGCACACCAAAACCAAGACTTAATCAGGTCAATATCCGAAGACCAGTCCGTAAGCGACTGAGCAGAGCGAACAAACACAAGGATAGAGTTCCAAAACCTAGGTCCAGCAACCGAAAAGGTTCATTCACCAAGAACAGTTCTTGATTTAGGTATGACCAGACAAAGATAATCAGTGACCTCATCGAATATTCACAAGTCTGGGAAATAAGAACTGGCTTTAAGTATCGTGGCTGGCCAGAGTTCAAAGTTTTATAAGCTATGAGCTCCAATTTAAAACTAATTCCTTGCAGAACAGGAAGTCAATGCAAAGATTTAAGCACAGAGGTGATATACTCATATTTTAATGTATTAGTTATGGCTCTATGCTTGCTCAACATTTGGAACAGACGGGTTTTTTTCTAATCTATTCTAGTAACTTCTAAAGCACCGCTCTCATAATGTACAAGGCACAGTCGATGGTCACTGCCTTTTCTAATACCCAAGGTATCCTGGTCTCCCTAATTCACATCCTGCATACACTTCTTATTCTGAACATATTTTCATCTATGCTCATGAATATTCAATTATGTAAATGAATGAAAAGTTGTACTGAAAAGTCAGATCTTTCACACAGGCAGACTCACATTTGTCTATTCTTGTAGACCTATTAAGAAACCAAACAAAGGGCTTCATCGATTCTATTACGGAGCTATATAAATGCCCGGATACGAAAATAAAACAAAGTTCTACGGCTATGTATAGGAACTATTCGAAATGTTAAAGTGGGCAGCTTTAATAGCTTTTAAAGAAGTCTGTCAAAATAAAATATCCTGACAAAATCGTACGTACCAGAGTTCAACTGCAACTATCGACTGTACTAAAATAGGCTCAAGGGCAGTTTTTATGTGAAGCAATTCGACACAAGACGGGATTGGCCGACGACAGTCCAATCAGAAATCCGGGTGTGTTGGCGTGGCCACGTTTCGCTCTAACTAACAATCTGTCATCATTGCGAAAAACGTAAACTTCCACATCCTGATTCATACGGAATATATAGTTGGGCAATATTAATGACACCTGCTGGTATTTATATCCTGCTTTCATTTCACGAAATGCTAAACTTACGAAGGATGAGCCATGACCTTAGCGACCCGCGACATGCTTACGAGGAGAAAAACGCCTAATAGAACTGCTCAGGTTCAAAGTATGAATCCACTAAAAGCAGCTAATTATCTGCTAGAACTCGATTAACAATCTCGGTTCAACATTTTCCAAGTACAGTTGTAATAAAAATTGATATTTTACCTTGAAACATCCACATCTGATCAACAGAACACCCACAACGACCGCGAAACCATTGAACTAGAAAACGAACCTAAGCAAGCATTACGTCATGATAGTTGAACAATGCAGCCGCCATTCCATTGCTACACCTACAAAGTTCAGGGATATACGAGCAGTAAGAGCTGCATAATTCTAGCTTCTACGAAAGAAGATTTGTCGAAATTCATCTTCATTTGCAGTCGTACAACTGTCAGTATAGTCTAGCAACGTAGCTACGCATAGAGTTGGACTCACGTTTAGACGCGATGTAAAAACACGAGGTGTAGCACCTGAAGACTACCGCCAATAAAGCCTACACAACTGTTCATATAATTTCTCCCCTCGCTCCTTTCCAGATGCAATAAATCATCTACGTAACACCATCACCCAGGTATCAGCCTGGATGACCACCAAACTGTCATGCCTAAACCCTCCAAAAACATAATTTCTCATTTGGCCTGCAAGAGCAATTAAGCAAAGTAACCTATCCTTCCGACCCATTGCCAAACAGATCTCACTTCCCCCGCACCTTACTCCTCTCCTGTCAGCAATCTTGGAATCTTCTTCGATAAAAAACCTTACCTTTGCCAACCACAGCACCCAGCTATCTCGCACCTGCTATATGTACATCCGTGACCTTCCTTGACTGCGCCCAATACTTGATTACAAGACCGCCTGCACAATAGGCACCTCAACTGTCCATTCTAAACTTGATTACTGTTATTCCCTTTTCTACATCAACTCTTCTCAAATAAAACGCCTGCAAACAGTCCAGAATGCACTTGCCCACTCAGTCTCCAAAACTCCCAAACACCACCACATAACCTCTGTTCTGAAATCACTTCATTGGCTAAAGGTCCCACCTTCCAACCCTCACATTCGCCAGCAGTTCACCATCCAACTGCCCAGGTCTACTCGCTCATCATATCTCTCTCTATTTTGACCTCCAGTCTCCTCCTCTCTGAAATTCTGCAGCTGCTCCTTAGTCTATGCTGCACCGGCTCTTTGGAATGATCTTCCAAAAGACCTCTGCCAGCTTGCTCATCCTCTTATCTTGCCTGTTAATTTCACCTCTCCTCCGCTTGCACCACTGCTTTCCACTCATGACTGAACATCAAACTCTTCCAGCTATCCTATCCTGATTCTACTCCTGCACCACAACACAACCATCATCACCAATTACCACCGTAGCATCATGCTGTCTCCTTGGCTTGACCACCCTGGACCCTGACCTGGCACTGGAACAGAGAAGGCAGCCTGGCTATTGCGGACTTGATTTGGTATAGCGCAGGTGAATAAGATGGTCTCCCTGACGTTGGCTTTTGTGTGGCGCCAAGAAGTTTCGGAGATCTACATTTACACCAATGACTTCCACTGTAGCACTATGCCGTTTCTTCGGCTTGACCTCCCCATTTTCTGACCTGGCACCGAAAAGTACCAAACAACTTGTCTATTGTGGACTGGATTTGACATGTCACCCATAAAAAATATGGTCACTGATGCAGATTTTTGTATGATGCAGAGAAACATTGGAGATTAACCTTGCATGTACATTATACTTGGTGGGTCGAAAACAGCGTAGATTTTGGTGAGCTCGGTTAACACTGAGCCGGGCTTCACCCTTTAAAGAAAGCTCCATAAGCTATAGCTTTGTATCATCCAAATGATTCAACTCATTGCCGATTACATGCAGTGTTGTAGCTCAGCTCGTAAAAAGTAGACGGTGTATTTTGTCCAAGCAGCATTGAAAACATTTTCTACAAATTGAAATGGTTGACACTTGGTCACAAGTCTGTAGGTAGTGCACCACACGACTAGGCCAATACCTTACAAAAACCTTAATCCATGCATGATCAGTCTATCAGATACTACAGTCTAAGTGGACTTAACATTACAAGGCTTTTAAGTGGTTCTGAAGACATTTCCTCTGAGGTTTAACACCACTGCAAAGTAAGTTAACAACATCGAAAGGGTCCATTATTCAACATCACCTAGTCTCACACAGAGACAGTTGCCAGGATTGTTAAGGTTTCACACCTTCAGATAGCAGCACACACGAATTACCTGATGAAAAGGCTTATCTGCCAGCAAACATTTGTCAACTGATATCATCATCTTCAGACCCAACTGAAGAGTCAGCTTTCAAAATAAATGAATCAGAGATAAGACACTAAAGCAAAGTATAACCAAGTCCTAATTATTATGATACAACATGACAACAAAGACCCACTTAAGACAATAGGAGTAGACAATGCTACAACATCATAGACAAGAAATAACTAAAGTTCAATAATCCTCAATCGAAACAGCTCATCGCACTTGGAATAGTCTCTGCGCTGATATTATCACCACACAGATTATTATTACTGTTAATATAACATTTGTTGTGTATGAAATTTAAAGTCAACGGATCAATTTCTCATAGTAAAGTCAGTCGCAGCTCATCGGAACTGGATTGGACTGATGCGCAAACCAATGCAATCCTTTCCAATCTCTGTCACCTGAAAACACATAAAAACAACATCTCCTGAAAGGCATTATCAAAACAGCAGAAGCAACAAATTGGCTGTCATAGCAACAAAGTGGTTGTCAAAACAACAAATTAGTTGTCAAAATAGCCAAGAAAGCCTGCCTGTGAAAAACACAAATCTCATAAACCTTCATCTTGAGGAAATGCCCAAAACAAGAGGTCTAGATGCTTCTCAGAAACCATAATCCTAAATAAATGATGCAAATGGACTCCAAACTCTAAATTGTCTATCCATGAACTGATACCAGGGTGACACAAGTCGCCAAAACACAGCACTTTACACAGTCATTTAATTCCGGTTGTGCGGAGACCAGAGCATCATGTGATAATCAACGGTTCTTAACATGTGCTATATAAATAAACAGATCTATGTATGTATGTGCGTAGAAATTAGAAATAAAACCTAAGAGGACAACAGGAGCAGAAGAATAACAAATGAATCACTATGTAGAGTTTCTTTTCTCCGTTTAATCAACCTGACTGATAAGAAACGACCAATGACAGACAGACAGACAGACAGACAGACAGACAGACAGACAGACAGACAGACAGACAGACAGACAGACAGACAGTCATGGCCAAACTACTCACCTCAGTTACTCTGCACACTTGACCCTTGAACTCTGGCAGATAACAAGCACCACTCAATGGACACTTGACGACTGGCTTTCCCCTAAACACAAAGTCAGATAAATAGATAAAGCAAAACAGAAAAACAACTCAACCTCATTTATCCGATGAAGAAGACAACAACAGTCAACAGGGGCAACTGTTGTTAATCATTGCTCCGGTGACCGTTGTCTTGTTGCATCTAGAGGACTAATTTCGGGACAACAGAATCTAACAAACACCCTTCAAGCCCATGTTTTTGGGGTTCTACAATTCTCTGAATGAGGTATCTTCTAGAAACAGAAGAGTCTTCTTTATCAAGAGAATGGAACCAAATGAACTAAGATCAAATCAGAAGCCAATATCAGAGGATGACTTCAGATTAGGTTTACAGCTTAATGTGTTTACGTTCTATACAAACACCATTCTCAACAACCATCGTAAACCTCATCATCAGAAAGACATGTCCAACTCCTACCGCTGCAATTCTTCCAGTTAGCTATGAACGACAATTGTAACTTGGAGCTACATAAATTCACAAATACAATTATGCCTTCGTAATCATCGTAAGTGTCTCCAAAGCAGCACTCTGAGGCTGATGACAAAGGAATAATTGTCTGTGTCAGTGCTTGCTAATTATATCGAAGTTGGGGCATTCCACGTCAAATCAACACAGTCATCGTGCATCACCATCTCCGATTTTGTTGAAATTTGGTATGGTGATAAACCACCATGAAAAAATCTCAAAACCAAATTTTTTTATTTTTTGGTCAACCGATGTCCGAGATATGGGTCAATGAACATTGACCAAAACGGGCTAATTTTCGCTGACCGCCAATGTTCAAACTGCTGTATCTCAGCTTCTATTGCACCTAGAGACACAATTAAAATACCAAATTGAAGGTATTAAATAGCTCTATCTGGGCAAAGCATTTAGAAACATTCATATTTAGTAAAAAAAATATTTTGAGCAACTGTAACCTAGTGACACTGACAGTTTGTCACTTCAGAATTTTATCAAATTTTTTCCATGTAAAGCTTTCATTGTTCTTAACATTTGGTGAAAATTTCAGAGTGGGCACTCTTATAGTTTTTTTACAGTGATTTTTTAAAGGTACAGTCATGGTTGCACTCGCGACCATCATTTCTCGCCCTATAGATCTGAACTGTTTTGAAGAGCCTGGTTTGCTGCAATAGTTTCCTCGGATGTCAGCAAATACATTCTTCTAGTGATGGTTGTTGGTTGAACAGTTGTTAATATGTCCTGGCATGACATTACTAAGATGTCTGTGGGTGTAAAAAATTGACTTAACCTCATTTGTGTCCAGAAATATTTGCAGAACACAGCCAAGCCACCAATGCCCATCATACTTTGCAATGAAGTAGCCCTTGATATCTGAGAGTTTAATGTGGTCTTGTTGTCGATCTCTACAGACTGCTAGGCACGTTCAATTCTATTATCCAGGCTGCTGGAGCAGTCTTTCACTTCAACTGACTCAGCTGATACTGGGCAGATGCAGTGAAGCTTTTGTGTGCCTGCCAGATATACTTGAAAATTGAAATATTTAAGGTTCTCCACTTAGCTGTCTATTTTAGGTAGTTTCTCATAACTTCAGTTATAATAACATCAAAAAAGTTCTATAAAATTGTAATTTATGTCATGCGAACATTCAGACAACAGGAAATACTATGAAACCTACAACTGAAACAAGATTTAATTTAAATAAGAAAATAAGTAGGCATGTAAGTAACCCTAATTTTTGTTCAGCATGTTGTGTGAGATAATGTTAGTACACTGAACAAAAATCAGTGATGTTAATAGCTGGAATTCCGCAGTTAAACATTCATGGCAAATCAACGGTTGCGATGATGGTCGCGAAACACGACCACGACTGTTCTTTTAAAAATTCACTGTAAAAAAACTATAAGAGCGCCCACTCTGAAATTTTCAACAATTGTTAAGAACAACGAAAGCTTTGCATGGAAAAAATTTGATAAAATTCTGAGGTGACAAACTGACCTAGGTCAGTGTCACTAGGTTAGAGTTGCTAAAAAAATTTTGTTTACTAAATATGAATGTTTCTGAATGCTTTGCCCAGATAGAGCTATTTAATACCTTCAATTTGGTATTTTAATTGTGTCTCTAGGTGCAATAGAAGCTGAGATACAGCAGTTTGAACATCGGCGGTCAGCGAAAATCGGCCCATTTTGGTCGATGTTCAATGACCCATATCTCGGACATCGGTTGACCAAAAAATCAAAAATTTTGGTTTTGAGAGTTTTTCATGGTGGTTTGTCACCATACCAAATTTCAACAAAATTGGAGACGATGACGTCCATTTTTTTTCTAAAGTGTGTTGATTTGACGTGGAATGCCCCAGTTGCCTTTGTCATCATTCTGAGTATCTCCTCCTCTCACGCTACTTACTCACATAACAGATTGAATCCTATGCTCAAGACACCATTCATGACTCAAACACGTCTCAACATCTACTTTAGAAACACCTATTCAGAATTTCAAAGAGATCCTTCTGATATCGGAAGAGACGCCAGTCACCGCTTGGCACAACCTTCACATCTTGCAATGGGACACAAAGACACTGTTATCTCAACACCAACTTCAGCGAACGTTCGATACTTGAAAGACAGTAGCTATCAGTGCAGTATCAAAGATGAACAAACGATTTCCTCCAAGTCGGTGTCGGAACTAAAGGCGGAGGAAGAGGAAGTGGATGTGAAGGAGGAGGAAGATGAGGTGGAGAAGAGGGAAGAGTAGGTGGAGGAGAAGGAAGAGGAAGAGGAGCAGAATGAAGAGGAAGGAGATGGATGAGGAGGAGGAAGAAGAGTAGCAGGACAGCATTGTTGTCTAAAGACTGAAGGGGGACACAATGTTTCTTACTTGTAGATAGGTGTATAGGTGGCAGCACAGATGTCAAATGGATTGTGTTGATCGTATTTCAGTTCGTGAGTGTCTGTTGGCGTCTTCTCACACGCAGCCAAGATCTTTCGCGTCTAAATCATCAACAACAACAATCCACCATCACCATAATAGCTTCATCATAGCCATGATGTCATCATCGTGATCGTCACTGTCATCATTTTAATTAATCATTATCATCAATAGGACATCTACACGCACTCTTAACAGCGGTTCCAGTTTCACTCTTCATTACTGCTCATCATTACCATAATCATAATCATCATTTTAATTATGCATTATCATTTTCATCACCATAATCTGCCATCCATCATCACCGTTAACTGTTTCTTTGATAAATATGAGAGATGGCTGAAACTATTTCGCATCATTTAACGACAGAATCAAACCAATCAAGCAACGCACAAGAAATTTTATTAACCAGAATTCTCATCTGCTCCAAGGACAACTCATGGGCAGGCCCGTATTGGGGGGGGGGGGTGCTAAGGGTGCTGCAGCACCCGGGTCCACAGTTCTGAGGGCCCCGCATTTTCAGAAGTACATTAGACTTTTCATTGTACTTGTAATTGGGCCTATGGCGATATAGGTAATCACAGAACCCGGGCCCACACTAGCCTTAATGCGGCCCTGCTCATGGGACATGGTAATCGATTGCTAAGAGCGCTCGCCTTGTAACACGGACAGTATGGGTTCGATCTTCGTCCCCTGAGATGATTACTGTGTGAGGATCTTGAGCAAGTTCTTCACTCACAATTGCTCAGCACCATCGTTCATCATTTGATGCTTGGTCGTTAGATAGTAGCGTTAATATATGCATAATAATAGTAATAATAATAATAATAATACTAATGGCTTCAGACTGGAGGTATAGAGCAGCCATAGTCTCCTCACCTGTTGCGCAATGTCTGGCTTGGGACCGAGCTCCAGAAGACGTGATGCAAAGGAAGCGGCCGTTCGGAAGTTCTTGAGTTTGAAGAAGAGGTTGAGAGCAGTTCTCAGCGTCAGGATCAGATGAACCGGTTGGAGGTTACAGTGCGTGAAGTAAGCGGCCATCTGGGGAGCAAGAGAAAAACAACAATGCAATGAACATACATTCAGAAGATGAAGACCACAAGTTAGTTAATTAAGAAGTTAGTTAATTAAGAAGTTAGTTAATTAAGAAGTTACTTAATTAAAGTTAGTTAATTAAGAAGTTAGTTAATTAAAAAGTTAGTTAATTAAAAAGTTAGTTAAAGTTAGTTAATTAAAAAGTTAGTTAATTAAGAAGCTAATTAATTAAAAAGTAAAGTTAGTTAAAGTTAGTTAATTAAAAAATTAGTTAATTAAGAAGCTAATTAATTAAGTTAGTTAATTAATAAGTTAGTTAATTAAGAAGTTAGTTAATTAATTAAGTTAGTTAATTAACAAAGTGAACAAGTTTGATTCTGATGAAACATCATTGACTAGAATCGATTGAATGATCTGTCCTTTGGATATTTTCCTGTTTATTTAGTATTCACTCATCTGATATATATATGCAGACCAACTAAATAACAACACCGTAACAAGCAACTTCTATAGCGCCAGGGTATAATGCACAAAGCATCAACCGATGGCCAACCAAAACCAAGCCACAATCAGGTCAATGCTAGAACGTTAGCAACTGCCAGAGACACGAGGTCTGAAAATTAAACACAGGTTGACTAACTAAATCATCCTCGAGATTAAAAACATTGGAAATGCAATCAAGTGCTACAATGATTAGAGAAATTGGTTATCAAGGTCACTGATTGTCACAGATCAAGTGATTTTGAAAGACGAGTTTCTGTGGAAAGGTTGTCTCAGAACTTTCCTCTGTAAGATTGTCCTACCTCACAGATACGTTTCTGTTCATCCAGCGTTTCCTTTGGCATCTCCTTGCGTTTCAGTTCCATGTTCAATCCAATGATATACTCTTTACAAATTTCAATCAACTGCTGTGCCTAAACAATCAACAGAAACAACAATCAATCCAAGACACACGGATACTTCTCAAGTGAAGAAGACTCAGAGAATGGCAACCATTCCACATTGCAATCAAATGCAAATTCCTGGAATAAATTCAATGCAATGACTTATCCGGCCAAAGAGGCCAATATCAATCAAGTCGACTTCAGATCTGCCACACAATGAAAAAGCCTTTGCCTTTACGTCTCTTGAATAAAATCAGTTGACAAGCTTCCTCCCTCCTGCTCTGACCGATGATATTCATGCTTATACAAATAAACACCGCCTTCAAAATGAAAAGAAACTGCACTGTTCTGAGGGAAACAGCTCAAGAGAAAAATCTGAGCCGTTAGAAAATCCCACCTTTTTTCAATTTGTTAGAAGTGACAATTAAGCACCTCTGAGAGTTTCCACACAGGCGCTATATAAATTACAGAGATACTACACACACACATACATACTTCAGGATTCCTGAACTGTGTATCATGATACTTAAGATTTCTTTGGCTAAAGTTCACAACAACCAGACAAATGACTCTGCATTTGTCCACATCTGCCCCTGACAGATACTTCAAAGCATCCATTTCACATATGTTCAGTTATGCTTAATTACAAGACTTAACTAATTTGTTGTGTAGACAATGGTAACTAACCTCTGAGATTTCCTGCTTATTATCGACAACGAGCAGAGGAATGCTCAGCAGAAGCAACCGGAACTTGACGACCGCATCCTCAAACTTTCCCTGAGTCGTCAGCTGATAGGCCAACTGGAGACGTTGGACCAACTCAGACAACTTCAGACCAACAGCTGGAACGCCTCCCTTCACTCCAGCCTCCTTCCTGGAAGAAATAAATGACAAACAGAACCATCACAAGACAACCGTCTTACGGTCTCATCTGGATTACGGAGTCATCTGGATTACAGTCTCATCTGGATTATGGTCTCATTTGGATTACAGTCTTATCTGGATACTGACCTGATGTAGGTCTAGTATTGGTGCACCACCAATTGAAGCCTTGTGCATTAGACACTGGCGTGGTGGAAGTTACCAACTACCACTACATCTGAAGATTAGGCAAGGTTAGGTAGAGGAAGGTAAGACACAGGTAGGCAAGATAATAACAGGTGAAACAGCACCTAAGAGGCTGCAAAGCATTACGACTCAATCAAAGATCTTCATTCAAAGACCCAACTGATTATCTTTATCAAGAGATGCATTCGAAAGAGGAGCAGGTCCTGACACGTCGGATTACTCTAATTGAGTCTGCACCTCTTCTCTCAAGCACTGGCTTGGGAATGTTCTTCTCAGAGGAGTTTCAACCCAGGCATTGTGTAAGCGAGCATGTTAACTTTTCAAAGGAGATGCAAGTGAAAAGAAGGACTTCTAAACTAGTGTGTATTTGTACAAAGGAAGTTAAGATTCAAAATATCTTCAACTTCCAATTGGGTTAGGACGCATGGCTCACCAGTTACGATGTGGATATCCGAAGAGAGGAGGAAGAGACGGAAGCGCCTGAACACAGGAACGTCCTCTTGCAAACGTCTCCATAAACAACGGCTTATAGCCTTCGAATGCAACGACTCCCACCTGATCATGCAACAACTGAAAACAAAAACAATTACATCTAATTCAGATCTGCCCTTTTCTTAAGATTTCTTCATGACAATTAAAGTTCTCATTCAAACAGCCAACATATCAGAATTTTCTGAAATTTTAAATCCAAAAAACTTGATTCAGATGGGAAAACTCTAACAATTGCTTCAACAGTAAGAGTTGTATTGGTGAAACTTCCATTAGAAACCCTGTCATTGGCAACCATATCAAAAGCTGTCTTAGAGAGACTGTCTTCTCAGGACGCGTGTCCTATAGCTGAACTGGCTTGTGCTCTATGTTTCTCCCAACAACAGATTTGTTTTGTAATGAAGCAAAGTTATCCTGAGGTTCTCATGTAAAAGGCTGATAGAATTTAACAGAACCGACAATTAAATGGATGTTAGCATCATTTCACATCCATTACATGCATTAATGGAACATAGCAGTCCACTTTCTATTACTAAATTGGTACTTTCCAGATCACATTATGAAGAACAAGAGCAGTCCTCAAGCTAACCCCAAGAAATAGCCACAGGTATGAAGCTCTAGCGACTTCACTTTCTTAGCCTTGGCATATGAGGATGAGTGGCCAGTCCTCTCCCTCACCATCTCATCTTCCCACTGACAGCATACAGTCAGTGTACTCATTATAGCCAAGTCAGCTAGGGGCACAGGTGGAACAGAAATCTCTACACAAATTTCTGTCCTGGTGTGGATTCAAACCCCTGATCCTCTCGGTTGACAGGCCCCATTACGAACAACATATATTCTGAATCAACACCTCAATTGGGAATTATAGGTTGAAGAGCTGTAACGGGATCATGGATCACGGTTACTTAATGGGGTCATGGGTTAGATCATTGTAATGGGGTTAGATGTCATATCACTTACTCTCATGGCAGTTTCAAAGGATCCGGCCAACAGATGATCCACAGGCAGCTGAGAATTGTTGCACCAAACCTAACAACAGACAACACACAAACTATATAACATTCTGAAATAAAATCAGAAAATCAAACCAAAGAGCTCAGAACACACAAACACAAAACATGATCTCTTAAGGTTATACTTTTGTACACCAGAGTGCGGGTATGCCACTGGTATAATAAAGAACATACTTACTTACTCTTACTAAGAATATTTTGAAACAAAGTGTACACTTTAAGGACTTAAAACGCACAAAGACGTTGTTCACCTAGATACTGAAGATACTATACTAGATATAGATATCTTCAGTGAAGATACTAGATACTGAAGGTGAATGGTGCCAAACTGACATCAAAGTAAACACAATTTCTCCAAGTACAAATCTCCATTACAGTCTTTTATCAACTTAGTGCAGACAGACATAGAGACAGACAGACAGACACTGGCATTAACATACCATAGCCTGGCTGGTTCCTTTCGTCGGGGGTACAAATGCTCCATCTGCCCCTCCTGTAATACCTGACCCAACATCCTAACACAAAAGAAAAACAATGATCAACTAGAGAATTTAATTAATCTGGAAACACCATTAATCTCGAAACTCCATTAATCTCAAAACTCAGTTAATCTGGAAACACCATTACTCTGGAAACACCATTAATCTTGAAACTCCATTACTTTGGAAACACCATTAATCTGGAAACTCCATTAATCTCGAAACCCCACTAATCTCGAAACTCCTCATCGTTTAGAAAATATTTGATATATTTACAGAATCCACATTTTAAAGTTCATCTTCTCACAGTGTCATAGTGCTACAGTCTAATAAGCAAGGTAATTGTATTTCTAACCTTAAATATCTAAAGAGACTCTTAAAATACTTTATTGACGAGCGTGTAATAAAAGTGACTGGGAACCAATGCAGCTCATTATTAAAGTGTTAAGAGAAAACTTCTCAGCAATGCCACTCCTTCTGATAGCAACAGATTCACTGAAACACGAGTCTTGCGGTCTCAATACAGTCACTAACTCAGAAGAGGATTGTAGTGGCAGACTTTGTGTTACAAGTCGAGTGCCAATCAATCACTCAATCCATATAAAAATTAAGCTTCCCTGCAGTAAATGCATCTTCCCACATCTTTCCAAACAACAAGAACACTATAAACTGAAGTTAGCAGAGCAGCAAACTCCATCTCTCTCTAATTAAAATCAACCATCTCTTTGGAAAAGATTGTTTGACCAGACATCAGTTTCCACTCACAAGATCTGGAGGCAGTTCCAAGTCCTCGTCCTCGACATTCCACCCGCCTCCCTGACCAGCGGAAGCCTCCACTCCTTCTCCCGGAGTTCCAAATGCACCGTCTGCGCTCAACAGAAAGAAAAACAGCAGTGATGAAATACACTGGTTTGAGAGAAACTATGCCTCTAACAAACAAGTGATAACTACATATAAACAAGGATGGGCAAACTCAAAATGCAGTTTCATGACCACGTTCTGATTAGCGGTTGTGAACAGTGGCTCAGAATGGGAGAATAGCGGTTGAGAATGGTTTAGAAAAGCAGAATATGGTTTGAAATAGTGGTTGACACAAACACCAAAAGCAACATTTTGTATTTGCTATTCAATGTTGACATTTGGTGATGAGAATGAAACCTGGAGATGGACTTGTATCTATGCAACATAAGAGAGATGTCATCTAACTAGAATATAATAGAAAATTAACAATGCCTTCTCACACCACTCTGAAGCTAGGCCACAGGAAATATTACGAATCAGATGAAGAGAGAAGCAACTTTTCAGCTTAGCGCAGAAACAGGAGAGTAACAGAGTCGCCAAAATGAGGAGGTTGAAGATTCCACATTGTGAGACCAGTAACTGTGACTCAGTCAAATGTCAGACATATATTTTCCAGAAAAGACTCATCGAAGAGAGGATTGCTTTTTAGTAGAGCTACAGACTATAACTCGGGATGATAGGTTGGACAGGAGATGAATTGCACGTGCTTTGTACAACGTAGAGTGTGAGATAAAACCGAGGTTTCACATCTTTCATCTCAAACCTAGAAAGACTTGACCTGAACACAGAACGCTTCACTTTCAAAATCACTTTTCTTAAGAACAAATAAGTCGTTTTCACTCTTCTGTATCGTTACGTATCTGACCTTCATCGATGATTATTTCGTCATCTCCCCATCCGGCTCCTGCCTCCTCAATGTCAATGTCTGCGGCCATTGGAAGAGCTCCACCCGCCTCTGTCAACACAAAATACAAGACACTACAACATACAACTGAATTCTGACAAACATCCTTTACAAATAAGTTACTCATCACCTTCTTTATGATTCCTCTTTCACTCTACTGACATCTTACTAAATTAACTAAGAGAAGACTTTTCCTTTCCTGCATTTATATCACTCTTTAAAAACATCTGAGTACCACATTACGAATTGTTCCACATCAAATTCGACAGACATTTCTTTTCGTTGCTGGAGAAATGTGGCTCTGCATTTTAGCCAGTGTTTCATCCTCTTATACAACAAAGCTTTCAGAGTCAGCATCAACCAATGGCTGTAGAGCCGTATTCTAGTTTTCCCTCACATGCCCCTAATGACCTGTGGTGAAAACTGCATGGTCCCAAGTTCAAACTACACAAGAATGCATTAATAAATATCTGTAATAAGATCAGATGTCACTCTAGTCATTATGTGTCATCCAGTACTGCTTTCAAACCATCCTACAATCCTACACAGCAGAGTATAATTTTAAAATAATAATAAAGATGAGGATTCGTGTCGACATACGCTTTTGTCCAACTTGTCCAGCAAAGATGCTCTTGGTGACGGTGAGCAAAGGCCAGTTGCTCTCCTGTTGCATGATGGGAACAGGTGGCTGGAGCAGAATGGCATCTCGATTCACCTCTGGCAGCTTCTCCTTCCCCTCTTCATAGCTCTCGCGAATCTGGTCAGCCTCTTCATCCAGGCCGTGCGTCGCAGCCGTCAGGTACGCCAATGACTCTACAGCAGACAAAAGAATAAGACGACAATGAACACAGCGACCAAAACACAAAACAATGACATAACAATGCTATGCAACAGAACAAAGACATAACAATGCTAAGCAACAGAACAATGGCATAACAATGCTATGCAACAGAAGCAGCATTAAAACTACAACATCATATAGCTTTAAATGACTGCAAAAGATGCCAGCAACACATAGTTTATGCACCTGGACAATTCCACACAGTCTCAAAAAATTAATGAGCTCACACAACATTTTCAGTTCAAATTTCTTATTGCATATGTTTCTTGGTTTCTTCAAACTCATGACGATTTATTTATCTCCCATTAGGTATATTTTATGGACAGTTTGAGAGACTGAAACCGAGTCTGTCACTCACTCTGTCCACACGATTTCAGAATCTTCACTCGCTCCTCGACATCACCCAGATACAACGCAATCTGGAACTGTCCGCTCGTGTCCTTGCGAATCTCCGCTGCAAATCAAGTCACCACGATCAATCACAAATGCAATATCAATCAGAAATTCAACACCCACCTCACTAAATAATCTTGCAAGAAATTGAAGCCGCCTCTAGCAAGTATCAAATTCCATCAACAATATCAATCTCTTTGCTCTCTTTATAACTTCTTAATCACACAAACTAGATCAAAAGTATCTCGATCAAATCCGAAGAATCATAATGGACTTCATCCCAATCAAATCACTATTAAGAACATTATCTTCCTGGAATAGGTTGCTTAGTCACCTACAACAAGATATTCCTTGATGAAAAATTCTTTAACTGCTTATAAGAAAGACTGTTTTAGCGACGTCTTCCAGTGAATGAAAAACTCTACTAACCGATCTTCATCATTTTGCGCAGCTTCTCGAGGTTTCCTGTGATGAGATAGAGGAAGCAGAGCTTGTCAAAGTTCTTGGTCCTCTGGTAGGCCATCTCTACGACCTGGTGGTTGCCATAGAGCAGAGCAGCCTCTCCCAACCGATCCCAACAGTCCTTGTCATTCAACGATTTGGCTGCCTCCAATGCAATCTACAAAGACATCAGCAGAGCCAGAGATGCACCACTTGAAATCATCCGATCAAACTAAATATCAGAATACACAGGATAATCATTCAAAGATTATGAAAGAAGTGAAAAACTTCCAGTCACAGACACTTAAAGTTGCCCCAGTTGGTAAAGGCAAGAGTAACACCTCGGCAGGGAGTTTTAAGCCTACCGGTACGTCTAAAAGCTTTAACGGGGATTAATGGCAACGCGCGTTTGTGCAAGACTTGTCTTGTTAAAGCAAGCTATAAATCTTTAGTGGTATTGTATTGTATTGATTCATTGTGTATCTAAAAGGCAGCAATAGAAGAGACATCTGCCATACACTCATCACTCATACTGTTAACATCATAATATGGAAGAGTCCACCATTAAACATATGAAATATTTCATCACAGAAACATTTTGAATCCATCTTAAGACACAACTCTTTACATCTGTTAGATTAAAACATAAAGTGCCCTTGCAAGGTTCTGAAAAGGCACTAGCCTTACCAATAGCCAGATACACACATACATGCATACATACATATGTAATGTCATACACACAGACATTGCTTCAGCTCATAGAGCTACTCTGGAATTGCAACATTAAGTTTGTGCAATTCCAGTTACTAACAAAAATCGGATAGATGTTACTTCGTACAACAGAGATCACAAGTTATTATCATAAATAATAAAAATCAGAGAAAACTGAAAACAATAAGACATAATGAGATGAAACAGAACCGACTGCAACATGAATCATAAAATCATCTTAAAACAGAAACGTTGTATCAGCATCACAAGCAGCAGGCGTACTGACCTCAATGTTGCCGCACTCGAGCGCTAGTCCGAATCGAGTCTTCTCGTCCTTGACGAAGTGCAAGGCCACTTCTGGATATCCTTTCTTCTGCAGATACGCGATGATCGACTGACCAACGAGCTTTGCATTGCGCACCATGTGCAGCACTTCATCGTACTTGCGATTGACAAGAGCCAGTTTGAACTTGTATTCGGTCGAGTCGATGCCGAGGACACGTGGACGACACTCACGATCGAGACAGTAGATGCTGTTGCCCTTGATGCGAGTTATGTAGATCGGAAGATCCAGGGTTCGGATGATTCCATGATCGCTAAAAACAGTCGCATACACACAAGGTCAAGCATCTTCCTTTGTTGTCAGTCCTCATTTGACCTAATCGAATCCAAATACTACTGCTACGTAAGTACTGTTGATATGTACTATTGCTAAGTACTGTCGTTAAGTACTGTTGCTAAGTACTGTCGTAAAGTACTTTTTGCTAAGTACTGTTGCTAAGTACCATTGCTAAGTACTATTGCTAAGTACAATTGCTAAGTACTATTGCAAAGTTGACTGTTGCTTCTACTGCATTCCAAAATCGCTGTGCATTTGACAGAAATAGTAGTATTATTATTACTAATTAGTAACTCCGTAACACCGGTGTCCAATGCCAATGCATCAACCGATGGCGTAACAAAACGAAGCCATCAGTCAACTAAGACTGAGAGGCAGCCTGTGGTGGATTGGAAATGTGAGTCTTAAGCTGTGAATGAACAAAAACTTTAAACTTCATAGACGGGCAACAGACAGCAGACCGTAGCAGTTATCGTTAGAATCAACTTACACCACAACAAAAGTAGATTAGCTGTACCAGGTCAAACAATTAAAAAGCTAGACTTACTCTCCTCAGCAGTGATTAATTTATCAAAATTTAATTACACAGATCATACTACAGGTGTAGATCACAGTACAAGACCCGGTCTTCATGGGTGGTCTTACCCGTTGATGAGGGAGTACTTGATGTGGTTGCTTGTGGTGTAAATGAAGACACCCGACTCATCCCACGCCCCACTCTTGATTCGAACCGTCTCGTGAACGGAACAGAGACTCTCCAGTTTACGACTGCAGATCGCAATGTCTGCCAAAGTCAAAACAATCGAAATAAGACCCCCAGAAACATCAGCAAAACATCCACACATTACTTCTTAAATTCAACGTTAGTAGCTCTCACGTGGAAAATGTTATGTAGATGGGGCTGAACTCATCTAGCTTTGTGTCCTTTGTTGATTCTCAACATACGCAGAAACAGACTCCGAGGTTAAAACCAGAAGTATATAAATGTATGACTTCAATTTCCATAAATTCTAAATATACGAAACAAAATGAACTGAAGGTTGCCCTGGAAGTATAAAGGCGAGGTTTTCGGAACCTATCTTCCTCAATGACTACTTTCTCTTTCAATTATTAGGATGAAAAGAACGAGAGATAAAAACATGATCAGTTCAATGTGAACTCACTGTGTTTGGACAGCAGAGCCAAATGCGACATGTCCGATGACCACACAACGTATTTCACCTTCGCCAGCTTTATACTTGCCAGTGTCCTACAAGGAAAAAACAAAATTAGGGTCGAGTTGATTCAAAGTTTTAATTACTACACAATTCTACCACCAGGGCCACTACATCAACAAACGAGTAAGAAAAATCAGAGATCATCGGCCTCTCTTTGACTCTTTTCCACAAGCGCTGGAAGACCATTCTGTTGGATCATGGTTTCATTGTGTTAGGTCAGGAGCGCCTCGAATGCGTCTCTCTTCAAGTGGTGCTACATAAATTTACAATCACAATTACAACTGTCGCAATGAAATTAATCATTCAGAGAAATCAAAAACATGAACTGATTTGAATTCTGTAACTGAACATTAACATAGCACCAGTGAAAGACAAAAACTAGTGAGAGGCCATTCTAGAATGTTTCTACGGTGCCTTTCAGACGTGACAAGTGAAACTGATTTACTGAAACCAAATAAATTGACTCTTGATGGAATAGAAACAGTTTCGTTGGGTCGTTTACCGTTTCTGTTGGACGTCAAAGAGCATGACGCCATCGTTGTCCTTGAGCAGGAGACAACCGGTGCCAGCGTAGAAGATGTCGTCACAGTTTGGCACCTGCACCTTCTTCGTTATCTCGTTCTTCAGGTTCTTCACGACAACCTGACCAACAGACAACAGCACAACGCTTACAACAGAAACCGACAACTTATGCAAAAACAGATTGCAACAACTTATCCAACTGTTATTGTTACTATACTCGAGTGTTAAGTCATAAAATTTTGGAGAATTTGTTAATTTGCAGTTGGGGTTAAGACTTATATTCAGGTGAAGGCAAAATTTCACGCATACACCAATCAGGTAACAGACAAACATGTCCGCTAACACATCACTTACACCTGTGTGTGTAGTTTCTAGTTAACAACACTGTGTCATCAGAACTTACATCCACAAAACTCATTAACGCATAAGACCAGCAACGTTATCTCACGCTGTAAGAACCAAATGGAAATTCCAAAAGAAGGTCACGTTCAGCTCCCTTCTGACAGAATTAGTCGGTAGTAAGTTCCGTTAAATAACGACATTGTCTAAGTTTGTACAGTTCAACATACGTGGAAGAGAATAAAGAACATCCAGGCACAGAGAGCTTGCTTTCCCAAACACTTGAACTCTGTTAAGACAAAGCGAAAAGCAGCACAAAGAATTGCCTTCTTTGAAAGTGAATTAAACAAAAGAAAATCCGCATAAAGACTTACGGAGTGGGTTCGGTCGAGAACAGCGAATCTGTTCCTAGCGACCCAAACGGCCGTCAGTCCAGATGAACGTCTTCCCTCAGGAGCTGCAAATGAAACGAACAACAACACATTTCTAACTTAAATCTGTATTTCCCTCTTCTTCTACTGACACATACACACACACACACGAAACGCCTCAAGAGGACAAATGACTCCCAGTTGTCCTACTCAACCATGTCATCAGTATTTCAATAACAATTTAAATCAGAATATCTCAACATTTCAACTAACAGAATTATCCACAAACCCTCTGATACTTGAATGGCACATACAACCATCTGACAAAATTACTAGCAATTCACCATTACTCAATCACCATTAATTCAGTAATTACATTCGGGGCAAAAATAAATGTAATTCAGGGACATTACTTTGTCCCTGACTTCTTTCACCTCTCACTTCAGAGCTCTCACAACCAGTTTACCAAAGGGTGAAGAAACGAAAGCCAAAGGAGAGCATCATTACCCGTGTAACCAATGAACCATGAAGGCAACAAGCAGAAGATTAGACCTGAACTACTTACCATCTGGATTCTGACTGTCTGAATCCTTAGGTACAGTGTACAAGTCATACGTGCTGTTCTCCACATTCGGCGCTCTCTGCAGAAACAAGAATCAAATGCAACAGATCAGTGCTTTCTCAGGACCATCGACTACTTAAGAATAGGGGTTATCCAAATGATGGCATCTATCTGGAGGAAGGGTTCAGTGTAGATCATTTTGTGGCTATGACATCTACGAACATCCATTTGGCTTTTCATGACAGCATCACCTGCCTCACACTACATTCAGAACTTCAGTGTCAGTGTGGCTCCCAAAAATCACTTCATGGAGAAGTTAAATCAACATTTATGTTCAGAAGCTTCTAACCCAGCTGAATTTTCTAATCTTTACATGACTGGAGAATGATGCCTGGTCTAAATACAACATACTTCAAAGAATCAACAGAGTTCAGCTCCACAGCGACTGACAAGAGAATCAAGAAGCTAAACTCACCACACAAAGCAGAACGGAGTTCTCCGCTGGATTGTACGACATGCTGTAGATTGGAGTCCGGGATCCACTGCAAACAACAGACACGCAACACATGGAAATCCATCCAGGAGAGCAAAGCTTTCAACCACTCTACCACAAGAGACACCCAAAGCCCACTATATTCCAATAAGAGTGCGGACCCGTTAATATCAGCTTTGGGGGACATAACATCACTTCGCATTAACATTTTAATGACGAGCATGTACTAAAAGTGACTGGGAAATCAATGCAGCTTATTGTTAAAGTGATAAGCAGAATGGTGCATCAACCAGGAGCACATAACCGAGTTTACACTGTATTCATTGCAAAAGGCATCAGTTTGTGTGAATGATAACTATCCTAAAGACGGACAGTGCAACATCGAGATGCAAACCAATCCTTAAAGAAAGCTAAAACAATGATAGGTGCCATAGTCTTTGGCATTATCTTGGGGTACATGGTCAAGACAAGTTACTGACCAAGAGACAAAAGAAACACAATGCAATAAAGCTGACCCTCGCAGCTGCATCACAGCAACGTCCTTGGATGTGTTGAAGTCCAGTTTGCGCAGATAGCGTTCCTTGACGTAGTAGAGGAGATTCTGGTGGACGGCAAATGCCGGACGCTCTCGCTCCAACTTAAATATGATCATTCCACCATCGTGACCTGGCACAAAACACACTCCCTCTTACAAACAAATAATCGCTCATCCTCCGCAGCCCATCTTTCAATTCTCTGGGCACCATCGATATCAACAGCTTCTATATAAAACATCATGATTTCAGAACCGATTGAAGCAACCATTGACTGATGTTTTGGGATTACATTAGAAAGCAATGCACATTTAAACTCACTTGAAAAGACGTCTAGTCAGATTCTACAAATCGGTGAGAGCAGCCAGCTGCAAATTTCTCCAGACGTTTGAGAATCATAAGTCAGCAGACGAACTAGTCATTCTAAACTAACCTAACTTAGCGGTACTTTGAAGTTGCCACACAAAGGTCAAGTCACTTGACATCACATCACATTTCTATTGGATAGATTTCATGGTTGTATGATTCTGGATGCCACAATCTAAGAAATGAGAGATTGAGCAAATGAAGAAGACAGAAAGCAGAAGATTACCAGCGGCAAAGATGTTGAGCGTCGGATGAGCACCAAGAACCCAGAAACGATCATGCTCTCTGCGAAACGTGTTCAGACAGGTCCTGCAGAAACATCAATTGTTCAGTAATTTAAATCAATTATGCAAAACACTAGTAATCTACACTGGATATTTTACTCTGACTGACCAAAATGGACTTTGCTGTCCTAAAAATCTGTACAGATTCTGTTTTCCGACAAACAGATTGAATTTGATTCAGAATTTGTTCTACTGAACAACCTTTTTCTGCCCTCATAACCATCTCAATTTTTCACATCAGAACCATGTTAATTACCAATTAAAACTTCTTTTCCTGGCTAAACTGTCCTACTAAACTCATCAGATTAATACTCTGCAGAGATCTCTGGATATATACATTCAAAACGTTTCTAAGGTGAAAGTGTGTTCAATGGAATTAAATGCTAAATAACGAGAGGTGAGGAAGGAGTGGCAGCCAACCTCTTGGTCATGTCCCAGACACGGATGCTTTTGTCCTCTGAGTTACTAAGGATCAATTCCTGTCGAGGATGGAAGAGAACGCAAGAGACGTTGTTGTAGTGGCCTCGGCACGTATCCACCTCCCAGGCCTTCGACTCTGACAACGCATGCAACACAATCAAAATAAGCTAACACAAGATATGGGGATGCGTGCAACACACACATTTACGTTAATGGCTACTCAGTTGGTGGGTGTTCATGCAACAGGACAGTTATTAGTGTCTTTTACTTGCCCATCAGAGCCATAATCAAATCATCAAGCAGTCAGTCAAGACAATCAAATCCAAATCAGTGAAAACAAAGACAGCTATCAACGACAAAAACAAGGTTAACGACACCAGACAGATCTGTATCTTAAGTTGTACTTCCTTAGATACACAGCCAGTTACACAAACAGTCTTAAAAAGAGACACTATATACAAACATTGAAACATGTGCATCAAATATATTGGATTACAAGCACCTACTCTGTTGAAAATGACATTAAAAGTCATCTCCTACATTTCTGATTGGCTACAGATACACAACATTAATCCCAACATTAATCTCAACCACTTTCTAGCAGATCAAACTGCTATGCCTAGTAGCAAATGATCCAATCTAACCGTTCATCCTCCACAGCTTCACTTGTCGATCATCTGCTCCAGAAACGATCAGCGGAAGAGTCGGATGGAATGCGACCCAGTTGACTCCGCGATCGTGTCCCTCGAGAACGTGCTTAACGATGGCATCCGTCTGACCAAACAGTTCCGTTGACCCTGGACTCTTGAGGTGGTCAGTCAGACCGGCCGGACCGGGAGCCACGTTCTTCTTTCGCAACCCTAATGACAAAACCAACAGTACATGTAAGCAAGTATTGCTTCTTAACATGAGACAAATCCTATCCACACTTTACAAACAACAATATATCAGAAACAGGACAATGAAGCACAAACAGACAGCAAAGGATGATCAAATGATGCAAAACAGAGTAAAGATTATAAACGGAATAAACAGTTTAGAAACGTATGCAAATGAATTCCTCAGATTTAGATTCACCAACTTTATATGCTTTAAATAAAAATAAAAAACACTAAATAAATTTGCTATTATCTTAAGCGCTTAACTATTCCTTACACAAAGGCCGTTTAATAACTTAAACATACAATTAAAATTCACACAGCTCTCAACGTTAGCCTTTGAACGTGGAAACGTTAAACGAATGGCAGATGGTTTCTCATGAGTTATAGTAATAGCCAGGTGAAACAAGGTGTCCCAGAGTTAACGATATCTCACCTGAAATGTCCCAGACTCGGACCGTTTGGTCGAGGGAAGCAGATACAATCAGGTCTTCAGACGGATGGAACTGGGCACACATCACATAATGGCTGTGTCCAGTCAACACGCTGAAGACAACAACAAAATAACAGATGCTCAGTCATGTTTGTGGAGACATCAACATTTATGTAGCACCTTTAACGACCTCTCAATAGAAGGCACCAAGATACTCCACAGATGCAAACATACATCCGAATGCCAACACAAGTTTTCTGATACATACACACAGATGAGAAATACACATTCACTCAGCATCAAGAAGATGTACAAGACAGCAGGAGTTCTGAAATATCAATTTTATAATGGTCCTACCTGATGCAGCTGCGTGACTGCCAATTCCAGATGCGAATTGTCTGATCATCTGAACAACTCAGAATCCACGGATATTCCTACAGTCAATAACGACATTCAAAGATGTCAACAACATTTTCAATTCTGTCAGCAATCATCATCATCTTCATCGTAATCATCATCAGTTTTCAATTGTCTTCACCATCATTTTCATCATCATCATTGTCATAATCATCAACCTTCAAATGTTGTCATCCGTGATTATGAAGTCAATCAACATCAACAACTCTACTGATCTCCAGTGAAGAATAATACAGTTAAACTGGATGTCAAGCACAAGCCAAGAGATGACAAAGTCCTTCTGGTTTAGAGCCGATCATGCATTCCAACTTTAGTTAATCGAAAGATGATTCTCTCAGACAGATTTTCTTTAGAGAAATCACCAGAACAGATGAGCAAACAATAATTAGAAAGAAATGACTTCAATATATATTTGTAAATGGAAGGAGGAGACACAGGCGGTTGAACTGAGACCAAGACTCACGTGATGGAAGGTTGTCGTTCGAATGTAGTCAAGGTGGCCGAGCAACGTGAACAGACATCGTCTTTGCTTGTAATTCCACACCTGCGATCAACAACAACAAAATGCACTTCATCAAATTACGCCAACTTCAACTAAACGAAGAGAGACTTGTTGTCAGCAACTGCAGGCAGGCAATCACAGTTCTAAGCAGTCATGAAGGCAGGTTGGCAGGCAGTACGGTACACAGTCGAAGAAGGCAGGCTGGGAGGCAATCATGGAGACAGGCAGTCATGGAGGCAGACATGGAGGCAGTAAGGCAGGCAGTCATGAAAACAGGTTGGGAGGCAGTCATGGAGACAGGCAGGGAGGTAGTAAGGCAGGCAGTCATGAAGGCAGGCTGGGAAGCAGTCATGAAGGCAGGCAGTCATGGAGACAAGCAGGGAAGCAGTAAGGTAGGCAGTAAGGCAAGGAGGCACTGACAGGCAGGCAGATGGGCAGGGAAGCAGTAAGGCAGGTAGAGAGGGAGTATTCAGTAGGTCTACCTATTTAGAAAAATACACTGGAAAGCTTTAGAAATGAAGACGGAGGAACTGACTTTAATCTTGTAGTCATCTCCACCAGATACGAACAACGGTTGTTGACCATGGAAGCAAATTCCTCGCACAGGACCTAAACAATAAACCAGAAACATCAGCATTTGAACAACTGTTGCTGCACATGCGATCTGTCTTTGTCTCCCTATATCTGTATCTTTCTCTCTATGTCTGTCTGTTTTGCTACACAAAATAAAGTGACTATATCACTAAGAATCAGCGCTCAAGAGGATAAATAGATTGTTTGGTGGTGAAAATGAGAAGAATACAAACCATCATGTTCATCGAACTTGTCGATGAGGGTACACATCCGATAGTCCCACAGCTGGATGATGCCGCTGTGAAGACTTGTCAACACCCATGGTCTCTTCGGGTGAAAGGACAATCCTAAACAGATACATAGCCTCATTAAATAGGTTTAATTAGCTGTTTTCTAAATTAAACTTACAACATTAGACCATCACTCTTAACCTTTTCACTGGTATATTTTCTTCTGGTTCCCTTTAGTGCATTATTAATGTTCAATCTTCTAATGCCCAGGTCACAGTTGACGAAATCCAAGGGATGATTACAGTGAACACACGTTATAGAAAGACGGTATATAAATCCTGTTAATCGGACCGCATTTGGAACATTAACAAATCAAACACTGTTCTTTCCTCGCCCCATTCGTTGCACATGAACGAATACTGACGCTGTTAATATTTATCTCTAATCACCAGAACCCGAAGATTCAACAGCTGGGTTCTCTAGCCGTTAAAGCACTGACCTTCTAGATATTGACCTGATTATGGCTTGGTTTTCATGTGCCATCGATTGATGCCTTATGCATTAGATACCGGAGCGACAGAAGTTACCAATTAATTAGAACCTCACAACCATTTTACCATTACATTACGAGACATGTTTGTTTACAACGCCTTGAATATGTCTACGGAAGGAGAGGCCGCATCCGTGAATTCAACCGGCAGCCTGCGGAAGAAACGAAGAAAGGCAGTACTGATGTTCAAGTTAGTTTTACCTTTCACTCTAGCAGACTTTGTTTCGAATTTAGTTAACATTCTGTCATCTGACAACGAAGTCAGAATTAAATCTTAGATACAACTATGGAGAAATTCCAGCGTGTCAACAAAATGGCCGACCGTATTCCGATCTTACGCCCTACACGATAGGACGGAAGGCTGACGACGTTGCTCTTCATTTGTAAGAGATGTTTTTATTGGCTAGATGCAGCCACGTAAATTCCAAATAACGCACGCCATCCATACGAATTGCAAGTTAGTAAGTACTTTGGCTCAAGCGTGGTTTTCTGGTCATTTGATTGGATTCTCGAATGTTACAGTAAACCAGAAGCTATATGTCTATAATAATAATTGGACAGTGTCTACCTATATCAAACGTTAATTAATATCCAGCTTAAGGCGTTCAACAATTTGAGCACCTTCAAATAGCCCGTTTGGTGTCTTGTAGCCTATACGCTGAATCGGTGTTGGGCCTGTTTTATTCATTCTTCTGGAGTGTTCTGCCCTAAGAACGTCAAGGATACCAACGACACCAATTTATTTTCTGCTCTGGACCATTACCTTTATTTATCTGTAGTCTCGTCTGCGTCTTTTATTCACCAACCAGTCTAACAGCAGTTCTTGCCCTTCCTGTGGTTCTAACTCAGAATATACGTCTTCTGAACCACGTAAAATCCTTGTTTCTGTGGCTCTGCCCTGAAGTTGCCCTTCTTGGGCAAACAGCCATACTTAGAGCCAACATATCCCTCCCTCTTGTGGACATTTGCAGTTGTGCGTTCCAGCGGAGTTACTATGAAGCTCTAGGTTAGGTTACCCTGTTGGTTTTGCAGGCTAACTGTGCAACGGGGTGAGGTCCTTTGATACTGCGGCGTCCAGCAGAGACTATAAATGCATACAATACAACACAGGCTGTCGCATTGGAGTTGATTTTATCAGACACAGACTACGTGGAAGTAACTGTAGGCACTATATTCAGATGCCGATGTCCGCATTTGGGTATCTACTTCCCTCCCATCTGTCGGCATTTGGGCATCCACCTCCCTCCCATCCGTCAGCATTTGGACATCTACCTCCCTTCCATCCGTATGTGGGCATCTACCTCCCTCCCACCCGTCCACATTTGGGTATCTAAATCCTCTCCATTTTGGCGAGTCCCCTCCCCGTCGTTGCGAATGTCTTTAATGGACGACCCCAATTAGCCCATTGCGACGTTGACGATATGCATTGGCAAGGGTCTTGAACAGTTTCTTTGTGAAGGCGTCATAAAAATAATTATCTAAATCGTTGTTTATTGATATGATATTGTGATATATCTAAAACAAGAACAGATGATCGAGCTCAAAGGACTTTGGCATTAAAGATCTGGTGGAAAGAAGGTACATTGGAAGTACATAAGTGTTTACCCCATCAACGAGAAACAAAAATGAAAGGTAGTCCCAATGTACAAGTATGTTCTCATTGGGACTTAGTCAAAAGATCCTTCTGGTTCAGTGCCACGTCTCCCACACACAAATCTCTTTTTACTCGTGTGTTACATGAGTGATTACATTACTCTACCTTACAAGCAGAAAGAACAAGTAACTGTTTCAGTGTAGATCAATGCTAGGTATTACATGCATACTAGTCGAGATTCTGTAATCCTTGAGCAGACAGTATCATGACCAATTCTAAAATCCAATCACTGCTATGGATTTGTAACTTTCTTTGAGTCTTATTCAGGCTTGAGCAGTCATTTACCCATATCCTTGTAAAACTGACAATTAAGACCTATGTAAGCAACAACTTCACTTATCGCAACTGAGCAATCTCCTCAGTGAACCATGTAAGCATATAACCCAAAACATGACTTAAGATTTAAGGCACTATTTCAGTCACCATTACAGGACATAATTATTCACTCATCTCTTTGGATGAAAAGAACATGGACTGATAATGACCTCTATTGCCATTAAAACAAGGCAGAATCAAGTATGAAACACAGAACACGAGAAGATCCATTCTTGCTGCTGAAGAGACAAAAAATTCTGAAACCAAAACAGATTTCAACATTGTTCTTACACACCACTATACCTCACCAAATGCATCAGTAGCCGTTAGATTCATTTTAAAGTATTCGATGCTGGGTCTCTCAGTCCGTCTAAGTATGAAAGCATACGCACGACAGACATCTCTTCATGCAAATCAAAGCATTAACAATAGACGTAAATAAGAACAGATGGCTCTTCATCTACAGTCAAACACACGACTCGTCCGATGGCAACGAAAAACTCGTTCAAATCTACACAATATCTGTAACTGGTTTTCTGTCCATGTAGTCATTAGGATTTCTTTTCCGGAACTTTGTCAAATTCATCCAGAAACTTTTCCTGCTTCACTGAAAATATTGTGTAGAAATCTAGCAAGCAGTTAAGGAAAGCACAGAAAAAGAATTGCCTGATACAAGGCATATTTATTATTCGTAACATGGACGAAATGTCGCTACAATTCCATATTACTGGGCTATTTGTCTTGCAGTTGTAGGCTTTACTTAGCACATCAGACACGTTATCAGACAACCTGCAATTATCCTTCTGATTCGCATAAAATCTGGCGTCTGGAACACTTACACTGGTTGGACTCCGTGCTGTTCATCAAATTGGTCACTATGGCACAGCTGTTTTCATGGTGCTAAGAAGCTGTATAGTCTAAAATATCAAATTATGCATACATAGTGGCTTACTAAAAACTTAGTCTTATACAGACATCAAGATAAATCGGACTTTGCGAGCATTAAACATTTTCGTAATAATAACAATACATAAACTCGATTTTAATGTACTCTAACATCATAAAGGCTGGCGAGGAGCGCCTTCAAAAGGTAACTACCACATTCCATAATAATATTTAGTTGCAAAGAAATAAGTTGAACGCATGACAGCGCTATATCAATGTGGCAAAGGATACATACACCGAGCACACCCGCGCCTATTAAGAGGCCCGTCAGTTTATTTCTGGATCGCATGACTTTCATGTCTTTTGCTCGGTCAAGGTTCATCTGCTCCAATTTCTTGACGAAATGTTGATCGGAAGCGTTAAGTTTGTTAAACTCTTTTGCCATATCCACCGACGGCATTTTCTCGTTTTTCTCCATTTTGCCTCCCAATGTCAATCAAAGGCCACAACACATGAACGACTTCGATGTCAGCGAAGACGATTTATAGGAGATTCAACGTATCCAACTACGTCATCGTTACTCCCTATTCTAATTAAATTTTGAAACATGAATCCATCATACTTGTTAATTAGGATTGTGCAAAGCATCAATGAACAGGTTAGGATTATGCTAGGGTCAGGCTTGCATTGAGTTAATGAATTTGAACAGAGATTGGAAGAATCGTCTATATAAAATTAGTTGTTTTTCTTATCTTTCTCACTTATCTGGCACTGTAGGTTTTATATTATAAATACCTTTTAGCCATCTGAAATAATTCCATTGGGAAGAGGACAAACCTGGACCTAGCGGGTTTATTAACCCCTTATGGTTGTCCCTTTAACATCAACAGCAGATAACTCTTGTAAATGTATCGTCGTTTGCATATTATGTTTGTGCCTTTGCCTATTGTTTGTAAGGTCATCCACAAAGGAGTTCCGTACGGAATTATCAAGGCCTAGTTTAGGCTACTTTGAAACCTCTTTCCCCTTGGGCGTATTTGACATTATTTCTCTTTTCAGATGTCCGCACTCCAGTGGATTACAAAAGCTTATGTTAGGCCAGCCCGCTCATATTTGCAAGGTTAGCAATTCCATGAAGTAATTTCATATTGCCCCGTTCGGGCAAAGGGTTTCTAATTACAGTGTAGATTCAATGACAGTATGCTGTGTGACTAGGCCTGTATACCCAGTAAGATTATATGAAACTAGCTGGTTTACCCGGCGTTGCCCGGGTTTCGGAGGTTTTGGGCCGGGACACCATGGTAGCGGTCAAAACGGGGGACGCCAAACTGCTTAACCCGGCGTTTTGGGTGTTTCAATCCCTCTAGCGAATAAGCAACAAAACACTGCTTAACCCGGCGTTGCCCGGGTTTAGTTCAGTGAAAGTTTCAATCCCTCTAGCGAATCCGTACTGTAGCTGCTTAACCCGGCGGCGCCATCTGGCGAGTGAAAATAGGTTGAGTGTAAGTTTTTTTTACCAGCTAAAAATGCATTGGCCGGGTAGTTTTTGGGCCGGGACACGATGGTAGCGGTGAAAACAGGGGGCGCGAAGCCTCACACTGGGTGTGTCATGCCCACCCCGACACAGTAGTTAAGGTTTCGAGTGAAAAGCTCGAAAACTGTAGAAATGTATCCCGGTCAAAGACGCTGTGACATACAGAACTCTATTTATATAGATTACTAGCTGGTTTACCCGGCGTTAACCACCACCACCACCACCACCACCACCACCACCACCACCACCACCAGTTAATGTGAAGTGAAATATCTACGGCTGCGCCATCTGGCGAATCTTTAGTAATGCGTGCCGGTGACAGAGAATTTTCGGTGAAATACACAGAATCTTCTCGGGTGGCGCCATCTGGCGAATGAAAATAGGTCGACTCGAATTTTTAAGAAGTGGGGGTTTGGGAGAGGTTTTCGCCAGTTTTCACCATGGAAGCGGTGTAATCGGGGGACGCGAAGCCTCACACTGGGTGTGTAATGCCCACCCCGAGACAGTAGTGAAGGTTTGGAGTGAAAAGGTCGAAAGGTGTAGAAATGCATCCCGGTCAAAGATCGCTGTGACAGAGGGACAGACAGACAGAGTCTTTGCTTTATTTATATAGATAGTAGAAAGACGACAAGTTTAACAGAAGTCGAATTTAGCTGCATGGCAGCCTGCAAGGTGCCAGTCTGCCCTACTGCTCATTTTACTGTCACCATTTAGGGAATGGAATGGCGAGTCTGCCTTGTGGGGCTAGCGGACATCGAACCCGTGTCTTTCTTCTCTTCATGCCAGCATGTTGCAATTCGACCATCTCTCCGCCGCATATACCTCAAGACATTGATAAAATACACATACGACTAGACGAGAATGAAACATGTTTATAACATTAAAACTGGTGTCAATTCAACAGATGAAACTATAGACTTGCTAAATTAATGTTTTCTTTGTTCTAGGAAATTAACTAAACGCATGCATTTAAAATATTTCAAGACATACATCTGTCTGTTGAGCATCACAGTAGGCCTAGTGATGATAATATAATAATAATGTTCCATAAAATCCTACTCAATTTCAAAAATTTTGTCAAACATTCCACATCTATATGGTCTAAAGAAAATTAAATGAGTAATAACATAAGGCATTTCTCTAGAATAGCTCCAGAAAATCGTTTTCAACTGGACTATGATTTATCCTCTGCTTAGGAAGATCTTGCAAGATTTCTGTAGTTAATCAACTGTTTCCCATCAACACAGTTCTTACAGTTAGCAACGAATTCATAGAATTTACTCACATAATTTTTTATACCAGTATAGGATCTTGCATGGTAACTGAGACACTCACTCCGTGCAATGACACATCACATAATTGACACTTTTGCGTCTTTGTGCATACTTGACTGCATTTTGAGAGTGCCATTCCATGTAAATGCAATGTTAAATAAATTGCATTTTGTATAGTTTTTCTCCACTGTGGATTAATGCATGGCGTTTACTGAGGACATGTCTGTGTAAATGATTTTTACATACATTGCATGTGCATATGTTTTCTCCAGTGTCGTTTCTTACATGGCATTTGAGAGCACCACTGTTTGCAAATCGTTTGTGACATAAATACCATTTGTATGACTTTCTCTGGTGTGTGTTCTTCTATGGCATTCCAAAGTACTCTTCTCTGCAAATTCTTTGTGACATAAATTGCACATGTATGGTTGTTCTCCAATGTGGGTTTTTGTATGGTGGTCTAGAACACTCTTCTGTGCAAATAATTTGTGACATAAATTGCACATGTATGGTTTTTCACCAGTGTGGCTTCTTTTATGGTATTCCAGAGTAGTCTTCTCTGCAAATTTTTTGTGACATAAAATGCACATGTATGGTTTTACTCCAGTGTGGGTTTTTGTATGGTGGTCTAGAATACTCTTCCAAGCAAAAGCTTTGTGACATAAATTGCATATGTATGGTTTTTCTCCAGTGTGGGTTCTTTTATGGTATTCCAGATGAGTCTTCTCTTCAAATGCTTTGTGACATAAATTGCACACATATGGTTTTTCTCCACTGTGGATTCTTCTATGCAATTCCAGAGTAGTATTCCACGCAAATGCTTTGTGACATAAAATGCACATGTATGGTTTTTCTCCAGTGTGGGCTCTATTATGGCGTTCCAGATTAGTCTTCTCTGCAAATGCTTTGTGACATAAATTGCACATGTACGGTTTTTCTCCAGTGTGGGTTTTTGTATGGTGGTCTAGAACACTCCTCTGTGCAAAAGCTTTGTGACATAAATTGCACAAGTATGGTTTTTCTCCAGTGTGGGCTCTTTTGTGGTATTCCAGACGAGTCTTCTGTGCAAATGCTTTGTGACATAAATTGCACATGTATGGCTTTTCTCCAGTGTGGGTTCTTTTGTGGCATTCCAGAGTAGTCTTCTCTGCAAATGCTTTGTGACATAAAATGCATATGTGTGGTTTTTCTCCAGTGTGGGTTTTTGTATGGTGGTCTAGAATACTCTTCCCTGCAAGTGCTTTGTGACATAAATTGCACTTGAATGGTTTTTCACCAGTGTGGGTTCTTTTATGGCTTTTCAGACTGGATTTCCATGTAAACGTTCTGTTACAAAAATCACATGTGTATGTGTTTGGTTTGTTGTGGATACTTGCTTGCATCTTGAGATGATGAATACAGCCCAAATATTGGACTTATTTATAGGTTGAATTTATTACTGCTTTTCCATGTTATTGCAAACCTATCACAAATTAGAAAATGCAACTGTTGACATAAAATTATTGAAGGAAGATGGGATGCAATAGAAAAGGAAGACAAAGAATAATGAAACCCTAATTGTAAATCCACAGTCATGAACAGTACAAGTATTAAAGGGTGCATGGTAGTGCAGCCAAGGTGTTACTAGAGAGGTGACTTAAACCAGTCTTGTTGTCAAGACCTTAAACCTCAAGACCAAGACCAAGACCTTGAACCTCAAGACCAAGACCAAGACCAAGACCTTGAACCTCAAGACCAAGACCAAGACTTTGAACCTCGAGACCAAGACCAAGACCAAGACCTTGAACCTCAAGACCAAGACCAAGACCAAGACCCAAAAAATCGCAATCAGGTCAAGACTTCTAAAATTGTCAAGTCGGAATATTCGCTATTTTAATGAAAACATCAATCTTTTATTTTATTCATGCAAATTAACTTTAAATGCAAACTGCAGAGAAATCCGAATTTGTATTCAAAAGTCCTTCTTGCAAACTATTATTCCATATGCCTTTTATATTTTATAAAAACCAATTCGCTCAGAATTTTCTGTCCAAGACGTGCCTGGTGGGCCTCATACAAATTCCGCCATGTGAAAAAATACGTTCTACAGGTGCTGAAGTCGCTGATACACACACAGTAGCTTTTCAAGCACTGGATGTAAATGTACAGATAGTGAGTCCTTATGAAATCTTCTCATGGTTTATCATACCGTCTGATACAGAATAACTGTTGCTGCTGCCAATGGGTTTCCTGACCAACAAGACTTGTATCCATCCATAGATATTGGTCGTATGATGCAAGCAGGCTTGATACAGAATTCTTGAGTTTGTTAAATGACTGTTCATATTGACAGCCGGTCTTGGTCTTGGTCTTGCGAGACCAAGACCAAGACTTTTAACCTCAAGACCAAGACCAAGACCTCGAACCTCAAGACCAAGACCAAGACCAAGACTTTTGGTCTCAAGACCAAGACCAAGACCAAGACCAAGACTTTTAAAAACGAACTCGAGTGCACTCTTGGTCTCGAGGACAACAAGACTGACTTAAACGCTGGAAACACTATTTTGATACCATCTGTAAATCTTAGATCACTGAACTGATAGGCCTATTTGACGCTTTATCATCTTCCAATATATGAACTAACAAATTCCGAATAAATTAGTCTAAATTGCATTCGTCAGTATGCGCAATAATTCCTAATAAATAAATAAATAAATAAATAAATAAATAAATAAATAAATAAATAAACAAATAAATAAATAAATAAATAAATAAATAAATAAATAAATAAATAAATAAATAAATAAATAAATATATATATATATATATATATATATATATGAGTTATTACTTACATTCTATGTATAAATTCCTTAGCTTAAATATGGAACGAAATAATCTTCCCCAGAAAATAAATGCAAAATGCGAAATTAACCTATGAAAAAGTAGTATAATAACGAAAAGAGTAGTTATAAATCGTTTTCTTTATGAAGCCAATAACGGGCTCCAATCATGGTTCCAAACGTTTCACAAAATGGTGTTTCAAAATGCGAAAATATAATATCAAGGATTCAACATCAGAGATTGGGCCAGCTACTCGTGAAAATAATGAGTATATCAGTTTCACTCTTATCCACAGGTGTCGCCCCACTTCAAATTTCGGTTATGACAATTAATATGGTGTTTTAAATCTCCGTAGACAATTTTTACTTCGCAAACATAATTTTTCGTCAATTTGCCTTCATAAATATAATTAACTGAATGCATTTGTTATGTAAATAATATGCGACATTTCCTGATCTCGATTATCGCCCAAACACCACACGGCGTTGTATAAGGAGTTTCCAGTCCTGCGTATAATAGGTCCTTGATATTACACTAATCGTAATCGTAATCGTAATCGTAAATTTTAAAATTATAAAGCGCCACTTGAAAAACCAAGCGCAGGGCACCAGCTTATTCTCGAGCGGAAGTCAGAGGAGTTCCAGAGAGTAGTCAAAGGAGGTCCGAGCCTCGATCCAAGTCATTCTCAACCCTGGTCACTAGGCCTGCTTGTCTCAAGTTCTCCAACCGAGCCATATCTAACACATTATACCACGTCTCTGGAACGATATTCCCTCTGAGTTCCGCCGATTCTCGGTTTCTTCGCCATCACCATTGCAACCCGTCCCCCGTTCTGATCCTCATGCTCCTCTATCTATCACCCCCGGGCTTTCCACTGAAAACTGAAGTCTCACCTCTTCAAGAACTCTTACTCTGACTCACCTGGTCCTCCGTCTTCCAATTCTCGCCCTAAACGACACCCTCCTTAATTGCTCACATTCCTCCTCTCTTGATCTGGCTCCCTAGTAACCGGACTTGGGCCTCCTTTGGACTACTCTTTGAGGGGAACCTCTGATTTGGCGCAGCGCTCGTGAATACCCTGGTGTCCTGCGCTCGGCCTTAGAGTGGCGCTTTAGAAGTTTGTAGATTACGATTGCGACTACGAGTCCGGTTTTCGGGGTTCAGAACAAGAGAGGAGGCAGAGCTGTTAAGACGGACCGGTGTCATTTAGGCCGAGAAGAATTGGATGAGTCAGGGTAGGAATTGGATGAGTCAGGGTAGGAATTTTTGAAAAGGTGAGATTTTAGGTTTGAGCGGAACTCCTGAGGTAAATGTTCGCGATTTTCTATAGCGACCGTATATGGCCTCGACCCTGCTCATTTTTCAATGAATTGATCGGGTGAGATCCTTCACCACCGCTGCCCGTTTGAATAGGCGCCACGCCATGTGTTGGGACTGTGCTAGCCCGAGATTTAAATCTCTGAAATAAGCCACCTTCGGGAAGCGAACCGTGGTCCGCATGCGCTCTAACACAGAGTCGCATGAGACGCGCAGCCAACGCTCTTACCGATGTAGCTAACTGTGGTGATTGATAGAGGAGCCTGCGGCGGATGATGGAGGGCGGGTGGCAATGATGACGGAGGAACCAAGAATTTGCGAAATTCAGAAGATCGTTCCAGAATCGTTGTGCAGTGCTGGTCACTGCTGGATATGGCTCGGTAATACAATCACCGGGGTTCGAGGAAGACTGAGATAGGAGGATGAGCGGGTGGTGCGGATTGGCTGTATGGTGAAGAGTTCACGGAGATAGGCCTACTTGGGCTGGGAATATTGTAGTCTACGGATTGAATTGTAGGTTAGTGATAAGATTTCGCTCTGGAATTTGTAGCCAATTGTTTTTTTCATCTCAGACGCATACGGCAAGTCAAGACAAGCCCTAAGGAAAAATGTTTCTGCACCCTAGTATAGCTAGCCTTGGTCATCTCTAGAATGATTACTGCAACTCTGTCCTCTATGGTCTTCATGCATCTACCCTTTAACCTCTTACCACTGTTCTCCATTACGCCGCAAAGATTATCAAGAACCACTATCCTCGGGATCATGTCACTCCGATCCTTCGTGAACTATTGGCTTTCCCTACAAGCTCGCTTCAACTTCAAAATCTGTCTTCTAATGTACCGAGTCTACACAAACTCTTCCCCTTCATACGTTTCGTCACTTGTTACACCTTGTTTTTCTCTCTAATCCAGACTAGGACTAAGTTCATCGTCCCAAGGTGATTTTGTTGTCACACGATCACTAAGAAAACTTGGTAACAGCAGGACATTTTTTAACATGTTGACTGGTGGGGAAATTCCCACCAGCACTCTCAAATTCCCTTCCATTCCTTGCCCATTCTTTCACCAGTGAATGTTGCACTTTTTAGTCCTATATAATTATTTTTTTTCATTTTTGTGATCTTATGATTATGGTTCTAGGACTTTTCGCCCCCGGAAGATTCGCCCCGACATTTCGCCCCCCGGAAGTTTCGCCTCCGGAAGACTAAAAGCGGGATCTATGATGAAAATGTAACTAAGGCTGGAAGGGGATCTATGATGAAAATGTAACTAAGGCTAGAAGCTGGATTAGAGATGAAAATATAACTAAGACTAGAAGCGGGATCTATGATGAAAATGTAACTAAGACTAGAAGCGGGGGCGAATCTTCCCGGGGCGAAATGTCGGGGGCGAATCTTCCGGGGGCGATTCTTCCGGGGGGCGAAATTTCCGTATCCCTATGATTATAATATACCATAAATGCAAACCACAGCAGACGTGAAATCTTTAAAATTTAATTGCGACGTTGTCACTGCATTCAATGAAAATGAGAGAATACTAGGCCTATCACTCACAACTTGTAGAACTAGTATGAACTCTGATAAAATCAATGCACTTCACATTGCCTTGAATGGTGTGGGGACTGCTCACTACGATCCAAGAAATGCCGTTGAACATTTTGTTTCAAACAGGAATCGAAGAGAACGTGAGTGTAGACATTTACTCAAAAAGAGATTTCGTTCAAGATTTGTTCAGAGAAGCTGGTAATTTTTTTTAGTTTCGTTAACATTTTTTTCAGTAGGGGCCTAATCGTGCTCTTCTATTTTTTCGTGTTCTTGTCTCATGTACGATCGTTCCAGCCAATCTGTGGCTCGCTTCGCGTATTTTAAAATACGCGACGTATTACGTATTATACGTAACGTCATATATACTGGTACCTATAAATTCGCTATCTCGACCTACGACCGGACCTTCGTGCCAATGAGGCAATGTTAACCTCTAAATTAAAATTTCTCAATTTCTCGATTCTGGACTTGCACAACCCGGGCAGAATTAAATGCAACACGAGCACAGCCCATAATTACCTGGGCGTGGTTACGCCACTGCATATGACAAGCATAGGCCTAAACTATTTAGAAGCATATTTCACTTAAATGTAGGCCTATCTAGGCCTACGGCTTAGACTGGTAGCTTACAATTCTAAATAAATAAATAAATAAATAAATAAATAAATATATATATATATATATATATATATATATATATATATATGAGTTATTACTTACATTCTATGTATAAATTCCTTAGCTTAAATATGGAACGAAATAATCTTCCCCAGAAAATAAATGCAAAATGCGAAATTAACCTATGAAAAAGTAGTATAATAACGAAAAGAGTAGTTATAAATCGTTTTCTTTATGAAGCCAATAACGGGCTCCAATCATGGTTCCAAACGTTTCACAAAATGGTGTTTCAAAATGCGAAAATATAATATCAAGGATTCAACATCAGAGATTGGGCCAGCTACTCGTGAAAATAATGATTATATCAGTTTCACTCTTATCCACAGGTGTCGCCCCACTTCAAATTTCGGTTATGACAATTAATATGGTGTTTTAAATCTCCGTAGACAATTTTTACTTCGCAAACATAATTTTTCCTCAATTTGCCTTCATAAATATAATTAACTGAATGCATTTGTTATGTAAATAATATGCGACATTTCCTGATCTCGATTATCGCCCAAACACCACACGGCGTTGTATAAGGAGTTTCCAGTCCTGCGTATAATAGGTCCTTGATATTACACTAATCGTAATCGTAATCGTAATCGTAAATTTTAAAATTATAAAGCGCCACTTGAAAAACCAAGCGCAGGGCACCAGCTTATTCTCGAGCGGAAGTCAGAGGAGTTCCAGAGAGTAGTCAAAGGAGGTCCGAGCCTCGATCCAAGTCATTCTCAACCCTGGTCACTAGGCCTGCTTGTCTCAAGTTCTCCAACCGAGCCATATCTAACACATTATACCACGTCTCTGGAACGATATTCCCTCTGAGTTCCGCCGATTCTCGGTTTCTTCGCCATCACCATTGCAACCCGTCCCCCGTTCTGATCCTCATGCTCCTCTATCTATCACCCCCGGGCTTTCCACTGAAAACTGAAGTCTCACCTCTTCAAGAACTCTTACTCTGACTCACCTGGTCCTCCGTCTTCCAATTCTCGCCCTAAACGACACCCTCCTTAATTGCTCACATTCCTCCTCTCTTGATCTGGCTCCCTAGTAACCGGACTTGGGCCTCCTTTGGACTACTCTTTGAGGGGAACCTCTGATTTGGCGCAGCGCTCGTGAATACCCTGGTGTCCTGCGCTCGGCCTTAGAGTGGCGCTTTAGAAGTTTGTAGATTACGATTGCGACTACGAGTCCGGTTTTCGGGGTTCAGAACAAGAGAGGAGGCAGAGCTGTTAAGACGGACCGGTGTCATTTAGGCCGAGAAGAATTGGATGAGTCAGGGTAGGAATTGGATGAGTCAGGGTAGGAATTTTTGAAAAGGTGAGATTTTAGGTTTGAGCGGAACTCCTGAGGTAAATGTTCGCGATTTTCTATAGCGACCGTATATGGCCTCGACCCTGCTCATTTTTCAATGAATTGATCGGGTGAGATCCTTCACCACCGCTGCCCGTTTGAATAGGCGCCACGCCATGTGTTGGGACTGTGCTAGCCCGAGATTTAAATCTCTGAAATAAGCCACCTTCGGGAAGCGAACCGTGGTCCGCATGCGCTCTAACACAGAGTCGCATGAGACGCGCAGCCAACGCTCTTACCGATGTAGCTAACTGTGGTGATTGATAGAGGAGCCTGCGGCGGATGATGGAGGGCGGGTGGCAATGATGACGGAGGAACCAAGAATTTGCGAAATTCAGAAGATCGTTCCAGAATCGTTGTGCAGTGCTGGTCACTGCTGGATATGGCTCGGTAATACAATCACCGGGGTTCGAGGAAGACTGAGATAGGAGGATGAGCGGGTGGTGCGGATTGGCTGTATGGTGAAGAGTTCACGGAGATAGGCCTACTTGGGCTGGGAATATTGTAGTCTACGGATTGAATTGTAGGTTAGTGATAAGATTTCGCTCTGGAATTTGTAGCCAATTGTTTTTTTCATCTCAGACGCATACGGCAAGTCAAGACAAGCCCTAAGGAAAAATGTTTCTGCACCCTAGTATAGCTAGCCTTGGTCATCTCTAGAATGATTACTGCAACTCTGTCCTCTATGGTCTTCATGCATCTACCCTTTAACCTCTTACCACTGTTCTCCATTACGCCGCAAAGATTATCAAGAACCACTATCCTCGGGATCATGTCACTCCGATCCTTCGTGAACTATTGGCTTTCCCTACAAGCTCGCTTCAACTTCAAAATCTGTCTTCTAATGTACCGAGTCTACACAAACTCTTCCCCTTCATACGTTTCGTCACTTGTTACACCTTGTTTTTCTCTCTAATCCAGACTAGGACTAAGTTCATCGTCCCAAGGTGATTTTGTTGTCACACGATCACTAAGAAAACTTGGTAACAGCAGGACATTTTTTAACATGTTGACTGGTGGGGAAATTCCCACCAGCACTCTCAAATTCCCTTCCATTCCTTGCCCATTCTTTCACCAGTGAATGTTGCACTTTTTAGTCCTATATAATTATTTTTTTTTCATTTTTGTGATCTTATGATTATGGTTCTAGGACTTTTCGCCCCCGGAAGATTCGCCCCGACATTTCGCCCCCCGGAAGTTTCGCCTCCGGAAGACTAAAAGCGGGATCTATGATGAAAATGTAACTAAGGCTGGAAGGGGATCTATGATGAAAATGTAACTAAGGCTAGAAGCTGGATTAGAGATGAAAATATAACTAAGACTAGAAGCGGGATCTATGATGAAAATGTAACTAAGACTAGAAGCGGGGGCGAATCTTCCCGGGGCGAAATGTCGGGGGCGAATCTTCCGGGGGCGATTCTTCCGGGGGGCGAAATTTCCGTATCCCTATGATTATAATATACCATAAATGCAAACCACAGCAGACGTGAAATCTTTAAAATTTAATTGCGACGTTGTCACTGCATTCAATGAAAATGAGAGAATACTAGGCCTATCACTCACAACTTGTAGAACTAGTATGAACTCTGATAAAATCAATGCACTTCACATTGCCTTGAATGGTGTGGGGACTGCTCACTACGATCCAAGAAATGCCGTTGAACATTTTGTTTCAAACAGGAATCGAAGAGAACGTGAGTGTAGACATTTACTCAAAAAGAGATTTCGTTCAAGATTTGTTCAGAGAAGCTGGTAATTTTTTTTAGTTTCGTTAACATTTTTTTCAGTAGGGGCCTAATCGTGCTCTTCTATTTTTTCGTGTTCTTGTCTCATGTACGATCGTTCCAGCCAATCTGTGGCTCGCTTCGCGTATTTTAAAATACGCGACGTATTACGTATTATACGTAACGTCATATATACTGGTACCTATAAATTCGCTATCTCGACCTACGACCGGACCTTCGTGCCAATGAGGCAATGTTAACCTCTAAATTAAAATTTCTCAATTTCTCGATTCTGGACTTGCACAACCCGGGCAGAATTAAATGCAACACGAGCACAGCCCATAATTACCTGGGCGTGGTTACGCCACTGCATATGACAAGCATAGGCCTAAACTATTTAGAAGCATATTTCACTTAAATGTAGGCCTATCTAGGCCTACGGCTTAGACTGGTAGCTTACAATTCTGATCATTCAGTGTTAAACTGTGTGCGCATTTAACCTTACAGCTGTACCCACTTAATTCAAATTCGGAATTGGGAATCGAAAATCAGTTGGAGCCCACAGGTTGATGATTGATCAGAATTCACCCTTGGATATCATCGAGAAGAAAGCGCAAACTGTCTACATTGAAAGGGCACAGAGAGCTTTTGCAACCGAAGCTCGTAAATTTAATCGATTTCGCTGTTGCATTCAGACTTCAAAGTCAACGGCAACTTTATAGACCTCAAGTGTGCCCGCGGTCTCGAGTGTGTCGTCCGCTTATAAATCAAATACAAAACTCACACAATAATTATTTCCAAGCAGTCGAGTCAAAAGCAGTTGGTAAATGAAAGAATATGTAAATTCATTACTCTTTTGTCAGTCAACACACATAATTTTAATAGCAAATGTGCGTTGTCAGCCTTCGTTAAGCTTTTCACAGTCAACACAAGAATATTATAAATAGAGTTCTCAGCCTTAAAGACTTAGCCTACTGGTTCTATCGAGCCACATAATCTAGGTATAGCTTTCTTTGCGGTAGGCTCGATCTAGGTCACATAAAACCAGCAACTTGGCCCTATAGCGACATCCACGCATGACTTGACAGAGAGTTAAGCTTAGAGGTTATTGATAGACCACAAAACAACTTTTTAACTTCTGAGAGAAGTCTGTTAGACACTATTTCAGCTCAGTGATTGGCAACAAATTATCGCAGGACCTAAATGTCCGTCTAATATTTGGTTGGCAAATTAAATATTGTGCATAGTGAGAACTATGACATAGTATTAGTCCACGAGAGAGGTTCACATATCGAAACCGAGGTAATTCATGCACAAAGAGTTTCTTAATTGGTGTAAAGACATTTCAAGAAAGGATAAATTCTATGAAAATCATCGACATCTTAAGAGCTCCCATTTCTGCCACATTACGAACAGTTATTAGTTTTAATTGTGGACAAGTTCAATGGCAGTCAGAGCGTTGAATCTGAAAACGGTCTTCTTGAGTACATGCCGAGCCTACTCGAACCAGGATAAGCGTCACCGGAAGGAAGATCTCTGGTTGGAGACGTCCGGAAGGTCTCTAACAAATAAGTTGCCCTTGTTTCTGCCAATCTTGAAGCGGCGGCTGCGTTGATGTTTGCAAGATGGGCATTCAGAGCGTCTGAAAGAAGGCTTTCGTGAGATTGTTGAACCGCAAATTGCGTGTTTCTTTGTGGATTTAGAGACCATAACGATTGGAGTCTCAGTTGGATCTCAAGTTTCTGTTGTTGCGTCTTTTGGATGTTTAACTCTGCTTCTGACATGGAACGCTGCTTTTTGCAAAACGACAGCATTTCACCGTACTCGTGTATGATCACAGGACTGACACATTCATTGTGTTCTACGACGTAGTAGGTATTTTGCGGTTCAGGGTCCTCCTGTTTTTCCTCTCTCTTACTCGCCGGCCTGCAGCTGTTGGCGACTAACTCAAACGTGGATTTCTCTGTGTTTTCCACAACAATAAAATTCGTTGGAATTATGACTGGTTTGGGAGCGACCTTCGGTGAAGCGGAATTGTTTTGAAACTGTTCACTGTTGTCGGTTTGATCTGTCTGAGTTGACATGTCTTGACTTACCGAGCGTGTGTCATACGAAGTCTCGGTTTCAATTCGGTTCCTTCCGCCATTTTCTCCTTTCTCGCTAAATACCTCATCTTCACCAGGGACAGGTGTAGACCTCGTATCTACTGTGCTAGCTGTATTTGAAAAATTCTCCACTGTATTGTTTGGTTGAAAAACAACGTCTGCTGTTGATATGTCGGGCGAATTGACTTGCGTAGTTTCTGGAAAAGAAACCAAATTTAATGGAGGCGGAACTTCTGGAGTTAGAGGTTCCACCGTTGAACTTGTCTGCGTCTGAGAAGTATTGGTGTCCGGTGGCTTCGGTTTTTTGTCGTAACCGAATAACGAGAGCATTTCTATTCTGCTTCGAATGGTCGATTCTATTCGTGGAGGCGATGGTTTGATCGGAGGCGGTTCTTGGTCGACGTTGAAACTTGTGCCATTACTAAGTGGTACGACTAGTCGTACATCTGCGTTAATCTGTTTTACAGCATACTCCCTCGTCAGTGGCGGCATTTCGTTGTTGGGCAGCGGGGGTGGACTTGGCCAAGTGAAGTTGTCGTCCATGTCCATGCTATCCTCGGAATCAATGTACTTGATTTCAGCTGGTTTAGGACAACTGCTGTTTACGTCACTGTTTTCTGCATCAGTTTGTTTTGTTGGTTCAATATCCACCTGTTTTGTTGGTTCAATATCCACCTGTTTTGTTGGTTCAATATCCACCTGTTTTGTCTCATTCTTTCCTTTCTGAACCAAGACGATTTCCTCTGTTGTGGTCACTGTCACAACCTGCCACTCCTTACTGAGAGATCGGCGCTTGATCAAAGGAACAGGTGTCTCGCGATCCTCTGCGTTCAGCCGATCTACACTGCGAGCCACTCTCAGCCTCCCTGTTGCTGTAAGCAGTTCGGACCTCCTTCCGTAACCGGTATCCGTCTCGGAGCGTGTACGCATCGCCAGAGATTCTTCGCTTCTGGCGGGTTTTAGAGATATTCTGAACGGAGTTCTAGTGAATGGGGTTGTGTCCTTCGTTGTCATGATGTCCTCGAACTCTTTTCTCTCCCAAGAATTAACCTTTAAGCGGTCATTGTCGAAATTCAAAAGGTCAATCTGGGTATCTTCTTTGGGTTTTGGACTCTCTTGGTCGGAGCCATCGACGTCGTATTCAAAATTCAGAGTTGGGGCATTACCTTCCTTCTCACCTGCATTTAATTGCACTTGGTTTTGAGGAACGAGAATATCTGGACTCTGATTCTTCAGACTGACACTAACTGGAGTTTCTTTCTTCTCGCTTTCTTCAGTTTTACTACCAGACATTTCAGGGCTGCTGTCAATATCGTCGACTGCCGATTCGCGGGTTCTGTTCATTGCCAGCTGGTACTCGTTGTTCCTGTCCTCTAGTTTCGTGGCGCTCTCTTTGTGCAAGGCTTTTGGTTGTTTCTTTTTCTTCTTTCCCGTTGGAGGCTTTATCTCGACGCTGAGGTCGTCCGTTACTCCTGTGAACTTGTCGTTCGAGTCATCAGAAGTAAGTATTAACCCATTCAGTTTTGAATCGTTATAAACTCCATTTATTACGGCTGAGGGTTTCTCGACTTTGTTTTCTACCAGAACGACGGCTTCGCTATCAATGAATTCGGGACTTATTTCCATTTGCTTGTTAGTCATGTTCTTCATCTTTGTCTGATCGGTCGATGGGCCGTGTTTTCCATTCAAAAGATGATGACAGAGAGCGTTTAGTTTCATTCCGAACAGATCCCAAAGATCGTTATTGTTGTCATCCGACAAAATGTCTGCTTTGTTGTCATCTTTGACAAGTGTCAACGAGTCTTCTTTATTGTCATCTGTGCCGGTTGTCAAGTTTAGTTTCACAGGTCGCGTCGTTTCGCTACTAAGTTGCTGCGTTTCAGTCGCCCGGTCAAGAGTTACATCCGGAGACTGATTCGGCTTATTCCAGTCCTCGAGGCTTCTGTCGAGGGTGTTTCCCGATGCATTGGAAGACTTCGATGTCGTTCTTTTCTTCCGTTTCTTCTCTGGTTTTGAAAGTTGTTCACTTTGAGCTGTTGGAGCATCATGAACCGTCGCATCGCCACTTACTTGCAGAGTTTCTGGCGCCTGGTCAATGGTTACATTGGGAGACTGATCCGGTTTGTCCCAGTCATCCAGGCTTCTGTCGAGGGTGTCGTTTCCCGATGCAGCGGAAGATTTCGACGTCGCTCTCTTCTTCGTTTTCTTTTTCCGGGGCTTAGTTTCGCCGACCTCTGGCTGGTCCTCCGTCACTTTCTTTGCAGCGGTTGGCGGTAGAGGTGGCTTCAGCTTCTCCGGATCCTCGAGGTTATTGTTGGTCGTGGCAGAGACGGTAACCTTCGGTACCCTGGGAACTTTCTTTCTTCGCGGTGGATTGTCGTCGTCGTCTTGAGACTGATTCGTCAACGAAGCCGATCGAGTTCTTCGGGATTTCTTAACCTTCGCCGGTTTCTGCGCTGCCTGGTCGGCGTTTCCAGCCAGATCGGGCATGAGGCGTTCCTCGTACGGAGTTCCTGGAATGCTGGAAGCACTGGCGAAGGCTTGTTCGTCTACGGTGAGGGGCGGAATGGAATTGCTGCGTAGTTCGTTGTGAACAGCTTCCGTTGAACTGTAGCGTTTGTGCTGTAGATCGGTTGGTAGTTGGTCTCTGCGGCTGACTCGTTTGGAGCCGCGCGGTCGAGATCCAGCGCTGCCTTCCATCTGCTTTTGGCCGACCAGACACTCGGAGTATGCCGACTGAGCGTCTATGGAATTGTTCAAGGTGTCTACGGAACGCATCCTTTTGCGATGATCCACTGGAAAGTTATAACAACAGACAGCATTCAGATCACAGCTAGAGTCCTGTCTTTTTAAAGTAGCATATCCTATTTAATTGATTTTATAATGTACAGTGTCCTTTTATTTGGTCTCGGCTGTGTTTCGACGCCATATCATTCGTCATTATCATCATGTCATATTATCATCATCATCATTCGACTATTATCAGTCGGTGACATACTCTACTTGTGTGGCTGTACACCGATCGTAGATCATTATCGCTTTATCCACACTAGCAGGCTATCGAAGATAACAGCCGTGTAAATCACGTGGCTGTACGTTTTTCACAGATGTAAATTATCGACTGCTTGAGTGATTTCGCGAAACTGGTATCAGCTGGTATCAACAGCTGCAATATACTTCTGATGTGTGTCGAAAATTTATCATCTTTGTGTTCGGCCTAATTCGCAAGTTACTGTGGTTTTCAGAGCACCTGCATGTTTAGACCCTTGTTTAATAATGACTGAACACACCTATGCAAAGTAATCCTAACTGTAGTTGTAATGTTAGGCCTACATTTACTTGACGCCTTTTCAGTAATGGCTGTGTGTAAACTACTTTCCTGCAGAATGTATGTGACGCTAACGGTTAAGCTTATATACGAACGGATTAAAATAAAATTAGATGCCAGGAGCAGAATGTCGCGAACATAGGCGTAGGAGGCGGGGGGTGAAGGGGACACTTGCCCCCAACATTTCTGGCGTTCCTGTTTTTCGGGCAGTTAGGCGCCTGGAAAAATGCTGAACAAACTAACTCCAATTGACTTGCCCGGATTTCGGGATTTATTTTTGTTTTGGAAAGAAGTTAAGTCTCGCTCCCACACCACTGAAATTCCCCTACGTCTATGGTCGCGAATATCCGAGACATACCTAAAGCCTTATGGGGCTTGTTATGATGCAGCTGTACGACCTTTGATCAATTTATTGGAGGTCATATAACCTGCGGGAAATTAACGTGAAGACGACAGGTGTCGTGACTGATAAACTAATGGCTGGCTGAGTTATGACAGGAATTCCAAGGCCGCCAAGAGCGAATCCACTGCGATTGCCGAGTCACAGGCCGATGGGTCTGTAGTACCAGCCGTCTTTTGTACACAGCCACAGTTTCTCTTGGCACACCTGGGGCGCCATGTTTGCGGCGTTGCAGTGCATATCGAACTCGGCGTGGGCTCACTAGTGTAGCCTATACCTTTCAATGATATTCAGTAATAGTCCGAGCAAAAAAGTTCATTATGCCATAGGTGCAGACTAAGGTCTACTCCCAAACATATATGTCTACAGCGACACATATTTTACCCCCATTTGCAGAATAGATGCCAATCGTATACTTTACCTACCTGCCACTCGTGCTGCCACAGTGGTATGTAGTATAGCGGGTGATACTTACTTTCTGCCTTGTAAGTGTCGAGTGAGACGATGGACTGAGTGTCATGTGAAGATCCTCGTCGTTTCTTCTTTCCAACTTTCTTTGGTTCTGGAAAAGAGAAGTAGAATTTCAGACGGCACTCGAGAAGCGTATCACTTAGAATCCAATTACTATTATAGTTATCTGCCGAAACGAAAGAATAAAATCCAGGACACAACACCGATAAGAACACTAGAAAATATGCTGTTGTGACGATTGCATACTTTCATCCAGTTTCTCCTCCACGCTTGGTGATGTTTAGCAAATTAAGTTCTGCTAATTCATCACAATACAGAAAGCGGGGACCATATAGACAAACAAGATCTGCATATATTAACAGGATTCGTTTGATTGCATAATAATTACGATACAGTCCCACAGCTTTTGTTAGGTCTGCTGAACTCTAACGCAAGACTGAGCGAAGGGCGTTCACCGTTCAAAGGCAAATTGGCTTATCGGAAGGTTGCTATGCGTATAACGAGAGCGTGCAAAAGTAGTGAGATTAGGTCGATGCATTCAGAGCAAGCAGAGGAAGGCCAGAGCGAATTGATTAGCAATGAAGCATTTCCAACAGATGTCACTGCTCCTCAAAGTCCAACTGTCTCTCAATCATCTTCTGCGCATGTCTCGACCGAAAGCTCAGTCGACTGTCAATCACGTAACAGAAAACTGATTCATCAAAAATGCACAGACCCTATGCATATTCATTAGACGCAGACGCTACCAATCACGTCAGAGACAAACTGATTCATCAGAAATGTATATTCATTAGATGCAGATTCTACCAAACACATCAGAGACAAACTGATTCATCACATAATGCATATTCACTAGATTCAGATTCTACCAATCACGTCCGAGACAAACTGATTCATCACAGAATGCATATTCATTAGATGCAGAAGCTACCAATCACGTAAGGGACAAACTGATTCATGCAAAAAGCATATTAATTAGATTAAGATACAGATTGGGATAAATGTTCGGCAAGTGAGCAAAACATCATTAGCTTTATTATCCTTAAACAAGATCTTTTAATATGTAGGCCTACATTAGAAAACGGTCAGAACGAATGCTAAAAATTTACGACACTCGCAAAAATGACACGAGAACAGAATACTAATAGTTGAAACGTAGGCATAAAACCATGACACGTCTTTTGACACCACATGTTAACACTGGGGCTGAATGATTCCTTTAGCTTTCTTCCAGACAGCAAAACTGAATTTTGCACCTTTATGAAAAAGCGTTATATCAAGTATGTTGAATTATTGATCCATAAGACAAGAAGTCTCTTACCGTCTCCAGAAAGGTCGTTCCTGTCGGCCAAGGAGTCTGTGTTGTTCAGGCGTTGTCCAATGAGCACTGTTTTCAAAATGTACAGACGAATAGTGTTGCTGTTGTTGTTTTTGATGATGATGATGATGATGATGATGATGACGGTGGCGGCGACGACATCGATGATGATGATAGTGGTGTTGGTGGTGATAGTGATGGTGGATGAAATTTGAAGCTGATAAATATAATTATGACGATTGATGATGGTCATCGTCATTACATGTCATAGTCACAGTCAAATGCCATGCATCGTTGAAAAACGCATACGCACGCACGCCAACACACACCCCACACCCACACCCCCACATCCACACCCACCCACACACACCCTCATCCAGGGTCCGATTTGTCAAAAAAGAAGCAGGGGGGTCGGAAATCTATACAAATAATAAAAATGTATTAAGCCATAATTAATTTTTTACTCGTTATTTTGTAAATGAGGTTAATTTGATGGCATGATCATCACACAGGTAGAATCTACTAAATTCCTGGGTGTATGTGTAGACCAGCATTTAACCTGGAAAGAGCACATTAACTATATCTCCTCAAAAATTGCGAAAAATATAGGAATAATATCTAGAGTTGCACATCTGCTACCCAAAGAAGTTAGGCTTAACCTATATTATTCGCTAATTTTCCCTTACTTAAATTATTGTACTTTAGTCTGGGCCTCAAACTACGACTCCCGTCTTCATAAATTAATAATTTTACAAAAAAAGGCAGTTAGAATGATTGAGGGATCCCGGAGATATACCCATGCTTCCCCCATTTTTAGGCAACTGAAATTATTGGACCTAAAGCAAATCAAGATCTTCCAAATTGCGGACCTCATTTATCGATACGAACATAATTTATTACCTAGGTCCTTCGCAGGCTACTTCACCCGCGGATCACTAGTACATGAACATAACACTGGGGGAGCTACACTATATCGAACTGCTAAAGCACGCACCAATACAAGACTGTTTAGCATTAAATCGTCGGGGCCTCAAATCTGGAGATCTATACCCTTGGATATAAGACTTGCTAGGAATCGACTAGACTTCAAAAAACGAATACGGACATTCCTAACAGAATCTGGTTATCCTGCTACTGTTTAGAATGAAGCCAACACCCCTTCCTGTTGCATCTGTGACATGATGACCACACCGGAGCCCGGGCCCAGAGCTACTTAGTTAAGATTTCTTAGTTAAGGATAGTTAAGTCAGAACACTATGCTAGATGCTCCCTCCTGAATGTTTAAAATAGATCTAGTTCAGGCTAGACCCGATTAGGATTCACAGGAGGGAGCAGTATTCGTGCAGCCATTGTTAATGCTGGTAATTGTCTCGTACGGGTGCCCCAACAGCGGGATTTCTATCCCTTCGGGGACGCCCTTTGCTTCTAGCGACATTTGTTCTCATTCCTGAGTATAACAGCGCGGAAAATTTTAGCAATGAAATCCTTGTAAATGAAGTATAACCTCGCCTGTTATCTGGGTTTTTTCTGTTGTTCTGTTGTTTTAGTTTTTTGGTTGCAATAAAACATATATTGAAAACATATATTGAATGAACTTCCATAATATGTCAAGATTCTGCAATGACCAACAGTCAACTACGATGCAAACATGACATCGAAACAAATTTATATTCAAAATTAAAAGGAGTTTTCAGTAGCAGTTTTAGCTGAAATATACTAATAGGAACAACAAATTGTAGGCCCACACAGAAGCGTTAGACGTGACTAAATTGCACTGAAAGATTAAATACAAGTACACAACCAAGGCTATCAAACCAATGCACCAAGTACTGTCATTGGAAATACTAGCAAACCCAATGAACCAGTGCACCAAGTACACTAGTACAGCCACTATCAAAAAGCTGTGCATATTTCTTTTGTTTGTGCACAATAGTCGCCTTGCCAATTGGCTTATCTAAGGCATCATGGCGCCCACATTTCAGCCAGGAAATAACGTACAGTATATCCTGGCATTCCAAGATGTTAGAGATGGCCCGTTAATGCTGATCATCAGCCAACAGCCAGCAAGTTGCACACTGTAGGCCTATATGTTGCAAGTTCATCTGGCTAAAGCCACGCTCGCAAGCTGCAGACGAAATGAGCAGAATCTTCAAAGTGTGCTCAAGTGTTGCGAGATGAGACTCCCTATGCTGGCCTTGTTTTTATGTATAGAGTACTCGATCACAATCTGAGAATAATATTGTGACTTATTGTTAATTAATTTTTTTAAATATGAAAATAAATTGGGAAGATCATTTTACTTATAAATAAAGGGTCTTCTATTATAGGCTATTAAGAGGTTCAAATTCAACACAAAAGGATAAGCTTTAAGATTCTTATCCAGTTTTTAATAGAAATTGTTGATACAGACAAAGAAAGAAATAAAAAAGGGTGATAGGCGGGACCTCCAAACTAAAAACAGATAGATTGAGTCAGTTAATTAGCTCAGTTAAGCCTACAGTTGGATGTAAATTTGAATAGGCCCAAAAGGACTTTGCGCACTTTTCCATTGGAAAAGTCATCAATAAACTGATTAAAATTCAGTTGACGTAGAATATCACTCTCTATGCTCAACGCTGCAGGGTGGCTAGGTCTCTCATGTGTCATACTTGAAATGAACTTTCAACACCTTTGCCATGTATTGGTACATGAACTGCTCTTGACTTATGTTGAGTCCTGTCTCGTCTTTAAACATTTTGACAAAATAAGAACATTGCATAAAATTATGAGCTCATTGCCAATGCTTTCATCGAGGTCATCGCCGTATATTGCTACAAGCTTTTCTCTGAGTTGTGTATTTCTTCATGACTACAAGATTCAAGCCTAGATAGAAAACCAATAAACCTTGAGCAGAGTAGTTCGTATGATGCAAGTTTTCTTGTCAACTCGGTTGTGAATTGATCAACGATGGGCAGAAAATTGTCAATCCGAAACTTCTCTGAAGCAGAGTGCACAGCTTCTAGGGTTCCACCATAATCCAGTGATAGGAGACGGACGTTTTGATGACGTGTTCTTGTTTGGACTGGCGGTTGTAGGACAACAACTGCAGCATCACCAGTGACTTTATATAGGCACTTTTTATAGGCACAGATGAGCCTGCATTTTGACCACCTTATGCCGATCTCCAATTCGGTTCATGTCACAAAAATGACAGCATATAGCTGTGCACTGATACAGATGTGCACTCTAGTCTAGATCAATCGGTCAAAAGCGCCAGGGAACGCTGGACAGAATGCCACTGCATGTCTACTTGACCTTTACCCCGCAACTGGATGCTCGTGGCGTTGGAGCCGATGTGCCCAAGGCGAGGGCCCCGGGCATGAAGGCGCCTGTGGGCGCTGGCTTGTGCAGGGACTGTGGTCCGTTTGTTGTCTGCTGTATGTTTGGTCGTGCCCTGCGAAACATCTCTGACACTGCCTCTGCCTACACAGTAGACGACCTCAGCTTCAGTTAAAAGTAACATAATCCCTCAACAGCTGAATATGCCAAGCTTAAAGCGCTACTCGTGAACAACATTAACGCGATATTTCAAAATTAGAGTACCGACTGGATAATAAATAATTACCCAAAGGTGACAAGGCTGTACTGCTTGCAATAGGTCATAATGGAGTCGTTTGGTATAGGAATCAGGGTAATGAATTTGAGGGGGTCAAGCCGACCCCCCCGGGGGTCGGCCAAAGGCTTGAAGCAGGGGGGTCAAAAAAAGAAGCAGGGGGGTCCAATCCCCCGACCCCCCGGCAAATCGGACCCTGCCCTCATCCAAACCCACACCCAAACCCACACCCCCCACACACATACCAACACACACACACACAGAGTGTCACACACCCTCACACAATGTAAAGCTACGCATTTCGCAGGACTCCAAAGGGGCTTGTTATGTTATGTTGTTATGTTACGTTATGTTATGTTACGTTATGTTATGTTATGTTATGTTATGTTACGTTATGTTATGTTATGTTATGTTACGTTACGTTATGTTACGTTATGTTACGTTATGTTACGTTATGTTACGTCATGTAATGTTATGTTATGTTATGTGTGCAGAAATGTGATACTGACTGTTGTACGTCTTGACCTCCAGAAGGCAGCAGTCCTCTCCATGCTGGTTCGTAGCGATGACCCAGACGCCCTGGTCAAGATCGCTGGTCACTCTGGCGATGACCAGCGAGTGGTCGAGTCCAGTGGCATCGTTCTTCAGCTGGTACTTGGAAGATTCTTTGATTCTCTTCCGACCGATCTGCCACCTGACGGTTGGTCTTGGAAACCCGGAGATCTTGACGCAGATCGATCCCTCTTCGTCGATTTTCAGCAGAATCGGTTTCGGAAGCTGAGTGTTGTCGATGATTGGAGCTGCTGCACCAGGAGCAGGATTCTGATGTTGCTGTGTCCGACGCATCTTCACAGGTGTCTAAGACTACAATCTACAAGATACATACACGAGATACTTTTGAGCAGTCCCAAAAAGGGCGCCAAAGAAGTAGGTGTTTGAAACTTTGAATGCGTACATGCTTATGGCCTTAGCAGATTTCTTCTAACGGTTTCGTCTGCTGCGCTGTTGACAGGTGAATGAGACTATTGCAGGTATATCTCGAGTTAGAGTGGAGTTTCTTTTGCTCAATTTTTACCCGAGTCTGTATCTTTCGTCTTGCTTCTTCTATATCTGTCTGTCTCTCCTTGACTTGGCCTGTACCTCTACTTCACCCTCTACATATTGCCTACAGCAAGGTTACAGAATGATGATGTGTGGTCGACCGACGATGTTTCAATGTGAGAATCTCTTCGTTCGTTCGTTCGACGCTGTGTAGATTCTTTTGTGTCGAATGCCTTCTTTAGATCACCTGCTCATCCGACTGTGTCGAGGTTACACTCTGCCATTCTCAGTGTATAGATGACCTGGCAACGCTAACGTAACGCTAATATGTTACGCTAACGTTACGCTAATGCTACGCTAACGTGATGCTAACGGTACACTAATGCCACGCTGTCACACTAATGCTACTCTGTTACATTAGTGTTACGCCAATGTTTACGGCTTTCATTATGTATACTTGTCACGTTGTTTTAGTTTATTTAATTTAATTTGTGGATTTAGTTGTCAAGTTGTGTAATTTAGAACCAATAAAATGTTACTTAACGATGGATGAGCCAACTATGCAAACAGTTTAGCCCCAGGGACTCAACATTGGTTGCGTACTTGTTCAGCCCAAAGAGATAGACAGAGACAGAGAAACACATAAGCAGAGAGACTGAGAAAGGAGAGAGAGGGAGACAGACAGATAGACAGACATACAAGCAGAGAGAACAAGAGAGGAGAGAGGGAGACAGAGAGACAGACAAACAGATAGACAGACAAGCAGAGAGATACAGAGGAAAAAGAGTGTGGATGTACAAATATTTACCTTTGCATAGGATTGTAAACAATTTCTGTCATAGAAAAACCAAATCGTTTCTCGAGGTCACAGAACTCTCGATCTCTAAGAAACAAATCTCATGACAGGCTGCACAACAGTCTCTTTATCCGTTTCTGTACCTTCAGTTGTGTCGGTCCATACGCGCCTCCTACGTAATGTCCAGTGATTCCTATAAATCAATATGACTCCACCATTGGTCGTACTCTGGTAGTGCCAGTCTGAAGCCTGGATAGAGGAGGAGGGCAACGCTAATCATCTTTGTTATGACACAGTATCGTTAAACAGTAACTAACTATACATCCGCACAAGTAGTTTGAAAAACAGTCAAAACTTCTCATTCAATTGACTGTTGACTTTGTCATCCCCCCCCCTAGACTTCATTATGATCTTAGTCGAACGAAATCAATATAGATCTTTTTCTTAACCCGCAACTAAGCAACTTTTCTGCCTTACTTACTGAATGTAAAGATAATCTCATAAGAAACGCTAAAACGACGCAGTTCGTATAATATACACTATCTGTGCCTATCTGTAGACAGACCCCCAGCGCAAAGATGACAGTCCAAGTCTACGAAGTGCTGGCCTAAGATCCAAGTGTATTTCTCGTCCTGGCAAAGATCGTTTCGAGTGGATTCCATCCACCACGCCTCTATCTATCATCGATGGCGGGCAAATACATATCTCTGTCTCTGTCTGTCTGTCAGTCTCCGTCTCTGTCTGTCTGTCTCTGTCTGTCTGTGTGTCTCTCTCAGTAGACCCATAGTATCGAGTAGAAACCGCCTAAAGTGCGGAATAAAACCGAGGCCTATATCTGGCCTATATCTAGACGCGGCCTAAAGTGCCTAAGTTCGAGATATCTGCAGTAGAGCGGTGCTTGTGATGGGGTAGGGCAGTTTCTACGTTTTTACTATCACCTCAAAGACGACCAATGCGAGGAGCGTACACCTGGGCCTATGCTAATGTGTTCAAGGGGGACTCGTCTCTGGCACCTATGCACAGGCCTACGTATACGCCTACGATTAACTGTGCAGGCCTCGAAATAACAACATGCAGAGGCAAATTTTGCCTACACTACAGTACTGTTGGCATTTACAGTGTGAGTGTTGAGGGAAAAGGTCGTAATCTTAGTTTCGAAAGTGCCTTTTACAAGCCAAAAGCAGGGCACCAGCTTATTCACGAGCGCTGCGTCGTGTTAGAGGGGTTGTCCAGCGATACCAGGTGAGGAACCCAGTCCGGTTATCAGAAGACCAGGGAGAGATGGAAGAAGAGCAGTTGCTGAGGAGGATTCCGTCTGAGATGAGAAAGATTGGAAGCAGAAGTGGATGAATTAAGGTAGGAATTCTGCAAGAGGTGAGACTTTGATTTGGAGTGAGACAGAGGAGAGAGACAGAGACAGTGACACAAACAGATAGAGAGAGCCACAGAGAGACAGACAGAGACAGAGAGATAGAAAGACATAGAGTTGTAAACATGCTAAACATATTTAAACTTCTTCCATCACTTATCTAGTGCGATTGCTACGTCAACATCATCAACCCACTCCATCTTATTCGTTATTCACATTTCATCTCCACATATCATCTGCAGTGCATCATGTCTCGCATCTCTCCATCTGTCTACTTGGTTGTCTGTGTCAATCTGCTTGCTTATTTGTCTGTCTGTCTGTCTGTCTGTCTGTCTGTCTGTGTCTCTCGCTGCCTTTAACTAAACCCTGACTAACCCAGAACCGTTTACCATCAGCATCGATCCATGGAAATCAACTTCCATCACAATATCCTTCCGCAGATGTTTTTCTCCCAGATAATCATTCATTCAAGTAAAGCCATACATGTATACGCATAATCTATGGGGTTAAATGACAAGCAGATAATGATGACAGGTGCCAGCTATTATACTGCAATACCCCGATCCATCGGTGTACGTGTCATCTTAGACTTTCGTAGGTTCAGACAGAAAGAGTTTCAGCGACGAAGCAGTGCCACATTGTTCGAACTGAATTGGCGCGGGAAGTTACTACGACAGGTGCTAGCGCTTATACACTTGCACACACGCACGCACGCACACACACGCACGCACGCACGCACGCACGCACGCACCCACACACACACACACACACACACACACACACACACACACACACACACACACACACACCTACACACACACACACACACACACACACACACACCTACACACACACACACACACACCTACACACACACACACACACACACACCTACACACACACACACACACCTACACACACACACACACACACACCTACACACACACACACCTACACACACACACACACACACAACACACACACACACACCTACACACACACACACACACACACACACACACCTACACACACACACACACACACCTACACACACACACACACACACACACCTACACACACACACACACACCTACACACACACACACACACACACACCTACACACACACAAACACACACCTACACACACACACACACACACACACACACATATTTAGGCTATATATATAAAGATTACTCTCTACCCGTATTTGGATGGGGAGCGCTCCTGAGTAGATCACTTCAAGGGGCGCTATATAAAAGCTCCTTAACATATATATATATATATATATATATATATATATATATATATATATATATATATATATATATATATTGTACAGATAAGGGGATGTCTCCAAATGCTCGTATTATCGCCAGCATCTGCAGCAGATATTTGGCTCCTTGTGCCGGGTCCAATGTGTGCGTTGGAGCCCTACAATAATTCTAAGTCCCTGCTATAGACAGGTGCGATGTCAAAACAAAGGTTGCCTCGTAGACTGTATAGACTCAACACGACACACACGACAGACAGAACGATCGCTCTATACACCACACTGGCATACGCACGTTGGTCTAGAATAATATCTCATGTCGTTAAGATGAATCGTAGCTCACCTGTTGCCAAACACGGAACAAAAGCAGACGACTGGTCAGCTACATGTATACTGACCATTACAATGCCCGAGTCTGAGATTCGGCGTGCGTTAGGTGGACGATAGGTCTACAGAATGATATCGATCGGAAAACGTTCCCTTGAACCGACGCACGCGCGCACCTGAGGACTTTGAACGACAAAAACCCAAGGACTATTTATAAACGGACCTCCTATCTACATAATCACTCACACAAACACACCTGCAAGCTCTGTAGACGCCGCTTCCCATATTATATAGACCTATGCCGTCCCATCAGACTGCTTACCACGTGCATATGTATGTATGTATGTATGTATGTATGTATGTATGTATGTATGTATGTATGTATGTATGTATGTATGTATGTATGTATGTATGTATGTATGTATGTATGTATGTATGTATGTATGTATGTATGTATGTATGTATGTATGTATGTATGTATGTATGTACAGGGCCGGTTTAACCACTAGGCGAACTAGGCGGCCGCGTAGGGCGGCACAATTCTGGGGGGCGGCAGAAAAGCTAACCTGCATAAAGAAATATTTTTTAAACATTGTCACCGTTTGCCACCATTTCCTTTATCAATAAATTAATTACACGAAAATAAGAAACGTCAATATTTCTGTGGCTAGTGGTGATAGAATTAAGCTTCTCGAAGCTCCAGTTGATAAAAAAAACATATTTGCGAACCTCCATGCTGCAAGAAAGACTAAGTCTTGTTAGACTAGTTATCAATTGAACATGATATTGATGGAGACTGATGGAACTCGTTTCTACATTTGCTAAAGATAAAGAAATTGAAATGACCTTATATGTTTGTATAGAGTATAGACTCATGGGCGTCCGCAGGGGGCGCGCTCCCTGGATTTTGCGCATATTTGCAGAGAAATTTTGATTTTTTGGTTTTTATGATTAGGCTATTACAACACGATTTTCAACGTGAGTAGTATACCGACCGTTAAAATACGATATACGCTCTACAAGTTGGATCTGTCTTTGTTTAGGCATATCTTTGAAAATTTAACGTATAGGCCTAGAGTTCTCTCTGAGTAATATGGAGATTCATATTGTAAACCCCGAGACGGTGATATGCCTTCAGCCGTGTCCGACTGTCGGCTAATTGGTATCGTATTCCCTTTACCAGCGGCTCTTGTGTTGTTTTTAGCCGACCGCTGCGAGATAACAGGTTTCGACGGGGAACCGCGTAGTCAGGACGTTATATATGCATATATATATACACACAAATATATATATAATTATAATTTATATATATATATATATATATATATATATATATATATAAATTGACACTGGCTGGAGCAACAGTTTCTGACTAAGTAATCAGCTTCTTCGCTTAGATGCCAGCTAATACACGTTCTGTCAGACTTTTTAAATATACCCCCTTCGGAAACAGTCGTAAGCCTGGATGAAGGAGGAATGCGAATCTATTGATCACTGTTGTCACACGGTTCGTTAAACTGAAACTTCTACTACTACGCTTTGTAGCCCAGTGCTTGCCCAGTGACTGTTAACTAAACCTGCAGTATAGTATAGTCTATAGAAAGTATATGCAGTACTGATAAAATTATAATGTAGAATAATATGGGTCGATTGGCTGCATTAACACGAACTTAGTAAAAGTTTAATTTGAACAACATATAATATTATATGCACCATAGAAGGCGGGTCAAAACATGGATTCGTTCAACGACAAGTGACGACCGTTTATCAGGTCTCTGTATTATGAGTGTACATCGAAAAAAAGTTTCGGACAACAAAGACGGATTCATAGATAGAGTAATAAATCAATTTGGACAAGAACCCAGACGATTGCAATTGTTATTTGAAGAATAAGGTCAGATTTCAGTCGTATAAAATTTAATTGTCATAATAGTTTTCGACAATGAATGTCTATGAATTTTTCGCATGTTGGAATCCGCGCAGAGGATCGAGAGGGAGCCAGCGCCGAGGGAGCGAGCGTCGAAGATGCAGTGATCGGTTGCTTTCGACACCCTATTTAGTCCCTGTGACAACTATTTAAAAGTTTGCGCCCCCCCCCCCCTAGAAAAATGTATAGACTTAATCGTACGTAGGAAGGACTAGGACTTAGTACACGTAGCCGTAGGAGTTCCAAAGTGTTCAAACGACAATAATGCACTGTCTCATTATTTAATATTTACGTTTTAAATTCCCATTAAACGTGCTGCTGCTGCTGCAGCTAGACCATACAGCATAGACTGCATAGCTTATGCAGTTTTCAGACTATAATAATTATGGATAACTTTTAAATTTAGAAATTATCAAGTGTCATATTTTTTTAAAATTTAGAAGTAATAGGCCTAACGCCTAACGATTCGTAGGTGATTATAATGAACCACGAATCGATTGTACTAAATTAAAGATGCAGCATTCGGTTGCATTCCTGTGTGAAGGTCATATTAACTTAGTTAATTTAATATTAATTAGTTATCGCACTTAATACGTGGGGGCGCAGTGCGACAGGTTCGCCTAGGGCGCCAAATACTCTGGCGCCGGCCCTGTGTATGTATGTATGTATGTATGTATGTTGTATGTATGTATGTATGTATGTATGTATGTATGTATGTATGTATGTATGTATGTATGTATGTATGTATGTATGTATGTATGTATGTATGTATGTATGTATGTATGTATGTATGCATGTGCGTGCGTGCGTGCGTTGATGATTGACAGACTGTTACAAAGCCAAGCGGAGACAGCGGACAAAACAAGGGCTAACCGAGTAACCGTCGTTCATTGAGGGACTTGTAGTACTCGCCTGTCATCGTCATTGTTGGCGGGAGTCAGAAGGCATCACGTGATTGCAATCGATTTATAATTGGGCGGTTTAGGCTTTTCCGCTTTGATGGATGACCATATTTCTCGTCGGACTAAACAAGGTCTAAATAAGGTCTAAACAAGGCCTAAACAAAGCGTCATTCTTCAAGCCTTTGGTCAAGGCCTACACAACAACACTAGGTCTTATAACAAAGATTGTCTTTCATTACAATTATTATTGTAGTTGGTATGCACGTCATATCCAGGGTGTAGATAAGTAGGGCTCCGGCCTAAGGTATCATCCCACGGAGTAGAGGTCTGTAGGGCTTCATACCAATCTGGCAAACAGTCAACTGACTTACGGAAGGTCATTGCACGAACTACAAAGACCCTTCTTCATTACACTACCATACTTTCCTACATAGGTCTATATTTATATGGAGACCAAAATCCTATTATATTGACCCTATATATTGCACGTGTGTTGCATATTATAGGCTACGCAGTCGGATATTTCAATTATGTTTATATGCACAGAAAGTGGAATTGGTAAGTGCATTATGTACGTATATGAGTGCTATGCGTGATCTGCTACCTGTATAATATGCAGTGACGTGAACAGAGCTACCTGTATGTTGTATGATCTATTTCGATGAGTTCAGAGTCCATCATCCATCGCCGATTAGAAGTCGTCTGAACAACTCTCTCTCTCTCTCTCTCTCTCTCTCTCTCTCTCTCTCTCTCTCTCTCTCTCTCTCTCTCTCTCTCTCTCTCTCTCTCTCTCTCTCTCTCTCTCTCTCTCTCTCTCTCTCTCTCTCTCTCTCTCTCTCTCTCTCTCTTTGTCTATCTGTATATGTCTCTCTCTCTTCGTCTATCTCTCTCCTTCACTCATCCAGCGTTCAGTCGATCCGTTCGTCCTACGGTCGGTCAAGCGAGACGAGATCACGGCCGACAAATCAGAATAGCCAGGACGCCAGATGGTCGTTCCTCCACAGAGGAGTGGGGGTTCTCTTCCAACGCCATGTCGTGCTACCGTTTCGGCCGAGGTAAAATTGCCTTATGGAGGAAGTATTGTAGTAGGTATGATAAGGTTTAAAACTTTGCCACTAACCGTACTCCCTGGTCGTGCCAGTCCCAGCCTGTATAAAGGAGGAGAGCGACACTAAACCTCTTTATTATGACACAACGTCGTTAAACAGCAACTAACCGTGACGGGGTAAACAGTGATCAAAGTCCACAGGCAGTGTTCTTTAGTAACTTCAAACTGCCTTTCATGTAGTGAAAGCCTCGTCTAATCTCATCGAATCTGCAGTGATGGGCAATTATAGTTAACTAAAAAGTTGCTAACTTTTAGCTAAACTTATTTTTTTAACTTAAGAATGAAGTTTAATTGGAGAAAAATAGCTTAGTTAAGACCAAAGTTTAATATTTTTAGTTACTAACTAAGAAGTTAAACAAAATCAGCAACTGTATACGCAACTATTTTCCGCAATGAACACTATCAACAACTCAACGCGACGTTAACTTACTTATTAACACTGGTGTTGCTACTGCATAGAATACAGTACGTAGTTAGGCGAAGTGTAAATAACGGCATTGGTCTTTATCTTAATTGTTCTTTATATTATGAGTTGACTGTAGCAAAGATTTGAATTGAAGGCTACATCAGTAAAAATGAATAGTTTATTAGTCACTAGGTGCTTCACTGAGGTAAAACTGAAAGAAGACAAAAGCAAGTTAAGAACTTCAATGCAAAATGTCCATTCTATGTGAATAAAAGGATTTCTGGAAATATTACCTTTACAACCAATTTTCTGAACCACATCAAGGTCTGACGAAACACTTGATCACCTTCTTTTCTTACGATCCAGATACAAATTTGACAGTGGTCTTGCTGTTGCTGATCATTACTGTCATGAGTAACTGGTTTTATTACTAAAGTCAAGTGAACTGCATTGCATTTCATGAAGCATCATCGTTTTTCCCCCTCTGAATTCCGCAGTTTCTCAGTGCCTCCATCATCATTGCAACCTGTCCTTCATCCTCATCCTCATGTCCCTCTATCTATCACCCCCCGGGGTTTCCACTCAAAACTGAAGTCTCACCTTTTCAAGTACTCCTACCCTGACTCATCTGATCCTCCGCCTTCCAATTCTTCTCGCCGTAAACGACACCCGCCTTGACAGCTGCTCTGCCTCTCCTGATCTGGTACCCTGGAAATCGGACTTGGACCTCTTTTGGACCACTTTCTTGAAACCCCGATCTGGTACCCTGGAAATCGGACTTGTACATCTTTCGGACTACTCTCTGGTAACTGATCTGGTACCCTGGAAATCGGACTTGGACCTCTTTTGGACTACTCTCTGGAAACCCCCTTTGATTTGGTTTGGCCTCCTGGAAATCGGACTTGGACCTCTTTTGGACCACTATCTGGAAACTGATCTGGTACCCTGGAAATCGGACTTGGACCTCTTTTGGACTACTCTTTGGAAACCCCCTTTGATTTGGTTTGGCCTCTTGGAAATCGGACTTGGACCTCTTTTGGACTACTCTCTGGAAACCCCCTCTGATCTGACGTAGCGCTCGTGAATAGGCTGGTGTCCTGCGCTTGGCCTTCGAGTGGCGCTTTAGAAGTTTGGAGATTGCGATTACGATTAGGCCTACGGTTTGCTTTAGCAACACTCTTAATATTTTCTGGTAGAACTGTAGTAGGATATTACATAGTACACATTACCTAGTTTGAAAGTGAAATTGTCATTGACGCTCTGAATTACTATAGTTCACTTAACCTCTGTAGGCCTAATTTTTAAAGTGTTTGTCATAAAAAGTCGTTAAAAGTCGGAAAAAGTTTAACTAACTATTTTTAGTTTAGTTAACTTATTTCCAAAATCAGTCGCCAACTGTAGTCACACTGTTTTATTTTAATTGAAAAATAGTTCTTTTAACTAAAAAAATCAGTTTAGTGCCCATCACTGCTAGTCTGATCCAATCTATGGCTTTAGCAGTATAGTTACCACAACGTAGAAGTTACAGGTCGATGAAAGGATACGACAGATATGAAACAGTCATGTTCATTTGGAAATTTTATTAGAAAAGCACGATTTAAATATCTCTCCATACAATGAAATTGGTTATTTACCTGCAGGGAGACATGATAGATAATACAGGTATATCTAAAAATAAATACCCCGATATATATAGGGCCCGGCTGTTGAGCCATTTAGTTAAGAATTTAGTTAAGCGAGTTTGAACTTAATTAAGAAAAGCCAGCCATGAATTTAGAAATTATAATACGTTGTATGGGTGACCCCGCCTAGCGGGATTATATCCCTTTGGGGCCACCCTTTGCAACCTTTAACCAGTATTTATATGTTGTATTTATAATCGAAAAGATGTATTTTTTCTTGTGGTTTTTTACGTTGATATATGGAAAGCTTGTTACGTTTTGTTTTTTTTGGTTGCAATAAAGACTTTTTGATTTGATTTTGATTTTTGAAATATCAGACAGAGAGAGAGAGAGAGACAGTGAGACAAAGAGATCCACAAAAAGAGATATATAGAAAGGCAGAGATAAAGAAGAGAGATAGCAAGAGAGAGATAGGTAGGAAGAAATGAGAGAGATAGAGGCAGAGAGAGACAGAGACAGAGATAAAAAAAATAGCAAGAGAGACAAAGAGAGGAGAGAGAGAGAGAGAGAGAGAGAGAGAGAGAGAGAGAGAGAGAGAGAGAGAGAGAGAGAGAGAGAGAGAGAGAGCTGTGTGTGTGTTTGGAAACGGATAATTGAGCACCACATCCAGTTAGACGGAAGCTACGCGTGCATTAAACTGAATGAGAAGATTGTAAGCATCATATGAAGCATAAAAGCCGAGGTCTGACTGTTTGCAGTTAATGAGTAAAAACTCCGACAAAGGGACCATTGTTATAAAAGTTTCAATGTTTTCCAGTGGCCACACAAACATGTTTGTCATGCAAGTCTATCATGGGAATTGTAAGTAAGTACTTAACACTAAATGTGTCGCCTTTGAGTACATCACAAATCGCTGCCTTCGCTAATAAACCGATGCAGAAGTTCATTGAAAGCAACAAAAATACTGTAAGATTACGAAACAAGTTAAACTGATATAAAGCTGATCAAGTCACACCGAAAATACATCTCTAATCACTTGAATAAGAACACATAAAAAGAAATCAGGAAAAGCTGTCGACGTAATCACGATAACACTTTTTAATACTTATAGAATATAATGTAAGCTTATTAGGAAAAGGAATTAAAACGTCTAGAATACTTGCACACAAACGAATCCGTTGGTAGGCCTAATTACATCTTTACAAGCTTACATGTTATCATATCGTAAAAATTAACCGGATTCAGACTTAAATGATTACAAATGTCAATAGACGGAGTCTCGATATCTGCAGTTTGTGTTCTATATAAAAGCTGGTTGTTTTATTCACATAGCGTCTATTTACTGTTGCGAGAGGTCTCAGTGCGGTGTTGATGCTAAGCGCATTACGATAATAATGCTATAACAGTTTTCGGTTTAGATTGAAAAATGTAGAATCAAGTCAGAGCTTTACAGTCATTGCTACGGGGAGAGCAGTGCGATTATTTGTGTCATCTGAAAAATAAAAAATTCATAAAAATTCATTAACGCGAGAAATAACAACAACAATAAATGAATAAACAACGGTGAGTGTTTAAATCTAGCAGCCCAGTCTACTTCTCTGGGTTGACGAGTATCACAGTTTGTGGTCCGAATGATGTAAGCTACTGTAAGGAAAGGTAAGATAGGGTTAGGTTATGTAATGCAAGAAAAGATATATGGTAAGGAAAGATAGGGCAAGATAATATAAGACAAAGCAAAGTGAGGTGAGATAAGTTTAGACAAGGTAAGATGAGGAAAGATAAGAAAGATAAAACAAGGAAAGGTAAGGTAAGGTGTGAGATGGCAGGGTAAACCAAGGTAAGATAAAGTAGATGTCAACGGCGGTAATGTGAGGTATAGCAGGGTAATATAAGGTCAGATAAGACAAATTGGTTGTATATGTTGCGTTCGTTGTTTGCACACGCTTGTTTTGCTATTTATCTAGGTACTAGATTTATGCCACAGTTTTCTTAGATCTAATTTGTCAGTCTACTGTGTATAACTCGGCTGGACTACTACTGATACTTTTCAAATGGATTTTCAATCGCAAAAGTCTAACTTTGTCGTCGAATCGTTTCAGCTTTTGTAACGTTTAAGACGAACTATTGGGACACGTACGCCCAGTGTATACATCAGTCTTGTTGTCCTCGAGACCAAGGTCTTGGTCTCGGGTGCACTCGAGTTCGTTTTTAAAAGTCTTGGTCTTGGTCTTGGTCTTGAGGTTCAAGGTCTTGGTCTTGAGGTTCAAAGTCTTGGTCTTGGTCTCGCAAGACCAAGACCAAGACCGGCTGTTAATATGAACAGTCATTTAACAGAACTCAAGAATTCTGTATCAAGCCTGCTTGCATCATACGACCAATATCTATGGACGGATACAAGTCATGTTGGTCAGGAAAACCCATTGGCAGCAGCAACAATTATTCTGTATCAGACGGTATGATAAACCATTGGAAGATTTCAAAAGGACTCACTCTATCTGTACATTTACATCCAGCGCTTGAAAAGCTACTCTGTGTGTGTCAGCGATTTCAGCACCTGTAGATAGGGTTGCCACCTCCTAAGGATACGAATCCGGGAGATTCAAGAAATTTTTTTAACATTTGCAATTGCACTGATAGAACAGAATCTAAGTATATTTTTAAAGCATTTTGTTTCAGACATTAGGTAAACACAAGAAGCAGCTATCAACTAATTATTTAATTTGTCATTCACTTTAGTCCATAGTGCTGTGGTAGAGTGATGAAGACTACTTGCGCTTAAAAGTATATTTCGCATCAGATCTTGCAGCAGCCAACAATCTGATAATGTTTTGCTGGCAAATTTTGCACTCTGCTTCCAACTCGTTTTTCTTAGCCAACCAGGGTCCGATTTGTCAAAAAAGAAGCAGGGGGGTCGGAAATCTATAAAAAAAAATTAAAAATTTTTAAACCATAATTAATTTTTTACTCGTTATTTTTTAAATGAAGTTAATGAACTTTCATGATATGCCAAGATTCTGCAATGACCAACAGTCAACTACGATGCAAACATGACGTGAAAAACAATTTAAAAATTAAAAATTAAAAGGAGTTTTCAGTTGCAGTTTTAGCTGAAGAACCAATAGGCACTGGCGGCGATCTTGTTTGACAGGTGGGGGACGCTTTTGAACTGATCAGGTAAAAAAGAGAAGTTAACAAAGTTAACGCTTTTGAACTGATCTGGTCAAAAGAGAAGTTAACAAATGTTTTTGCGCGATATTTTTTTACCTTTTTTCGTGTTTCTTGAAAATTTGGGTGGGGGGGTCAAATGTATGATGTGTCCCCCCACCTCTAACAGTGGTGGTCTTGCTAATAGGAACAACAAATTGTACACACAATCGTCAGATGTGACTAAATTGCACTGAAAGATGAAATACAATTACACAACGAAAGCTAACAAACCATTGCACCAAGTACTGTCACTGGAAATACTAGCAAAACCAACGAACCAGTGGACCAAGTACACTAGTGCATCACTATGAAAAAAGTTGTGCATTTTTCTTTTGTTCTGGCACAATAGTCGCCATGCCAGTTGGCTCATCTATGGCACCATGGTGCCCAGATTTCAGCCAGGATATAGGCCTAACGTATTTCCTGTCATTCCTGAAATTCCAATGCGTTAGCGATGGCCCGTTAATGCTGATGACCCCCCAAATGTTGGCCTTGTTTGTACATGAGTACTCAATCGCAATCTGGGCTGCAGGGCCGGATTTGAATGCTCATTCAGCACTACAGTTTGTGACTATATGAGCACCATGTACATTCATAGCATAATTTCCACATTTTGAAATAACACCTTGTCAAGTATTAATTGGTAGGCCTACATGAACTGCCTCTGACTTACGTGTATGCTGAGGCATGCGCTACCTGTCTCGTATTTAAACATTTTGAAAAAATAAGAACACTGCATATTATGAGCTCATTGCCAAGGCTTTCATCGAGGTCATCGCCATATACTGCTACATGGATTTTCTCTGAGTTGTGTATTTCTTCATCATTATATAATTCAAGCCTATATAGAAAACCAAACCTTGAGCATTGTAGTTCGTATGATGCTATAGTCCTCTTGTCAACTCGGTTGTGAATTGATTAACGATGGGCAGAAAATTGTCAATCGGAAACTTCTCTGAAGCAGAGTGCGCGGCTTCTACAGGGCGCTCGACCATAATCCAATCAATGGTAGGAGACGCAGCCTACGTTTTGGACGTGTTCTTGTTTGAACATTATTCTGCCGTTCCACAACAGAGTCAGGAGCAGACTTCCGAACATGAACGTTGTTGAACTGGGGATTTTTCAACAACAAATGCAGTACCACCAGTGACATTAGGCTCAGACGAGCCTGCATTTTGACCGTCATCCACCGTGACAGCAGATGTAGCCTACTAATAGCTGTTGCTTGAAGGAAAACAGTAAAATACGGGGTGTCTTTGCAAGTAGGCCTACTTTCTCATTTTGAGATGCTTTTTCTTCACTTACCGCGTTTTTGAGAGCCACTAGGCCGATTAATTGCCCTTATGCCGATCTCCAATTCTGTTCTTGTCTGTTGGCTGAAATTACGGTAGGCCTACCGAGACTCTTAAAATTATACTATGCAATACTGATTTGCAAACTTAAACTGTATTGTGTAGCCTGATAGAATGCATATAATTTTAAAGGTCGAATCCTATAAAACTGCGTGTCTCAAAGCCACTGTCAGCACAAAATTGACAGCATAGCCTGCAGCTGTGCACTGGTCAATATAGATGTGCACTTTAATGTAGGTCACCCGAGGTCAAAAGCGCATCTCAGACAGAATATACCACTGTCTGCACGACCTTTACCCCGAAACTGGATGCTCGTAGCGTTGAAGCTGATAATTATGCTCGAGGCTAGGATCGAGGCGAGGACCCCGGGCATAAAGGCGCCTTTATCCCTGGATCATCGCCTGAGGGCGCTGGCTTGTGGAGGGACCTCTGTCCGTTTGTTGTCTTAAAGTAAGATATCTCTCAACAGCTGAAGATGCCACGCTTAAAGCGCTACTCGTGAACAATATTAACGCGATATTTCAAAACTGGGGTACCGACTGGATAATAAATAATTACCCAAAGCTGACAAGGCCGTATTGCTTGCGATTGGTCATTATGGAGTCGTTTGGTTAGGACTGAGGGCAATGAAATTGAGGGGGTCAAGCCGACCCCCCCGGGGGTCGGCCAAAGGCTTTAAGCAGGGGGGTCAAAAAAAGAAGCAAGGGGGTCCAACCCCCCCGACCCCCCCGGCAAATCGGACCCTGTAGCCAACCAATCCTTAAAATCGTCTTCTTTGAGCCACTCATCGTTGAATGAACAGTAGTACTTCTTTTTCTTCTTAACTACACATTTTTCTGGATTAGACTCAGAATCAGGGTCAGAATTTGAATTCGCCATTGCGACGCTATTTTGCTTATAACGATAACAACGGGCTAACCGTTCACGGCGAACTTCACGCGCACACTGCACGCGCTATCGACCTATATTAGACCCTATATGTCGATGGCTCGCGCCAAAGATGTTAATAAAGATGACATTGTTATTAATAACATCTTTGGCTCGCGCAGTCATAAACATAGATATCTCAATTGAAAAGTGTCCGCAGAAAGTTAGAAAAATACATAGATATATAAATTGAATTTGAAAAGTGTCCGCAGTGACGCATTGTGCAGTTGTCCTAGGGAATATTGCAGGCTGTCTGTTCTGTTAGTAGTTAAGATTTATCGCATAACATGTACTGATTTGTAATCATACTGCGTTGTTGTCAGTTTGAAGATATTAAACGAAGATTATTATTATTATTATTATTATTATTATTATTATTATTATTATTATTATTATTATTATTATTATTATTAATAGGACTTTTCAGCATTCCGGGATATTTCAAAGTTTTCCAAATTAATTCCGGGAGACGGGAGATCATATCGAAATGCGGGAGACTCCCGCCCAATCCGGGAGAGGTGGCAACCCTACCTGTAGAACGTATTTTTTCACATGGCGGAATTTTTATGAGGACCACCAGGCACGTCTTGGTCAGAAAATTCTGAGCGAATTGGTTTTTATAAAATACAAAAGGCATTTGGTATAAGAGTTTGCATGAAGGACTTTTGAATACAAATTCGGATTTCTCTGCAGTTTGCATTTAAAGTTAATTTGCTTGAATAAAATAAAAGACTCATGTTTTCATTAAAATAGCGAATATTCCGACTTGACAATTTTTAGAAGTCTTGACCTGATTTCTATTTTTTGGGTCTTGGTCTTGGTCTTGAGGTTCAAGGTCTTGGTCTTGGTCTTGGTCTCGAGGTTCAAATTCTTGGTCTTGGTCTTGGTCTCGAGGTACAAGGTCTTGGTCTTGGTCTTGAGGTTCAAGGTCTTGGTCTTGGTCTTGAGGTTTAAGGTCTTGACAACAAGACTGGTATACATTTACCCTGCAACGTGCCTTCGTATGCCCACTGTAGGGCCTACTGAACGACCCGTTTATCTGCCTAACATGGGCAGTGTCTGTTATTCTGTTTACAATCTACGCTCGTTGTGGTCACCCGAATTACGACCCACTCGATCGTTGCGGAGGACGTTATTCAATGCTCAGATCTGGCGACTGGCTAGCTCTCGAGTTGATTTCCTACTGACCATCCATCAGCTGCTAACAGGAGGCAGTCCTGGTGTCAACTATCCCATCGGTACCTATGGACTCACCCTTGCCTCAGTTGCCTGCAACCAGCTGTCTACAGGATTCCGTATGCGCACCGGAACGACCTTCTTCCTTCCTCCCTGGCTACGCTGTCTTAAAACTTGCCTTTATTTCCTGGGACTTTCGCACTGGCAGCGCCTCTGATTGGTGGGCACTGATTGGTGCCCACTAATCATAATCATCATCATCAGCATTACCACCCCACCCCCACCACCACCACCATTATCATTCATCATCATCATCACCATTACCATCACCACTACGACCATCGTAAAGGCGCTTTACAAGTTTTGAAATGGTTTCACAGACCACGCTGGTAAAAACCAGAACTAAAACCATACAAATGAACAATGTTCTGTGGTTGTATTCAGTTCAAAGAATAAGTAGAAACCTGATCTTCGAGAGCTTTGAGTCGAAGGCCGACGTCTCCAACTACTTCAATTTTCTGAAGCACCTGATCGCAAGGCAAAGCAAGGTTAGATAAAATAGATGTCAACGTAGGTAATACAACTGACATTTGCCTTTATTTCCTCACAAATGCCACAGGTGCACTCTGCACTAGTCTCTAAGATGTTAAATGTCAATAAGAACAGAGCATTTGTCAGTTAGCGTACATTGCTCAGAAAACTATAAGATAAGGTATGGTGAGGTAAGGTATGACAAGGAATATAAGGTAAGGTAAGGTAGAGAGATGTACAGTAGAAGTCAACGTAGGTAAGATAAGGTAAGTCAGGTAAAGTAAGGTACAAAAAAGTCAGTGGTCCAAGAGACAACATGGTTTCATAGACCACGCTGGTAAAAACCAGGACTAAAACCAATATTAATAAATAATCTTCTGTTGCTGTATTCAGTTCAAAGCATAAGTAGGCACCTGATCTTCGAGAGCTTTTCTTTCGTTTCCCATTTCTTCAATTTTCTTAAGCACCTGATCGTAAGGCAAAGCATGGTTAGATTAAGTAGGTGTCAACTTCGGTAAAACAACTGAAATTTGATAATCCCCCCACCCCTTACACATCCCAGAGGTACTCTCTGAACTAGTCTCTAAGATGTTAGATGTCATTAAGAGCTAGGCATTTTTCAGTTAGCGTACATTGCTCAGAAAGCTATAAGATAAGGTATGGTGAGGTAAGGTAGAGAGATGTAATGTAGAAGTCAACGTATGTAAGATAAGGTAAGGTATAAGTCAATGGTCCATCGAGACAATGCGGTTTTATATACCAGGCTACCAAAAACCAGGACTAAAACCCATACAAATGAATAATCTTCTGTTGCTTTATTCAGTTCAAAGGATAAGTAGGAACCTGATCTTCCAGAGCTTTGAGTCGTACGTCTCCGATTTCTTCAATTTTCTGAAGCACTTGATCGATTCTGTCGAAAGTAAAACTTCTTTAGCAGTTTATTTAGAAAACATGAAGCGCCTGAGTTAAGCTGAACCTCTAGGAAACATTGAGAAACATGTCTATTCCATAAGAAGTTCTTCACTTACGCGGTCATCATCATCGTCGTCACAGTCACCTTCATCGTCATCGTATTAATTATCATCATCATCATCATCATCATCATCATCATCATCATCATCATCATCATCATCATCATCATCATCATCATCATCATCATCATCATCATCATCATCATCATCATCATCATCATCATCATCATCATCATCATCATCAGCAACAGCATTAACATTATGATCGCCGTCATCAAGATTGTCTCCATCATCATATCATCATCACCATTACCACGACCACCACCACCACCGTCATCCATTATCATCACCATTACCACCGCACCCCCACCACCACCACTATCATTCATCATCATCACCACCATTACCACCAGCACTACGACCACCACAACCACCTCTACCACCATCATCATTCAGCATCATCATCAACACTACCACCACCACCGCAATCACCACAACCACCGTCATCCGTCATCATCACCATAACCACGACCACCACAACCATCACTACCACCGTCATCATTCAGCATCTTCATCATCACCATTACCACCACAACCACCACCGTCATCATTCATCATCATCATCATCATCGTCATCATCATCATCATCATCATCATCATCACCATTACCATTACCACCACGACCACCACAACCTTCGCCACCATCATCATTCATCATCATCATCATCAACACTCCCACCACGACGACCACCATCATCATCACCACTGCCACCACCACCACGACCACTACAACACCACTATCACCGTCATAATTCATCAACATCATCGCCATTACCACCACCACCACTACCACCACCACCACCATCCCGACCATCGTAACACCACCCCACCATCATCATTCAACATCACCAACAGTACCACCACCACTACCACCACGACAACGACCACTACAACCACCACCGTCATCATTCATCATCATCATCATCATCATCACCATTACCACCACCACTACCACCACCACCACCATTCATCAACATCATCGCCATACCACCACCACCCCGACCATCGTAACACCACCCAACCATCATCATTCAACATCATCATCACCATTGCCACCACCAAGACAACCTCCACCCCACCATTATCATTCATCATCACCATTATCACTACCACCACGACCACTACAACACCACCACCAGCGTCATCATTCATCATCATCATAACCATTACCATTCACCATAGCCATTACCTCCACAACCACCACCACAACACCACCAGCACCATCATCATTCAACATCATAATCAGCAGCCGTTTCCAAAACACGTTGCCTGCCACCCTGATCATCTACCCCTCGCAGAGGTCTGAACGTCAAGGCTTCAAGAGCCACTGGTACTCGCCTTCAACTGCATTCGTTTCAAACAGTAGTTATCAATCACTTGAGTAAGACTTTCAAGATACTGGCGCTACATCAATTACCTTTCTTTTGTCTCCTTGGCCAGGTGGTCGGATGCAGCGTCTTCAGTTTCTTTCTTCAGTAGATATTCCTCGAAATTGGCCTTCAGCCAAGCTATGAGATCCGGTTCAGAATGTTCTCCAAATCTAATTCCTATGAGGACTTTATTACGCCCGAAGGCAGAAAGAACAAGGCAAATTACACAGTAGTAAAACATACACGCTGCATAAACCGAATTTCAAACGCACAAACTAGGCCTACGAAAATTAAACACAACCTCAAAGGCACAAACTACGAAAATTAAACATAATTTCAAACGCACAAAGTAAGAAAATGATCATAAATGGCAGTTGTGAGACTATATTTGCTATTCAAAATGACAAGGAGTTCGGAATCATAAAGGAAATACTCTCCAAAGTAACACCATAAAATATTTTTAAGAAGGTTAGATGTTGAACATTCGCCAATAGAATTCCTATACAGAACACAGTCATAAGATCCCTGTGGTAGTATCCTGTCAAACTCCATTACTACAGAGATAAGAGTCATAATATGTCTCTTGTAGTACCCTATGAAACTCCATTGCTACACAGATAACAGTCATAAGATCCGTCTTGTTGTATCCTCTAAAGTCTAAACCTCATTCCTACACAGAGAATAATTATCGGGTCACTGTTTCAGTGTTTGCCAAGACTTTT
>OY744616.1:496276-538776 GCA_963556255.1 Allolobophora icterica | reverse complement strand
CTGGTGTGATTGTGCGTGAGTGCAATACAAAAACAGCATCCTATGCACGTAGAGCTGCAACGAGACAACAAATGACACACTTGAGGCAGCAGACAGAAATGAAGAAATGATGACACTCAGTAAAATACAAGTAGGTCTAAAAAGCAAAAGCAATTAAGACAAAGAATTCAACAAAAGACAAAAGAAGACTTACACAATTGAAGGTGAATTTGACATAGGGCGCTGTCAGAAAGTATTTCAGTTTTTTGCAGTATAAGGAAAACGGATTCTCTTTCGGTTGAGGATCCATCTTAACTCCTGTGGCTGTTGATGCGTCTGTTGATGCTGCTGAAACTTTTAGGTCTTGCGGTGGCTTCCTACAGAAACATTGCATTGAAAGGCAGTAACATCGTCAATTTGTATGCATGCGTGTGTGCTTATATGTGACACTATTTATGTAGGTGTACTGTATATGTATGCAGTGCCGGCCTTAGGGGCGTGCGAACCGTGCGGTCGCACGGAGCCCGCAATTTATGGGGCCCGAAAATGTCCCAGAAAATTAACATGAACAAGACACCCTAATAATATTATTATGGCTTCGATTAAATCTTCTCTTTTGTCAAAAAATAGAAGTCAAATGGTACAAACAATTTAGTTTCTTTCAATATAATTATAGGCCTAACATTTTAACTTCTCCATATCCCAGAATTCTCGTGACGAGAAATAAAAACTGTCGTTACAATGGGCTGGCGTTTACAGTAAGTAGGCCTACCCGTACCTCGGTAGTGAACATAGATAGATTAGGCCTATTGTTTTGTGCTCTTAGCCTCAAGTTTGAAGTTACAGAAATAATTTATAGTAATTTTAAGGGTTATATAAATAGAAGCTGTTTGGTTAGTGACGGATAATTTCTTGGATGACACGAATATGCGCGGAGCACAGGTAGGCCTACGTGATTCTAGCAGATAATTTATTTCCCGTTTAGTTGGTTGTTAAAGGAGCCATGAAATGTCCAGATTTACAGTCTATGCATAAAAGCAGGCATAGACTTTATTCGCGAGTCGTACACTTTTCCATTTCCAAGGTCGAAAATTTAGTGGTCGACTTATACGCAACGTGGACTTGTGCGCCAGTATATAGGCCCTAGGTCTCTACGGCACTTTTATTTTTTTATTTTTTCTCTTACAGTTGCAAGGAATTTATTTTTATGGTTTATTATTTTACACACACATGTGTATGTATATATAATATTTATATGTATACGTATGTTTGTCAAAATTTCCAAGTTTATGTAATTTATTTTTTTATTAAAAGATCAATAGGCTAAAATTATTAGCAATGGAAAACAATTATTTGACTTGTGTTATGGGGGGCCCGTACAGTATACTCTGCACGGGGCCCGAAATATCCTAAGGCCGGCGCTGATGTATGTATTCGTGTGTTCCTTTATGTATGTATGTTTGATGCATGCATGTAGACTCTACATTGTAGAGTATGCATGTAGGGTATGCATAATTATGTAGAGTATATGTACATGTGTTTGACTGTCAGATACAGTTCAATCATGTAATAATCTCTATAATCTTCTCGTGCAAGTATAGGTACTTAATGCTGCTGCTCGCCTCATAGGGGCATCATGAAGTTTGCCCATATATCTTCCTACATCCGGGACTCCCTTCACTGGCTTCCCATTCACCAACGCATCCAATTTAAGGTCCTTTCCGTCATGCGTAACTGTCTTGTTGGCTCAGCTCCGTTGTATCTCAGGGCTTACTGCACCCCAGTTTCCAGTTTGTCTGGTCGGGCCTCTCTCCGGTCATCTGCCCGTGGCCACTTGCTAATTCCTTGGATGCGCACTGCTACTGCCCAGTCCCGTAGTTTTGCGGTTGTGGGCCCTTCCAGCTGGAACAGCCTCCCTCAAGGCTTTAGGCTTGTCCTCCTCTCTCTCTCTCTCTCCTGCCCAGTTTCGCAAGCGCCTGAAAACATTTCTCTTTGTCAGTGAAGACACTGACCCGGGTCGGGAGCGCCTCTGATTATGAGTGGCGCTATATAAATTCTCGATTACAATTACAATTACTGTCGGCTGACAGAACAGCCTGTAAGGACGAACAGACTTCTTGCCTGAGCTGAAACAGCAATAGAAAGGAGTATCAGTGCTCTATAAAAGGACTGAACTGCGTAGATCAAACGAGCTCCGTTTGGTTTGTCGACCGTATTGGCTGACTTAGGTTTTGGTCTCCCATGGTGGATGACATTTGTAATTTGAGCTCGTTAGATTTCGTCTCCTTTTACGGATGAAACTTGTATTTCTTGTAACTTCGGCGTTAGAAGTCTTCTGCGTAAAGTTTCTTTCTACATTTGACGCTGGCTTTTGTTTGCTGTCGTCGTTTATCAACTTTCACTAGCTTGTGTGTTTCGTCGTGTATTCATGTAAAGGCAGTGTGATTCTCCTTACAGATTTTATTTTAGTTATAGTTACAGTTATAGTCAATGGTTTTTCATTTTAGTTATAGTTACAGTTATAGTTAGTATTATCGTTTAGTTATAGTTACAGTTATAGTTAATGGTTTTTCATTTTAGTTATAGTTACAGTTATAGTTAGCATTATCTTTGAGTTATAGTTATAGTTAGTGGACTTTTATCTTAGTTAATTTTAGTTACTACATAGTTACAATTGGCCCAATGGCGCTTTGCCTGGTCCCTATGGGTTCATCGATTAAATATGTCAGAAAGTTTTAGGCAGTTTTTGATCTCCCCCCTTGTCAACAACTGTCAAACATTCAAAGACACCCTGACAGAATTATGTAAAAGAAAATTACCCCACCCTTCCCCCCAGAAAATTTCTATGACTCTAATAAATGCAAGAAACTGAAATTGCGAGGGAAAAAATTTTATTATTCAGATTTGAATTTTATAGTTAATGGCTATAGCCTAGTACATGTAGAATCACTGTCTGTCACAGATATTTAATGGATTTTTCCATTCAAAAGTGCAATCTCGTTTTCTTTTAAATGTGTACCCTGTTCCATTTCATTTTTTATTATGAAAATTTTTAATTTGAACATGAACATGAGAACTTTTTTTATAATATTCCTTCTTAACATAGAAAATTAAAATCAAAAGTTTCTCACTCTTTAATATTAACAATCGTAAGAAAATATTATCTTTCCATCATAGGCCTACTGAAACAGTTTATCGATAGCCCTATGGCACTTTTATTTCATTAACGAAAATAGCGATGAATTTGCGTTAGTGTTATTTTCGTTATAGTTATAGTTATAGTTAATGATATTTTTTAGTTATAGTTATAGTTATCGTTAACGAAATCATTTTTTGTTCGTTAACGAACATTTTCGTTATCGTTAACGTTACCGAGAATCACACTGTGTAAAGGTATAGGCTATATCTCGCATGTACATTGCTAATCAAGAGCCTTTTATAGAACCCTGGAATTTCATTCCTTTCATAGATCAGAATAATCATTAGACAATACATCACACTACGTATACATATGCAAGCACATGTATCCATATATGTATGTATGTATGTATCTGAACATATAAATAGCATCCTGTAGGTATTACCCTAAGGCACAACATGATAGCGTGTTGTAGAATGTGAAACTGTGATTACGAGCGATCACAATGTCCTACAGTTGATACGAATTAATGAGCATCATTATGACTTGCGCTGTAATGAATAAGAATCATTTGCAGATTAATTTGTTGAAGATCTTGAGTAAATCGTCGAATGTTTTACCTCGTTGTGCTTTCGGGAACTTTCTGATATGCGACGCAATCTTTTTTCTAAAACAAAACAGCAATCAGTCGTTATGTTAAATTGTAATTGTTGTTGTAACTATCAACTTCCATGGCGCCGGCGTCTCGTGCACAAGACACGAGACGAGGGCGTAACATAGACAGGTTAGATTTAACAAGTCAGTCACCGGCTTTAATAAGTCGCACATCTTCACTATTTCAGCACCTGAGCATACTGTGCGCTTTCGTATTGTATTTGTTATTGGAAATTTATGTGGCGTCACTTCACCAACGACTGATTAGAGACGCTCCCGAGCTAACACAATGAACGACGATAGGAAAGAATTCGAAAAGAATAATAGTTCTCTCATTCTCTCTTTCTTTATCGCTGTCTCTCATTATCTCCCTATCTCCCTCCTATTTCCCCTCTTTTCTTTCTTCATCCTTTTATCTCTTTCTGCTTCTAGCCCTGCTGCTTGCGATAAAATGACTTCAGGAAACCCTAATCATTGCAAACGAGAATTCCGAGTTACTTACAGTTTTGCTTCGCAACGCTGACTTTTCTTCGCGGAATTTCAGGAGCAGAGGAGCCAAAAGAAATCCTGGCGGAAATCGAAGGAGCAGCTTAAACAACAACAGCGACACACAACTTTAGATCACCAACGCGTTCAGTTTGAAAATCCTAAAGCCTCATCATGGATCACTTCGCTAAATTCGCCAATAAGATGTAATGCTTGTGAATGAATGAATAAATGAATGAATGAATGAATGAATCCAAGCAAAGCTACTTTCAGCTCAAACGCCATTGAAGATGACGAATATTGCGGACTGACTCAGGCAGTTTATGCAGCGCCTTTTTTGAAACCACGTGGCCTACGTGCTACACAAAATAGGAAAACCGTAGGTCCTTAAAGTGATCTCTCTCCGACCTTATCGCCTCTGGATATAGAATTAAGGGTTCTAGGACTTTTCGCCCCGGAAGATTCGCCCCCGACGTTTCGCCACCCCGAACATTCGCCCCCGGAAGATTCATCGTTAATCCAGCTTCTAGTCTTAGTTACATTTTCATCATAGATCCAGCTTCTGGTTTGAACTGTATTAGCCTTAGTTAAGCTTACATTTTCATTATAGATCCCGCTTCTAGTCTTAGCTACATATTCATCCGGGGGCGAATCTTCCCGGGGGCGAAATGTCGGGGCGAATCTTCCGGAGGCGATTCTTCCGGGGCGAAATTTCCGTATCCCAGAATTAAGTAGTTCTCGGCGAAATACGATATGAAGCATATAGCGATTTATTTAATCTTCCTCTTCACCGTACTTCTCATGCACATCCACTTCCACACGTTATTCACCGTCAGCATATATAGAGCTGTCTCACATTTGGATCTTGACCTTAATCTGAAACTTATCTTACTAACCTCCAGTGATGGGCACTAAACTATTTTTTTAGTTAAACTAAAACTAGTTTCTAACTAAAAAAATAGTTTAACTAAAGTTGGCAACTGATTTTGGAAATTAGTTAACTAAACTAAAAAAAAGTAGTTAAACTTTTTCCAACTTTTTTCCAACTTTTTACGACAAACATTTTCACAATAAAAGACGTTTAGTGAACTGTACTAATGCAAAGCGTCAATGACAATTTCACCTTCAAACTATGCAATGTGTACTGTTCTGGCATACAGTTACATGTGTACTGTAAGTAGTGTATGAATTTGAAAACACAGGCTGTTAATGCTAAAACCATGCAGTGTTAAAATGTTTTTTTGCTGACAGTGTTGAATGTTCACTGTGGAAAAATAGTTGCATATTGCTGATTTTTTAGTTAAACTTTTTAGTTAGAAACTAATTTTTTTAGTTAAACTATGGTTTTAACTAAATTATTTTTAAGTTAAACTTCTTCTTTAACTAAATTTTTGTAGCTTAACTATAAGTTAGCAACTTTTTAGTTAACTATTGCCCATCACTGCTAACCTCACCGATTTCGAATTTGACTGAGAGCCTGTGAATAAGCTAGTTCTCACGACGTGGCTTTCTTTGACTGTTGTAGATATTTGTTACTGACACTACATAACGACCAACAAGCATCAATGGAACAATAATTGTGAGTGAAAGACTTACTCAAGATCCCTGCAAGATCAATAGCCGTCTCAAGGGATGCTAGAACTGGCACTCTCCTCGTTACAAAGCATGCGCTCTAACCAATCGGCCAACGTGTAAGTTTAGGATTGCGACCATACCTTCCAGAAGGAATTTTCATCGCTGATTTTCCCCATCCAGATGACAGTCAGTAGATTCTGACACGCCTGGTGAGCGAGGACGCTCTGGTTGTTCGCTTGGACTGCGAACTCCAAGGCCGTGCGCTTGGAAAAGGTTTGGATTGGACGAACCAGAAGATCAGTGGTCATTTCCTGGTTGGACGAATAACACTCAGTCAAGAGTCCGGCTGTGAGGCCTTCGAAGAAACTGACAATTGACAAACACATGAAGGCAAAATGGGCAGATGGAGTCGAACAACTTATCATTGCGAGAATTACTGGAATATTCGTAAGATATTCCTTATCATGAACCAACCTGAGAGCAAGCACTCAGCGAAAGCCCAACCAATTCAAAGCCCCTAGAGGCAGTGCCATGACAGTCATAACTGTAATTATAATTAACTTCTGTGCGCAGATGTCTAATCGTAATCGTAATCTCCAAACTTCTAAAGCGCCACTCGAAGGCCAAGCGCAGGGCACCAGCCTACTCACGAGCGCTGCCTTAAATCAGATGGGTTCCAGAGAGTAGTCCAAAAGAGGTCCGAGACAGAGGCAAAACACTTGCTGATCGCTGACGGCAGAGACCAGTTTATTGTACAGAGAGGTAAGTAAAGTTTCTGTGGAGTGGTGTTTAGTGAAGCCAGATTGGTGGGGTTAAGAAGTGAATTAGAAAACAAGTAGTCGTTTAGCTTAGCATGTTAACAAGTTAGCTTTAAGTTAACCTAGAATGGGAAAGATTCAAGATGGGTAGGTAGATAGGTTTTCCTTGTCAAGATTTGCTTTATGAGAAGGGGAGTAACTAAAACGTGCATAAAGGCCACTGGGAAGTCGCCGGTAGAGAGTGAGATATGGATTATTTTGGTGATTACCGGAACAAGGACAGAGGTATAGTCTTTTAGAAGAGAGGTGGGGATAGGATCAAGTTCGCATTGCTTGTTGGGAAGAGAGTTTAGGTGGGGTGACACTTCTGCTTCGGAGGCGGAAGAGAGAAATGGGCGCGATGACTGAGAGGCAGGAGGAGTATGGTTGCGAGAAGGGGATGAATCAGTGCTGCAGGGGGTAGAAGAGATTGTAATGTGAAGTGAAGGGATGAGATTTTGTCCGAGAAAAATGAACAGATGCTATCAGCAATAGAGCAGGAGGGAAGGGAGCTAGGCATTTGGGAGGGAGATTTGCGGTGAAGGTGTGTGTTGACAGCTTTCCAGAGATGTCTTGGGTTGGTGGCGCTTCAATGGATAAGTCAGGAATAGTATTTATATTTGGCAGCAGCAATGAGTTTGTGGTATGTGTTTGTGGCTGATTTCAGGCTATTGATGGCTTTTGCTCTTGCTGCGGGGTCGAACGTGCGCTGGTAGATGTGATCAAGCTGCCTGCGGAAAGTTTTAAAGGCTTGGAGCCTTGGAGGTAGGAATTACACCAAAGATTGTTGGCGTGTGAACTGGGTTTGGTGATAAGTGGCACATGAGTGTCAAGGAGGCTGGAAAGTGTGGAATTGTAACAGAAAGGTCATCAAGGGGAAAACGAGGGTTAAGCACCAGCTGTGAGTCGAGAATATCATCTATGAAGCTCCGACGGTCTACGGACTCGGTGAGACGGTAAGAATCAGTAGAAGGAGGAGGCCGAGCAAAGGCTTAATTTCAAGGTCAGCCATGATGAGATATTGACCAGTAATGTGGAAAACAGAGTGTGATAGCTTGGGAGATAGGAGGGAAGCGGCGGAGGTGATGAGGAGTTCAAGGGTGTGATTCTTGACATGGTCGGGAAGTGAGCATTTTCGTTGAGATTGACCGAGGAGAGGAGGTTCAGAAAATCATGGGCAAGAGGGTCAGGAAGATGGTCTACATGAATGTTGAAGTCGGCGGTTAGTAAAAACTCGCTGGGAGTAGTGGCCGCGAGAGGGAGGAGGAAGTCAAATTCAGCAAGGAAGATAGAGGTTTTGAAGGAGTAGGTAGACGAGGTGGGAAGGCGGTAGATATTGAAAACTGTGAATAGGTGAGAGGCAAGTCGAAGAGTTGTGGAGGAGCATTCGAAAGAACGAAAGGTATGGCGAGAGGAATTTAGGACGACAGCAGGTTCACGGACTAAGATTTTGCGGACTTTGATGAGGAGGAGGTGATGCGAGAAAAGCTTAGCAGGGAGTAGCCACGAGGGGTGCAATTAGATAAATGGGGATTAGAGGACGAAGTGGAGATTCAGGTTTGTTTAAGGGCAATGAGATCGGGTGGATGACAATAGGTGACAAGACCACTTAGGGCAATGGAGTTTTGGGGGTTCAGAAAAGACAGAATATTGCGGGAATAGAGTAGAAATTTCTCGTTGCTAGACCTGGATGTATGAAGTGAGGAGTGTTTGCTGGGACCGGAATTTGTTTTGATGTCAGCGGAAAGCAGTAGAGTGAGCAGAATTTGTAGGGGTTTATTTCAGAAAAATGAACTGTGGGACGGCGAGTGATGAGGAATGAGGTGAAGGGAATTAGTTTTAAGTGAATATACTGTACAGTCATGGGCGTCCTGAGGGGACAAGGGGGCATTTTCCCCCTCTGGATTTTGAAAGTTATCACGTTTTCTGTGTTCGTGAATATTCTATGCAAAAACGAAATTTTTCCCCCCTGCCATGGAAAAATATTTCCTCTAAAAAACTTTGCCCCGCAGAAAAATTCATGTGGACGCCCATGTGTACAATTGCGGTTGGTAGTGCGAAACTGGGGTACGGGAGGTGTTTAGGTCCGATAGTATTTGGAGAGAGACCGATGAGCAGAAACAACAGTAATGTAGAGGCAAGCGTAGGCATTGTAAAAACATTGTTCAAGATGGCGGATGACGAGACTAAAACAAAGCGTGCGTCTCGTGGCAGATTAAAACTTAACCTGAAGCGTTTTAGAGACCGTTGTAGTTATTTAAGATGAAATAGAAAGAACCTGACCTAATTTTCTGACTGTGATTGGACAATAAAGAACGTTAAGATAAAAGCGAGAGCGAGAGAAAGTAGAAATTAGATTTAAAAAAGGTAAAACGCAACGCTGTGACAGCTACGCAGCCTACGCTGGTGCACAACCCACAAGCACATAGCTTCAACCAACGTCGTTTAAAACCCAGCCATAATAACCCAGCCATAATCAGGTCAATATCCATAAGATCAGTCCGTAAGACAGAGAGGCAGCCTATGGTGGATAAGCATTAAGCAATTCAGTTCTAGCCATAGGTAGAACTCAATTACTTCTGTAATAGAGAGAGAATGCACAGGTGATAGAATATAATCAAAAGAAAATGCACAGGTGATAGAATATAATCAAAAGAAAATGCACAGGTGATAGAATATAATCAAAAGAAAATGCACAGGTGAAAAATATAATCAAAAGAAAATGCACAGGTGATAGAATATAATCAAAAGAAAATGCATAGGTGATGGAATATAATCAAAAGAAAGTGCACAGGTAATAGAATATAATCAATAGAAAATGCACAGGTGATAGAATATAATCAAAAGAAAATGCACAGGTGATAGAATATAATCAAAAGAAAATGCACAGGTGAAAAATATAATCAAAAGAAAATGCACAGGTGAAAAATATAATCAAAAGAAAATGCACAGGTGATAGAATATAATCAAAAGAAAATGCATAGGTGATGGAATATAATCAAAAGAAAATGCACAGGTGAAAAATATAATCAAAAGAAAATGCACAGGTGATAGAATATAATCAAAAGAAAATGCACAGGTGAAAAATATAATCAAAAGAAAATGCACAGGTGATAGAATATAATCAAAAGAAAATGCACAGGTGATAGAATATAATCAAAAGAAAATGCACAGGTGAAAAATATAATCAAAAGAAAATGCACAGGTGATAGAATATAATCAAAAGAAAATGCATAGGTGATGGAATATAATCAAAAGAAAATGCACAGGTGAAAAATATAATCAAAAGAAAATGCACAGGTGATAGAATATAATCAAAAGAAAATGCACAGGTGAAAAATATAATCAAAAGAAAATGCACAGGTGATAGAATATAATCAAAAGAAAATGCACAGGTGATAGAATATAATCAAAAGAAAATGCACAGGTGAAAAATATAATCAAAAGAAAATGCACAGGTGATAGAATATAATCAAAAGAAAATGCATAGGTGATGGAATATAATCAAAAGAAAGTGCACAGGTAATAGAATATAATCAATAGAAAATGCACAGGTGATAGAATATAATCAAAAGAAAATGCACAGGTGATAGAATATAATCAAAAGAAAATGCACAGGTAATAGAATATAATCAATAGAAAATGCACAGGTAATAGAATATAATCAATAGAAAATGCACAGGTGATAGAATATAATCAAAAGAAAATGCACAGGTAATAGAATATAATCAATAGAAAATGCACAGGTGATAGAATATTATTATCTTATGCAATTACTTAATTTCCAAGACATTAGCCGATTGTTGCTTCGAGTGAAATCGCAATTAAAATTATAATCCTTTGGAGGAGCTAGATCGTTATTTGGCAGAAACAGGTGGGTACAAACCTGTGAGGAAGATGGCTATTGATCTGGTCACGTAGGAGTCTTGCAATAAGAACTGGATTCTGGATGTGATAGTAGGTTCATAATTGGCAAGATTTAAGGCTAAAGAGATGCGAAGCAATTGTGGGGCTTCGGAGGAGGCAAAGACGAAGCTGCTTAGTAACTGTTTAACAAAACTGTGTGATAACAAAGACGATATGCGTTGTCGTCCTCCTTTATCCAGCCTTGGGAGTGGCACTACCTGAACACGGGCAGTGGCAGAGTTAAAAGCTGAAGTTGAGCTGATTCTGTAGCTTTATTAAGGTTGTAGTTTGTCCTTCTAATTGTCTCTGCATTCTAAGTAAAGATAGAAGATATGTTTGTCATCGTACTTTACTTGTCGCTGAAGCTCCTGCACTGACTCGGAATCCTTTTCCTTCTTCAGTAAATTCTTCAGCATCAGATGACCAATCAGCGACAGAACAAATGTTTCCTAAACATCACGAGACACCTGTCAGATTCGCACGACTTCCATCGTAACCTAATCTACATAATTTATGCATTCATGCATGTCGAGTACTTACAGGCAATAACTATAGTCTCATTGAGTGCCACAACTGCTTATAAGTTTTAAATATAATGTTATCAGAAATAGTGAGTGAGTCAGTTGTCGCAATAGTCAGAATGTGATCGGTGTTTGGACGTGAGAGTTGGAAAGGATTCCAGTTTCAGAGACTATACCCCGTTGTCGATTGAGTCGAGTGCTACGATCGACTTGGCTGGGCTGACGATCGACTCGACCAACTTTATCGACTAGTCAACCTCTCGTCGACTCCATCAACTTGGCAAATAAACGATCGGAACTCTTTTCAACTTTTGTCGACTTGGATTGTAGTCTCTTGGCCAAAATTACTGACGACTGCTGCATTCTTATAAATTGCTCATGAATTGCTGATTTTGACTTACTTTTGCCTCGTATAAGAAGACGATGGCCATCGACTGCAATCGGCTGCGAATGGCCCAGAAGAACAGATCCATCGCCGCATCATCATTAATCAAGTACATCCGTATATTTGAAACTGCTCCTATGAGCAACATAGACATCAGCAAGAGAATTGAAATAGCCATTCCAATCGCCTGTTGTCTAAGAAGAGGATCTCATCTTCAACGGCGTTATAGAAAGATTCATAACATGTATACCTGTACGTACTAAGCAGATGGTCGTTGCGATATAAGTTTGAAACCAATTAAAATTAATTAATTATATTTCGAAGAAATTTAACCGTCAAGGATCTCTGACTGAACTTGGCTCCAAGTTTGAAGGTCGTCGCAGTTAACAATCATTTCGAATTACGTTATTGCTGTTCTAATGAATTAAAACTCGAGTATTTATCTGACGGCTGCAGCAACAGATCAGGAGTTAAATTGAATACGTTCAGATAATAAAGAATTAATGAACTATCTCCCATATTTTGAGGATATTAGAACGGCTGCAACTTTCACATACACGTTGTACCATCGATCACTCTTATATCCCTACTAGCAGGTTTACCCGGCGTTGCCCGGGGTTATAAGTTTCAATCCCTGTAGCGAGTAAGCAAGAAATTTAGGTATAAGTTTAAATCCGTGTAGCGAATAAGGAAGAAATTTAGGCGACCTGTGGGGGAGACTGCTTTGCAGTCTAGGTGTGGACTGACTGCTTCGCAGTCGCCCTCTGGCGACGACTGCTTTGCAGCCTCCCGTGGACTGACTGCTTCGCAGTCGAGTGGCGACGACTGCTTCGCAGTCGGGGAGACTGCTTTGCAGTCTCCCGTGGACTGACTGCTTCGCAGTCGAAGAGGGTGAAGCCGGCGTTGGCGGGTTCAAGAAAACGCCAGAAATCTAGCCCTCACTGCCCTTAGTAAAGTAGATCTTTGAACATACAATTTTGCTGTAAAACGATGAATATAGTTCGAATCGATCGTAATTAAATTTTGTGCAAAAGTAAACAACGTCGTTATGCGCATTATTAATGACGTTGGGGAATACCCGCGCCATAAATAGAATCGCTTGTCGTAATGCGCATTATTAATGACGTTGGGGAATACCGGCGCCATAAATAGAAGCGCTTTGCGCTGGGTCGTCAAGGACGGTCGGTTGGGTCAAGTTTTTGGGCATTTTCACCATGTTAGCGGTGAAAAGGGGGTACGCGAACCCCTCCACTGGGTGTCCGATGCCGAGGCCGACACAGTAGTGAAGGTTTGGAGTGAAAAGGTGCAAAATTGTAGAAGTTAATCCCGGTCAAACAGACAGACAGACACACAGAATTCTCTCTTTATTTATATAGATATACTAGCTGGATTACCCGGCTGTCGCGGTCGACTCCTTCGATCGCAACGACGAACCAACGAAGGAACTATTAAAAGATCTTTAATTAAAAATAAAGTCGATTAAGTGTAAAGTAAGTCAACTCGTCTATCAAATATCACAATCGTAGACAGCACACAGGTTGGCTGGTCTCGATTGAACGTCATACGATCAATGTTTCAACGTTTACAAATCTTCGTCAAAAGGCCCCCAATGTACATCAGGTCTATCTTATATAGAGTTCTCCCGGATTCCAGAACGTTCTGTGACGTCACTGTACTTTTCCCTGGAAAGTCCTACTGAACACGTATATCCTTGTTGCATGCACCGAATTAATGTTGACAGCTTGCTGCAGAATTTTCCGTGCGATGTAAACAAGCTTGTTGACGCGTCGGTTTTCTTCCCTTGATGCATGCACCCGCGTAGACCACGACATTCCCTCCGCCCTCAGATGATGACACGTCTTCAGCACCATCCCGAACGGGTCATCACGATCAAGCCGGGCCTCCAGACTCCATCTCGACACAGCATACACAAACAAAACAAAACACATCAGTTAGTCAATTTATCTATACAATTTGCGGGCTCGATCCTTGTGTGTCGGGCCATTCCCCCCCTTCACCATCCGAGTCACAACCGAGAGAGGAAATCAGCCACCGTGTTCTGACGTCCAGGACGATATCGAAAGTCCACGTTAAACTCTTGCAATGCTAACGCCCAACGAGTCAGTTTCGCACTCTTAGGGCTTGCATCTGTGAGATAAGACAAAGGATTATGATCTGAATAAATGATTATCTTTGATAAGAATATCCATGACTTGAATCGTTTAAGTGCCCAAATTACTGCGAAAGCCTCTCTCTCAATTGTAGACCAATGCATCTGTGTATCTGTAAGTTTAAGACTAGCAAAAGCAATTGGTTTTTCTTGACCTTCTTCGGTCCACTGAAACAAGCAACACCCGACCGCGGTGGCACTTGCGTCAACACTTAAACCAAATTCCTTAGTGAAATCAATGGTATGCAACTGTGTAGCTTTACTGAGATCATCCTTTAACTTATCTAGTGCTTCTTGATGCTTTTGCTCCCAAGGCACCTTCGTAGGTATGTTATCTCGTGTCAAATCAGTTATTATCCGTGCTTTTTCAGCTAAAGCAGGTATAAAATTTCGAAAATAACTGAAAAAACCCATAACCTTTCTAACTTCTTTCTTTGTTGTTGGAGGATGGATATCATTGATCGTAGCGATCTTACCTGGATCAGGTTCAATACAACCTGACCCTACTATATGGCCAACAAACTTTATTTTGTTTTGTGCAAAATTACATTTTCTTAAATTCAAAGTGAGTCCTGCTTCCTCAATAGTTTGCAAGAATTTCTCTAGATGTTCTAAATGGTCATTCCAATTCATTGAAACCACTGCCATATCATCGACGAATGGTTCGGTAAAACTTCGCACTGGATGTAAAACTTGGGTCATAGCACGAATAAAGGTATTGCTAGCGGACTTGAGTCCAAACGGCATCCTTGTGAACTCAAAAAGTCCTGCATCACATACGAATGCCGTAAGCCATCGATGTTCTTTCCGAACTGGAATTTGCCAATACCCCGATTTCGCGTCGAAAACACTAATAAACTTTGCCCGTCCCACCTTTTGTAAGATGTCAGCAATGTCTGGGGTCGGGTAACAATCACCTAGAGAATATTTGTTAACATGGCGATAATCAATTGCCAATCGAACGCCATTTTGACCTTTGGGTCCCTTTAAAACGCAAACTACCGGACTGGCCATTTCACTTTTCGATGGTCGAATGATGTCTAATGCCAACATTTCTTCTATCTGGCGTTGTACTTCAGGTTTAAGTAGCTCAGGTACTTTATATGCCCTTAAACGCTTAGGAGTGAAATCATGAGTTATCTTAATCTCATGTTCTAATACTGGACAATACCCAGGTTTATCCACAAATACTGCCGAGTGCCGATCCAAAACTTCAAAAAGTTGCTTCTGTTCCTCTTGCGAAAGATGCGCTATAATCAGAGGATCAATTCGCTTACTCGGGCTTATTTGTTCACGTTCTTCCTGATCTACAACCTCTACTATACCAAATTCTTCATCTTGATCAACAATTACTGAACAGCTATTGATCATCGCTTGTTCGAGTCGTTCATGGTATCGCTTGATCTTATTTGCGTGTAAATGTCTTTGTTTTCCCTCTATTTCTACTATATAAGAATATGGGGATTTAACCTTGACTACGGTAGCAGGTCCTTGCCATCGACTATAAAATTTAGAACTACCAAAATCTGGTGCTAATACTGCTACTTTATCTCCAACTTCGTATTTTCTGTCAGTACTACGCAAGTTATAATAATCTGCATACCGCTTTGTTTCTATATCACTATAGTAATCTGCATAAACTTTCGCGAATTCGAGGTTTTCCTTCAGTGATTGGAGATACTCTTCGGGTGATTTACCTAAGTTAAGAGGTACTTTTCGTTCGCCAGCCCACGATTCCTTCAACACACTAAGTGGACCCCGAGGAAGAGTTCCATAAACCATAGTGAATGGCGAAATATGAGTCGTGCCTGAAGGTTTTTCTCTAAGGCTCCACAGAACAAACGGTAACAATTGGTGCCATCCACGAGGATCAGATTGAGCAAGCTTAAAGATCATGGTTTTCAAGCTTTGGTTGCATCTTTCAACCAATCCAGCTGCCTCAGGATGTCCAGGGGTATTAAATCTGGGACTACAACCCATTCGCCGCAAGAATTCTTTCGTCAAACGACTGGTAAAGTTGGTACCACAATCAGAACTGATGATCCTTGGAATAGAAAAAGTTGTAAAAACTTGCAACAGAGCTTCACAAACTCCCTTTGCATTCAGCGATCTAAGAGGATACGCCATCGGCCAACGAGAAAATTTATCCACCAGAACCAGAGCATAATTGTACTGGGGTTTCGATTTGTTGGATTCTCCAGTCACTACCATAGGGCCAATACAATCCATATTTAGATGGTTAAAACAGAGTTCATCCGCCCTCGGAATAGGAGTGATCGGGACTCGATCTGCCACTTTAACTGGAGTTCTTAGTTGACAAATTTGACAAGACGCACAATATTCGCGAATCCTCTCATCCATTCTTGGAAACCAAAAGTTTAATTTGATCCTGGCTCTCGTTGCCTTAAAAGCCATGTGCCCAGCACATGGGGCATCGTGTGCTACTCGCAAGACAACCTCGATTCTATCTTCCGGTAAACATAATTGATTAACCTTATGTCCCATAATTTCCCCTTTGTGGTACAGGAGGTTATTATCTATAAAGAAATTATTTTTATTCTGTCTCGCTTGTTGCCAGCAAGATATAAGATTGTGACAATTCTGTTGCTCACGCAATAAAGTATCATTATTCGCTACTCCCTCATCAGACTTGAACTCTGTTGACTCAACATCCAGAAAATTATCTGAATCATCAACTAGTTGCTCCTGAGAATATTCATTCACTTCTGACGGCAAGGATTCGTTGCTGTTACTTTTCTCGATATTAACTCCTAAGTTATCTTCTTCTGCCCCTTTATTTATTTGTACACATCGATCTACGCCAGCTACCATCACTACATATTGCGAACTATCCCTTAATAGGTCCACAACATGGGGTGTCAAAATAACCCGTTCATTTAGTTCAGGGACTACAGCGAACATGACGCACAAAGATGGCGCAATGTTCGTCGTTCCTTCCATTGAATTAGCTAATTTCATTTGTAGGTATACTACATCTGCCTTACATCCTTCTCCCTGAAAACCAATTATATTAATCCGTTTAATCACGGGTAAGTTTAGTGACTCAATTAATTTCTTATCAATACAACAAATTTCTGCTCCTGAATCAGATAATGCTGGCTGAGAAGGGAGATCTTCAATCTGTACATTGATATACGACCTCTCGTGTAATCCATCAATACTATTCTCGTATACCCTTACAGCAGTTTCCAACCCTATTGGTTTAGAATTATCCAATAAATTCCCTTGCTTTACCTGTTCAGGTATCTCATGCAACACGTTGACCTTCTCAACAAATGAGTCGATCACTTCTTCAGTTGGGTTCCCAAATATACAAGTACTCACCTTTTTAGAACTTGGTTTGGTCTGGCACTCCCTTGCCATATGACCCTTCTGATGACATAGGAAACAGAGACCCTTTACCTTGGCCTCCTCCTGAGACACCCTCGCACCTATCTTGGCTTCACCCCTTATTTCCGGTTTGGGAGACTTGGGTTGAGCTGTCTGGTTATTGACTTGAACATGTGGTTGACCTTTCGTCCAATTGTTATACTTCGGTGTCGGATGACTACGGCACACTAAGTCATTCCCACCATCATGCGACGCTACATAAATGTCAGCCGCATTAGCTATGTCTTCACAGCTCAACCACTCCTCTTTTTCTTGGGCCAAGATATAATCTAAACAAGCCTTCGACAAGGACTCCTTAATCCGATCCGCAACCAATAAACTTACAAGTTTATCAAACTCATCAGTTATCTTTCTACTTTTCAAATAATACATAAGAGCCACACGCAATTTGGATGAATAGATCGTAAATGATTCGTCCGATGCTTTGTGCAACGACCAAAATCGGGCTCTAAGATTTGAAGGGCTTATCTTAAACTCCCGTAGCAAAAACTCCTTCAGGAATTTGTAGTCATGGAGCTGTGCCTCAGTAAGGCGCATGGTTAATGCCTTAGCTCTTTCACTTAAAATGGCTAGCAATAATTTTGCTCTAACATCTTCATCCACCTCATACACATTAAACAAACCATCCAAGTGATCAAAGAAACCTGGAATTTCTATAGGGTCGGAAGGAAATTTCCAAAGAATATTCTTAAGGGCATCACTATAACGCTTAGTACGACTTGCTAAAGAATCTCTAACATTTCGTTCTTCCTGCTTTTCCTTCCTCTCCCTTTCTTCTTTCTCTTTCCGTTCCTTCTTTTCTCTTTCTTCTTTCTCTTTCCGTTCCTTCTTTTCTTCCTCTCTCCTCTTTTCCTCCCTTTCTTCCTTCTCCTTCCGTTCCTCCCTTTCTCTTTCTTCCTTCTCCCTTTGTTCTTTCTTTTCTTCCTCTCTCCTCTTTTCCTCCCTTTCTTCCTTCTCCTTCCGTTCCTCCCTTTCTCTTTCTTCCTTCTCCTTCCGTTCCTCCCTTTCTCTTTCTCTTTCTTCCTTCTCCCTTTCTCTTTCTTCCTTCTCCTTCCGTTCCTCCCTTTGTTCTTCATATTTACGGATTTCGAACTCCAGACGGCGCTTCTGCAGCTCGTAATCCACTCCTGTTGGAGATATTGGACTACCCTTAAATTCCTCTTCCTCTTTTCCAATCTCCATGGCCCATTCTTCCATTAATTGATTTCGATCCCATGACATAACATCATCTTCGTCCCTTCCTGCCTTCATAAGATACACCCTAAGGCGCTCAGACGACATTTTGCGAATATTCGCTTGCATCTCTGTTGTCAACGCTTCCATTTTTAGAAACAGTCAGTCAACAACAATCAACAAAAAAAACAGAGCAAACCCGCCACACAAAAGGAAAATTCCACAACCCAAAGTGCAACTATTCAGTATCCAAAGAAGTACACTCGCCAAGTACGCAAAAGCTATACAAGCTCACGCAAGTCTGGCCTCGATCACAACAATGGATCAAATTGCAAAGAAATAATCAGCAGATATTGAAAGAGAAACAATGGCTGCCTCCCACTCGGCTGCAACTCCACTCTCTTTTCCCCTTCTCAGCCACGACAACACCTAGGATCTTACCCGTATGTTGACTGCTGTCTTCTGCTGTCTCAGCCGAACGACGCACTTCGTCCGTCCGACTGTCGTATGCCGATTCACCCGTCTCCCACGGTAGAAAGGCGTCTCGATCCGCTCGCTGTCTGGAACAGACCGTCTCTTGATCCTCCGGGTTGACTCCTTCCTCCGTCGGCTCGCGTCTTCTTCACCGGATCCAACACCGATGATCCCGCTTCTGACACCAATAATGTCGCGGTCGACTCCTTCGATCGCAACGACGAACCAACGAAGGAACTATTAAAAGATCTTTAATTAAAAATAAAGTCGATTAAGTGTAAAGTAAGTCAACTCGTCTATCAAATATCACAATCGTAGACAGCACACAGGTTGGCTGGTCTCGATTGAACGTCATACGATCAATGTTTCAACGTTTACAAATCTTCGTCAAAAGGCCCCCAATGTACATCAGGTCTATCTTATATAGAGTTCTCCCGGATTCCAGAACGTTCTGTGACGTCACTGTACTTTTCCCTGGAAAGTCCTACTGAACACGTATATCCTTGTTGCATGCACCGAATTAATGTTGACAGCTTGCTGCAGAATTTTCCGTGCGATGTAAACAAGCTTGTTGACGCGTCGGTTTTCTTCCCTTGATGCATGCACCCGCGTAGACCACGACACCGGCGTTGCCCGGGGTTATAAGGTTCACACCACCACCACCACCACCACCACCACCACCACCACCACCACCACCACCACCACCACCACCACCACCACCACCACCACCACCACCACCACCACCACCACCACCACCACCACCACCACCACCACCACCACCACCACCACCACCACCACCACCACCACCACCACCACCACCACCACCACCACCACCACCACCACCACCACCACCACCAACAACAACAACAACAACAACAACAACAACAACGACTGCTTGGCAATCTTGGCAGTCGCCCTCTGGCGGCGACTGCTTCGCTACCTTGGAGGCCCTTGTGGCGTCTGGCGACCTGTGGCGGAGACTGCTTCGCAGTCTTGTAGACGCCTTCTGGCATCTAGCGACCTCTGCCGTGGACTGACTGCTTCGCAGTCGCCCTCTGGCGGCGACTGCTTCGCAGTCTTGGAGGCCCTTGTGGCGTCTGGCGACGTGTGGCGGAGACTGCTTCGCAGTCTTGTAGACGCCTTCTGGAGTCTAGCGACCTCTGCCGTGGACTGACTGCTTCGCAGTCGCCCTCTGGCGGCGACTGCTTCGCAGTCTTGGAGGCCCTTGTGGCGTCTGGCGACCTCTGGCGGAGACTACTTCGCAGTCTTGTAGACGCCTTCTGGCGTATAGCGGAGACTGCTTCGCAGTCTTGTATACATACGCCTTCTGGGGTCTAGCGACCTCTGCCGTGGACTGACTACTTCGCAGTCGCCCTCTGACTGACTGCTTCGCAGTCACCCTCTGGCGGCGACTGCCTCGCAGTCGCCGAGGCCCTTGACCTGTGGGGAGACTGCTTCGCAGTCTTGTAGACGCCTTTTGGCGTCTAGCCTCCTCTGCCGTGGACTGACTGCTTCGCAGCCCCACTGCCGGTGTGTTGTCGGCCTGGCCCTTAGTAAAGGAGACTGGTTGTTTCATGGAAATAATGTAGATTTTTGTGTTTGAACATACGTTAAAATTTTGCTGTAAAACGATGAATATAGTTCGAATCCATCGTCATGAAATTTTGAATTTTGAAGAAGTTCGTTATGCGCATTATTAATGACGTTGGGGAATACCGGCGCCATAAATAGAATCGCTTCGCAGTGGAATAGGCGCAGGGACGCTCGGTTGGGTAGTTTTGGGGATTTTCACCATGGTAGCGGTGAAAACGGGGGACGCGAACCCCTCCACTGGGTGTCCGATGCCGAGACCGACACAGCAGTCAAGGATTCGAGTGAAAAGGTGAGAAATTGTAGAAGTTAAGCCCGGACAAACAGACAGACAGACACACACACACAGAAAGCTCTCTTTATTTATATAGATATGACGTCACGTATGCGCTTGTCGTGTTTACGTTTTCAGCACGAAGCTTCGGATTTTACTCTAATTCGACGTTCTCAGTTTGTTTTATCTTCTAATTGTTGGGTTGTTTTTCGCTTTATAGTCTGCTGACAGTGACCGTTTGTGATCTCTAATGTTTATCTACGCAGAATTCAGTGGAAAGTTAGTTTTATTTCATCAGATTATTTCGTCTATCATCTACGTGGACGCCATTTTGTACGCTGCGTGTGTAAACACTATTACTAAACAGAGCACGACGTGCATGTCTCCAGAAACGTTCGCTCGCACGCGTTGAATATTATTAGGATATTACTATCTGCAGTTAATTTGGACTACCAAATTGGCCTTTGATGGAAAGACTAAAGTACTCCGCACAACAGCTCTGGTCGCTACGATCGCCAGATCTGCACATTGATCGCACTGTTCGAAAATCGCTCTTCAAATCTCAGATTTGGTCGCCTCGTGAATAATAATAATAATAATAATAATAATAATAATAATAATAATTATTATTATTATTATTATTATTCTTTAGTTAAGCGCCTGCAAACGCACTGCGCTGTACATGTGCATGTTATGCGATAAACCTTAACTACTAACAGAACAGACAGCCTGCAATCCGATCTCTAGCCCAAAGAGACAATCCCACTGGTTTCTCACATGGCACCTTCCACTCGCTTCCATCCTCGTCGCTCTCTAAATGTGAAACTGAAAGTACTGCTTTATCATCGACCGGGATCAAGAGCCATAGCCCTGCTGCACCTGCTTCATCATCGCTAGCGCGGTCTTCACTCGACCATCTACCACCAACGCCACCCATCAAACCATCTCAAAGACGTCCAGGGCCTCCAGGTCTTCGGATTGCGACCTGGAATGCTCGCTCCCTTGCAGATAAATTTGCCTATGTTTCACAATCTATTCTGGAGAACCAGCTTGACATCATGGCAGTCACCGAAAGCTGGCACCATACCTCTGAGGATGTTCCTCTTCTTCGAGCTGCGCCCGTCGGCTATGCTATCTTCGACAGTCCTCGTGTGCCTTCCCCTAGCGATAACCAGACGCGTGGCGGTGGCATTGCGGTCTATTATCGATCAACCCTACGTACATCAGTCATCCGGTTGGACATGGAAATCACCACATTTGAAGCCCTATGCCTCAGTTTTCCCTCCTCACATGGTCCGATAACTGTACTCACCATCTACCATCCTGGATCCATACCTATTACTGCTAAATTTTTCAAGGAATTTACTTCAGTGCTGGAAAGCACAGCCACTCGTAACAGTCAATTAGTTATACTTGGTGACTTCAACATCCATCTTGAGAAGAACGCCAATGCTTCTGCTGAACAGTTTCTAGATCTTCTTAAGCAATTTGGTCTCGTCCAACATGTGAATGTAACCACCCATCGTCAAGGAGGTATCCTGGATGTAATCATTACCACCGACGACACCACAGTACATCAGCTTCATGTTCAACCACCAACCATCTCCGATCACTCACTTATTGATTTCCTTCTTCGTCACTTCATTCACTTCCGATAAACACAATTCGAATGGTACGCGGCTGGAAATCGCTCGACTATGTGGCCTTCAGCAAAGCTATTCATGACTCGGAGCTTTCACGAGAACAATCGCATCTTGATACTCTCTCCTTGGACGACCTCTTCAATCTTTACACGGATACCATGTCTCAGTTAACCAACCAAGTGCTCCCGCTTCGGAGAGTTCGCACGCGACATAGACCACTTGCACTATATGGTTTGATGCCGAATGTCATGGACTTCGTCGTCGCACGCGTTGCCTGGAAAGGCGTTATCGACGATCTCGCGACCACACTGACCATCGTGAGTGGGTGACCCAACTTCGAGCGTTACATCGCCTCTATTACCAGAAGGAGGCTGACCATTGGCAGGGCCTTGTTGAACAACATAAAGACAATCCAAAACGTCTTTGGGCCACGATCTCCGGCCTACTGGGACAAGGCACACGCTCAGTAGGTTCTCCTGCCTTTTCTGCTGAGGATTTTCTCCAGATGTTGACAAGGAAGATTGCTGATCTTCGAGCGAAGACTCACGATGCCCCTCCTCCGCAATTATCCCACACGGACCACACCTTCGAAGGATTTCGTCCAATCCTTGAAATGGAACTTCGTAAAATAATTGGATCATCAAACAAAAATCATGCGAACTGGACCCTCTCCCCCATTTATTTTGGTGAACATATTAGACGATTTATCTCCATTTGTAGTTTACATATTTAACAGGTCGCTTTCTGAGGGTTATCTACCTGCTTCCCAAAAACGAGCTATTGTTTTCCCAACCTTGAAAAAGCAAAACCTTGACCAAAATGCCTGTCAATTACCGGCCCATTTCCCATCTTTCTTTCCCCTCAAAGTCCCTTGAAAGACTAGTTTCACTTCAGCTACTCCCTTACTTTGAGCAAGCTGGGCTTCTCCAGGCCGCCCAATCTGGCTTCAGAAGCCACCATTCCACAGAAACTGCTCTCTTATCCCTACTGTCTTATATTTATACAGCTATTGATCACTCTCATCTCTCTCTTCTGGCGCTTTTTGATGTCTCATCTGCGTTTGACATGGTTGATCATGAGATCCTGCTTCAGCGACTGGAACTGTCCTATGGCCTCTCTGGTATTCCTCTTCTTTGGTTTAAATCCTACCTCTCTGACCGCTCACAGTTGGTTGTCCTCGGTGAAACCAGGACTCAGTGGACAAAGGTTCAATTTGGTGTTCCCCAGGGCTCGGTGCTCGGTCCCATCCTATACATCCTCTTCACTACTGATATCCCGTCTCTATTTACTAAACGTGGGGCAAAAGGCCACCTTTATGCAGATTTTTGTACATGGTCTGTCAGGCTTTTGCACATGGTCTGTCAATTAATTAACTGATCAACTCTCCCTTGTTTGCTCCATTGACCATCTTGTCTCTAACCTTCACTACTGGATGCCAACTAACCGTCTCTGCCTGAACACTGCTAAGACTCAATTAATCTTGTTTGGGACTAGACAGCAGCTTGCTAAACTCAACTTTCCATTGCTGAGTGAGAAATTTCCTGCTTCCACCTACTCTTCCACCGTCCGCGACTTGGGTGTCACACTTGACTCCTCCCTCACATTCACAGAGCATATCTCCAACATGACTCGCTCCTGCTTCTTTCAACTGAGGCGTCTCAGGGCCATCAGACGCTCGGTCTCACCTTCTGTCTTTACCACCATAGTTCACACATTTGTCTGCTCACGCTTGGACTACTGCAACTCACTCATCATGGGTCTCCCCAAGCAGCGTGTCTCCCCCCTTCAATCTGTTCTAAATGCTTCTGCTAGGCTCATCGCTCGACTCCCCCGGTTTGCCCATATCTCTACTTACATGCTTGATGTCCTTCACTGGCTCCCTATTGCTGCGCGCATCCGAGTTAAGATTCTTTTCCTTGTCTCTAAATCTCAGCAGCCTACTGCCCCGAAATATCTCTCGAACTATCTGCGGAAACCGCTATCTGCATCTTCTTCTCGCTCATTGCGCTCTGTAAATCGGCTTGATCTGTTTGTTCCCAGGGCTAAAATTGCCTTGGCCCAACATCGGGCGTTTACTGTAGTTGGTCCCACGATCTGGAATGACCTTCCTCCTGTGATCAGGGCCAAACTAATGACTGGCTTTTCCTCATCGGTCTCACGTTCCCTAAAGGCATTTCTGTTTCCCCGGGGCTTCTGTGGTGAGAGCGCCTCTGAATAGTTATTCTGCGAGAGGCGCTTTATAAATTTCTAGATGCAATACAATACAATAATTGAATACTACGTAGTTTTGTGAATTAACAGCTTAAACGCCATTATCCGAACATCTAAAACTTTGGAATGATATTATATATGTACGTATTAAGCATCACTTTCTAGTGACAAGGTATCAGTCGATGGCGTTGAGCAGTTGTCCTTCAAGTACTTGCTCATTGATACTCAAAGTTCCAACACAACAACCGTCTCATAGAAGAATTCGCAGAATACCCTGTAAGACGGAAGGTACTTAAACGCTTTTCTTAAGAAAGAAGATTTGATCATCAGTGTGAGTCTAACCTGCTCTTCGAGCAGTGGCCGGGTCAAACAACCCATCGACCAGTTCTTTTATGAAGCGGTGCACCTCTCCCGGAGTATCGGCGTCCTATCAACAAACACATCATATTCTGCGTTACGCAGTTACCGAGTAAAGTAAGCGAAGAAGATCTGATTTAGTGCCAAAAACTGCTTTTTAGTCGAAATAGTTTCGACCGGGGGTCGCTTGGCAAAGGTCAAGATAGCAAAATCATGGTAGAAGGATTTATCGTAATATATTCTGTAATCTTACATAATCTTTTTTGTCTATAGGATATGTCATGTGCAGCGGCCTATAACCTGTAACATATAATTCATTCTCTCTCTAAATATATCTCTTTCTGGTTGCTATTGTTTGTGGAAAGTTGGAAAGGAAATAGGAAAGAAAGAACGAGAGAAAGAGGTAGGACTAAGCTTCCTAGTGGAGGTGTGTGATAATCGTCTTCCTAATTATCGACTACCTTTCATGGTTTATTGACTTTGTCCTAACTTTAAGATGTCTTTCAGATGCTTGCTCTTTATCATTGCCTGAGAAAATTAAACAAACTGCGAGACATGCATCGACGGCCACGTAGTTAGGGTAGACTTTGGACAAAAGACCATAATTAAAATTTCACTAAATATAGCGGAGTTATGGTTATAAAATGCCTCGTTTATCATAACTAATTCAATACAGGTATAAAGTTAAAGTTAGGTAATTAGAAGCGGTGTTAACACTTAATACCAAAGTATAGTGTTAAATAATTGACAAAATCTACACCACATGTGTGATGTTTATTTTTGAGGATTGTTGTTCGATGTAATGTAAAATACTCCTTTCAGCCAACTTCGATGGGCTGTTAGGCTAAATCAAGCATGAAACTAAAATCTGATCAAGGCAAATGCGCTTAAGACATTAAGACATAACTGATAAAAGTTAAAGCGATATAAGCATTTATGGGGCTCTAAAATTCAGATTTATGTGTGTTGAACATGCAACACATATCCACGTGGTCGGGCAAAAAAATAGCCAACCTTTAGCTAGCTATCTAATGTACCTAAGGCAAAAAGCGATTTGGGTCAGGTCTGCCAATTGACGATTTAGCCAACAACCGCCATCTTCCGATTTATTAGGCACACACACACACACACACACACACACACACACACACACACACACACACACACGCACGCACGCACGCACGCACGCACGCACGCACGCACACACACACACACACACAATCATATATATCGATATGATGCTAGTTGACAGTTGTAGGTCCATTGAGTCATTATGTTAACTCTGTATTATGAATTTGTTTTCAACAACGAATGAAGTTTGAAAATGGTGAGAAAAGTTGTTTTCGCTTTAATCTTGTGATCAAGAAATGGAACAATAGGGAATCTGAGTCTTTACTTCCTTGTAAAAGTCGTTGATCGGGTGCTTCTTCAGCAAATCACCGAGACGCAGCTGTATCTCGAAAAAGAACTTAACGAACTCCACGCGGTTGTTAACGATTGCAGTGAAAGCGAGATCCTCCAATTCACCAGGCTTCAATTAACAGCACAAACAACGCCTGTGATGGGCGTGATTACAATTACAGTTACAACAACACAAGTTCTCAACGAAGTCTACTGCAGACAGAAAGACAGACAGGCGATGAAACAGAAGTTGGGAAAAAACGGGTCTTAGGAAACACCGAGCTGAGGGGAGTGTTCTTCGAAAGCAGGACTGCTTATATAAAAAAAACACAGCATAGGAGTCTGACTCGACATAAAATTTATGTCAAAATAAACTAAAAATGCAAAGACAGGAATAAATCGTATCGTATCTAGGAATTTATAAGGCGCCTCTAGCAGTATAGACTATTTAAAGGCGATAATAAGAATTGCCAACTCTTTGATAAATTGTATGCATTGCTAGTGTCGAAAGTAGACGAAACAAATTATTGAAACGATTCATGATGTAATGCAATAACAACAACAACAACAACAACAACAACAACAACAACAACAACAACAATAATAATAATAATAATAATACCTCGGGAAAAAAAAATAATAATATCAGATCTGGCCTTGAATTCATTACAGAGTTAGGCCGGCGACTGACAACAATGTCGGGTGACCCACTCGAGACAATTCACTTGTTCCAGCGCCTCTCTATATGCACTCAACGATTTAACGCCGTCGCTTTTCGAGGCACATTTGCACAGTTAATCGTGGACGAGGACCGCTAAACTCTGGATCTTAACGCTTCTAAGACAGTTTCAAAGTGAAAAAAAAAAAATAAAAAAAAAAAATAAATAATAATAATAATAATAATAATAATAATAATAACCCAGTTTCCTATTCCAACAACTGTCGGTGATTCACCAACGTTTCAATGCTGTGGCTTTCAGTTGTTCTTTTATCAAGTCTCGGCCCGCGATCGAAGAGATATAGCCGCTCCAGATCCATCACACTTGTAATATCTAATACCCCGATGGAACTAAGTACAATAATAATAGCAACAACAACAACAACAACAACAACAACAATAATAATAATAATAATAATAATTATAATAGTAATAATAATAATTGTCTGGCATGCAAATGCGCAATTGCCTACGCTGACCCCAAAGCAACTACCTATCTGGCGCCAAGGCAGGTGGGGGTCGGCGTTCCAGGAGGGGCGAGGAGGCGGCAGCCCACGCTGCGAGGCGCTTTCTGGAAGCAATGCCCGTCAGAATCCATCCTAGTAAAGTTGGACTTAAAGAACGCTTTCAACAGCCGTTACAGGAACCGAATGTCGTCCGCTATCGATGATGTGCTGGCGGAACTGGCTCCTTTTTGTCACCTGGCAGAGCTCCGTTTCGGCCAATACACCATTTCATCACAAGTCGGACCGCAACAGGGAGATACGTTGGGCCTGTTTCTGTTCTGTCTCCCGCTACAACCAATTTTACATGACTTATAGGCCTAATCACCGTTGGTCCTGGGGTATTTGGATGACCTAACCCTAGGAGGAGGGGCCTCAGTAGTTGCGGAGGACTTGGTGATGTTAGAACAGCGGTGCAGGCAGCTGGGGCTGCAGCTGAATCGGGAAAAATGCGAAACAATCCATCATCCGGACGGGCAGATCACCTCAGGAGTTCTCGAGCACTTCGCCGTCACAGCTCGAGGAGGGCCTGCCTGCTGGGCGCCCCCTATCCGCCCAGGAGGCCTTGACGTCGTGTTTGGAGGTCAGCTGCTTGAGCTGGAGCTGGCGATCGCCAGACTGGGGACCATCGCCAAACATAACGCTCTGATTCTCCTCGGGTGCTCGCTAAGCTCCCAGACACTGCTGTATACCCTGAGTTGCAGCCCATGTGCTGGATATGCCCTACTGGCAAATATGACGCACTTCTGCGTGAGGGGCTTTGCGCGATCCTGAATCTCACTCTGTCGGACGACCTATGAATACAAGCGTCACTGCGGGTCAAGATGGGAGGACTGGGAATACGCCGGGTGGTCTCGCTAGTCTGGGACGCCACAGTGATAGACACCGTGGCGCCGTCATACCTGCCATCGACATCGGCATCGGCGGGCGCAGCGGCAGAATTGGCAGCCACCCGGAAGAATGCAAAGTACGGCAAGCTCAGCACAACCCACTTTTTGTGCCATTGGCCTTTGTGACCATGACCTTTATTATTATTATTATTATTATTATTATTATTATTATTATTATTATTATTATTATTATTATTATTATTATTATTATTATTATTATTATTATTATTATCATTATAATACCATCTTACCTGCCTACTACATCAACCCGGACGCCAGAAAGATCACAAAATACCAGCAATTGTCGCAGAACTTTTTCGTACCAGTGGCCTTTGAGACCTTCGGACCAATCAGTGCTAATGGTCTAACATCTGTCAAGGACCTTGGACGTCTTCTGAGCCAGGCCTCAGGAGACCCAAGAGAAACTAGTGTTCTCTGCCAACGGTTAGCCATGACAGTCCAGCGCTTCTACGCAGCCGCTTTCCGCCATGCTTTCGCACTTCCGGATATCGACAAAGGTGGTCACTCGAGAGTTTAATTTTCACTTATTTAGTATCTGACTCCTGAGGGATTAAATGTACCTCGGGGAAAAATAATAATAATAATAATAAAAATAATAATAATAATATAAATAACGAAAATTTCTAATGCGCCTTCACACAGCACATGCCGTTACAATGGCGCCTTCACAAACATCACACATCAGTCAGAGATACGTCTTAGAAAAAAAGATATGTTTAGGTTTTGACTTGAAGGACTCGACTGATTCCGCCGAACGAACAGAAGGAGGTGAGCAATCACAGAAGCGTATCTTTGACCTGCGCACGTGTAGATCACCCTTCGGGCTCGATCTCCGCGCGAGCCAGGCTCCTGTTGACGGCACATGAACACAATAGGTCCTGAGGTAGTCTAATGACGCATCATGCAGCGGCTTGTAGACCAGCATTGAGAGTTTGTACTCAATGCTTGAGGAAACGGGAAGCCAGTGCAGAACGTCTCGCAGTAATGGCGTCAAGTGATCAAATTTTCCGAGGATTTTCGTCGGTTAAATGCAGCGTCGTCGCTGCATTTAACCGACTGTTGTCTGTCGTGTGGATACTTGGGCGCCCGGTTAGCAGGCTGTTGCAACGATCAACCTGAGAGACGAAGGGCAGAGGTCTCACACAGCTCTTGATTAACGAAGCAGAGGAAAACATCTGCCCACTGTCAGTCCCACATGGTACGACATTGACATATCCGCCTCAAATACGACACACAGGTCGCAAACCATGGTCTATGGCTGCAGTGGTATCCCACAGACATTCAGGGAGTCAGTACTGAGTCGATCACAGCGACTACGAGAAGTGCACCACAGAAAGTCGGTCTTCTCCGGATTCAAAAGGAGGCGATTAGACAAAACACTCATATAGCGCCGTTCAAAAGTGTGAGGGCTTTGTAACATCTTTAAGCGATTTTGACTAAAATGGTGCTTGAGAACCCTGCAAAATTCGACTAACATTTGTAGAGTAAAATATTCTTTCTTTACATATGGTATGTAAGTATTGTTGCAGCTCAGATGAATTAATACTACGATAAATCGGTTCGTTCACTTACGGTTAACTTAACTTCGTCTGTGTAGATGTATTCCTTAACGACGTCGATTCGGTCCAAGGCCAGAGCCAGTTTCATCTTGTCCATTGTACTCGTCTCACCCTCTTTCACTGCACGAACACAAGAGACAATCACACCACATACCACCTTCTCGCAGAAAACCAGTACCCCACCACTACTATTACTACTACCACTGCTTCTGCTGCTGCTATTACTACTACTACTACTACTATTACTACTACTACTACTACTACTACTACTACTACTACTACTACTACTACTACTACTACTACTACTACTACTACTACTACTACTACTGCTGCTGCTGCTGCTGCTGCTACTACTTCTGCTGCTGTTGCGACTACTACTACTAGTAGTAGTAGTAGTAGTAGTAGTAGTAGTAGTAGCAGTAGTAGTAGTAGTAGTAGTAGTAGTAGTAGTAGTAGTAGTAGTAGTAGTAGTAGTAGTAGCAGCAGCAGCAGTAGCATCAGCAGCAGTTATTATAACAGTAGTAGTAGTAGAATTAGCAATAGCAATAGTTAGAGTAGTGGTAGTATTACTATTAATAGTAGTATTAGGGAGTGGTGTGATATACTTCTGCAATGGTTTCGTCTTTTATTTAGTAAGAATTAGAAGATTACTATAAATAATGAATTTAGAATCACTGGAGACTGGCATGCCTCTATAAGTTCCAGGTGTCAAGTTAACTGACTACATTGGCTTCTCAAGAGCGTTTGACTCGATATCGATGATTGCGCATTCAACAACAGTTATCCCAGCTACTTATCAGATACATCAGTGGTTCTTAACCTTTTTTGGCACGCGACACACCTAAACTTGCCACCAAATTTGGCGACACACCATGCAATTGTATGTGAACATTGTTAAAAATGTTAAAGTTAAACTAATTATCTATTTAACAATTTAAATTGTTAACATTTTTAACGAATGAAAATGTTCATATTGAATCCTTTCTAGTTTCTACGTTAACTTAGTAGCATGCAGTTACTGAGATTTTTGTCCTGGATTTTCTGTGGATCATTTGAAAATGAGGATCCACAGTTTTTGTAAGTGCATCACGTAAGCAGGCTGAGAGAGATCTTCTGACCAGGTTATTTGTTTTTTCTTTATGTTGATCATCCGAGAAAAACCTTGCTCAGATAAGTAGGAACTATAAACTGAAACCAACTCTTTGATTGCTCGCCAGCATGGGCGTCCGCAGGAATTTTTACAGGGGGCCAAATTTTTTAGATGGCACAAAATTTTGCAGGGGGAGCAAAGTGACGTGTTTGCATATTCATGAACATAGAACACGTGACAACTTTAAAATTAAATAACGGTCAAGGACTTACCTAAATAATTAAGAGGTTTTTGCATTTAAAATCGTGTTGGGACTGTTATAATAATCATAGTAATAAAAAGATTTTAATTTTTTAACATATTTGCAAAATTCGGGGGCAAATGCCCTCTTGCCCTCCTCCGGACGCCCATCTCTCCAGTGTTTTGCAATGTTCTATTTTGTATGTCTTAGCCCAGAACTGAATTCTTGAGGATTGCTTGTACATAACTTGCTAAATTTTTTCCTTTTCCATGTTTTTCTTGATTGGTTTACTAAAACTAGCAGTGGCAGCATCATTGTTTGCGTATTCACTATTGTTGGTGCTAGAACCCGTCTCGTTGCTACCAAAATTTGATTTCGCATGACCAGTAGAAGAATCGCAAAATTTTCGCTTTATACTGATCAATTTATCCATTTCAAATGTTGCAGTAATGCAGGGCATATTTTAACTGTATAACTAGTGGGACAAATGTCCCAGTAGTCTTAGGATTTGTCCCAGTAGTCAGACTGATTTGTCCCAGGCAATGTATGTATAAAGTACAACTAGTGGGACAAATGTTGCAAGAATTTAAAGATTTGTCCCAGTAGTAAAATGAGAAAGGTATGACATTACTGTTGAATGACCCCTTGTTATTGATTGGGAGACCCGAGAAAAGTTGTAAAAGAAGGTGATGACTAAAAAAAAGGTCAACTTTTTTGGGAGATGAATTTCTAGAAAAAGTCTACAAGTTTAAGTTTCTTGAGATTTTGTCCCAGTAGTCAAAATTCCTTAAAATATGCACTGCAGTAATGGGTAAAAGTTAACATCGGCGCCATCGCAAACGTGTAGACTAGGGGTCTATAGTGTATAAGTTAAACATCATGGCCGCCTTAGATTACGATATAATAGAATAGATATTATAAATGGATTTGCTAGGAATTCTCAAAGCCTACGTCCGCTAAGCTTCAAGTAAGTAAGTGTAATGTAGAAATGACGAACGTAGGCTGTGAGAATTCGCGACACACCAATTTTTCGCGACACACCAGCGACACACCATGTTTACGCGACACACTGCCGGTCGATTCGCGACACACTAGTGTGTCGCGACACACCGGTTAAGAACCACTGAGATACATGTACAGTCCATGCTCGTGAGGAAGCTGAGATGTAGAAGGAAAATCTGTCCTTCGGTAGCCGATTGGTTAGAACGCTGACCTCGTATCGTCCTCCACTGAGGCGATTATAGTGATGACCTTGAGTAAATCCTTCACTCACAGTTGCTCAACGTCATCGGTGCTCTGTTCTATGGTCTTTTTGTGCATTTATGAATTTGAAAGGAAAGCAATGTAAAAACAGCTGTATTGTAATCTGACCTCTGAGCAGAGTCATGATGATCGCGTAGTCAATGTTGCTGGCGGAACCTTTCCCTTCCAATGAGAAGACGGTGATCATGTTATGATGATTGAGACAGAACTTAATGTTTTTAAGGACACCTTTCAACTCTTCCTCTTTAAACGATTTGAGAATTAATGGCTCCAGATCCTGCCAAAGACCCTGATTGGCTTCTTCAACTGACCTGCGTTTCAAAGTTACAGGACAGTAGACACTGCAGTGAACTGAACTTATACAAGTCGTTCAACAGAACATAAGATAATTATATATATATAATACTTAACGGCAGCCCAGTTTAGTGTCAACGGCGACATGCCTTTCACATAGGAAATGGTTCTCTTGTCAATCCAATAATTGTAATCGAATTGATTTGGAAGTTAAATAGACCATTGGCAGCTGCTGCGCCATCACGAGGATAAACATACTCTATGGGTTTCATAAGCCTTAGACCAGGGGTGGGCAACATACGGCCCGCGGGCCGGATCCGGCCCCCGGGGACTTTTCAACCGGCCCTTGACATGTCTTTAATATTAGCATTGTACCTGGCACTTTTATCCGGCCCTACATGAATGTATGAATCTCTGTACGTAGGCCGACATTACAACATCTGTTTCTTATTTATTAAGAATCCGGCCTCAACTATAGTCAACTAGTTCACTACTCATTCATCAATGTAATTACATTCTGCCTGAAACAATACCACAGAGTGGGTAGGTTCGAAACTTTGGAAGCCATCTTCACTTAAATTTCATGCCCTGAAAATGGTTGCACTGTTTCCAAGCACCTATATTTGTGAACAGTTCTTTTCAAAGATGAAATTAAAAAATACAGAAGCACATGCAGACTAACAAATGACAATCTTTCTAATAAAACTTGAATTGCCGCTTCGAACATTAAATCAACCACGCTGGATATTATTGTGTCGTGACAAGAAGTGTCAGATTTCACATTAATCATTAAATATAGCACACCAAGCATATGGATACATTGTACGCTAAGTGTTATATATATTTTTAAACTGAAGAAACTTTTAACATATTTAGTATTTTATTGTAATATATGACTGTAGGTAATTAGGATAATTATATTTTCATCATAAAAATTATCTTCATTTAGTTTAACATAATTTTTTACAATAACGGTTATATCGCTATAGTTAGTTTGAATAAAATTAATATTGTCTTATTTTCTTTGGCAAATGAATCTGCAAAAATTAGCCCGCGATTGGCATGCGGCCCCTGAGCTGCCCTTAAAATCTTACGTCGGCCCTCTGTTAAAAGAAGTTGCCCATGCCTGCCTTAGACTGTGGGTCCTGCATGGACTATATTTTGGCTTTCCAGCATGGTGGTCATCAATGAACACTATTAACCCTGCAATGATCGCACAATTCCGGTTTTGATTTATTCATTTTTCGGTATAATAGTTGCATGTCAGTGGCCAGTAAAAATCTAACATGTTGTGATTTAAACCGAAAAATTTAAACGTAATAAAGCCTAGCGAATTCACGATGCGTGAGTAAGTAGAATATACTTTTACGAACAAATTGTGACGTCAAAAGTTAAACGCCAAAGCGTCTAATCTAATCAGAGATAACATAATGTGATGACTTCTATGGCGTCGTTAGCACAAGGCACAAGGCATCAGTCGATTGTCGATTCAAGTGAAATCGTAGCCAGGGAGCATAGTCCATTGGAACAACCTGGTTGACATTGTCATTGGGTCAGATAAACACAATGCAGGCTGCGGTGGGTAGGCGAGTTGACACAGATGAGTCTTATACAGTCTTTAGACCTAATTAAGCAACATTAAAAGCCTGACAGAACTCGACAATGAATTCAAAAGCTGATCATATGATCTCCTGAGTACCGGTATTGACCTATTACGACGTGGTTTTGGTGCGACGTCGGTTGATCAAATCAAATCAAATAATAAATATTCGTTTATTGAAAAATTCCCGTCGAAACAGACGCAATGGGATTACACGGTGATTACAAAGACAATAATTGCAATTGATAATAAATCAGAGGACACGTGATGAAAGAGACTGAACAGATTAATGGATTATAGAATAAAGTATACATAAAACAGAAACAGCATAGTGCTAAAATAGTTTATTGTTAAATGTTAATATGTATTTTGTAGAGGATACAAGAGATAAAGTTTTTCTCGTTTTTATCAGGTAATGTGATATTATGAGCCCATAGCCGAGGATTATGAGGGATATTGCGATCATGTGGAAAAGAGGGTCGCAGAACATGGCTGCCTTAAGGAGGCGTTCATCTACCGTTTTTGGCAATTCAGAAGCACTAAGAATGGATGGGAAAGTAGGCCAGAATATCTCATTTTTCTCAGCAGTTTTTCAACCCTTTAACACATCGGGACGATTGAAGTTACTACTTATTAGACTTGAGGTCCACTGGAAAGCCGTGGAATCGGAGGACTCGGAGTGTATGGAGAGATAGAACTTTAGCAAGATGAATATTCATTCCAAGGTCAGAGCAGATTATGAGAGGTGACCCGGATGTCTTGTTCTTTAGACACCGGGACGATTGAAGTTACTTATTATCATGGCTTTTTTTCAGCCGGAACGCGCCGGTACGGCGTTCCGGCACCTTTTTCAGCTCCTAAAAAATAATTTATTTATTTTAATAATTAAAACAATAATTTAGTTATTTTAATTTAATTTAAGTGTTTTTGAACTGTTTTCAGTGTTTATTGAGACCCCTCCCAACCCCCAATCCCGTTTTTCTCGTGATATTAGCCCGCCCATAATTGTTGCGTTCCGGCACCTATTGTTCCGTTCCGGAACCTTTTTTTCTAGAAAAAAAACACTGCTTATTATTATTATTATTATTATTATTATTATTATTATTATTATTATTATTATTATTATTATTATTATTATTATTATTATTATTATCTACCGAGAGGACCTGAGAGCCCAACGCTGTTCGGGTGTGGGACGTAGCAAGGTAGAAGTATAAATGGATCGTGTAGAGTATTTTTTCAGGATGGGGATGAACATGGATGATAGATACGTAGATAAGTAGGTCGATTGCTTTAAATGTAGCACTTTGTGAACTGATGTTGCAGTACTTTATGAAATTTTTTAGTACGTTGAGAAGTTTAGCGAATGTAGTCGTAGATAGAAAGAGAGATGCAGATTCAGAAACAGAGAGAGAGAGAGAAACAGAGAGAGAGAGAGAGAGAGAGAGAGAGAGAGAGAGAGAGAGAGAGAGAGAGAGAGAGAGAGAGAGAGAGAGAGAGAGAGAGAGAGAGGGAGAGACAAGGAGGACTAGAAATTCTAGTTACTGTTGTTTCTGTGAGTCTTTTTTGGGTTCCGTGAAGTGATTGTAGGCGTAAGCGAGAACATCAGCTGCTCTTCCGGATCCCTGCAACATTTTTCAACCAAAATTCAGCGTACATGGGTATGTAAGGGATGCCTCCGACGTAGGAACTAACAGTTGACCCAGATCGACTGAGAGGCAAAGGTCATTAAGGCCATGAACGGTAAGGCGCTCATTCGTGATAAATCGAAAGACTTTCCTCGCAAATCACCTCTTTCTCTTTATATGTAACTGCCCGCAGGCCCGGCCCTAGGTTGTGCGAGGCCCAGGGCAGCAAGCGATGAGCGGGGCCCAAGCAACAAATGGCATTGCGGAGTTGATTTCCTGCCAATACAGGCCTACTAAATGTATTAAAATTATACAAAATCTAAATTAAATGGACTAATGAATACAAAATCCAAATTGGGCTCTTAATACTAGCATTTTACTATGAAAGCAATATTATGTCTTATTTAATTATTTGAATATCTAAGAACTGAAAAAGGATGCCAATAATTAAAACGTTTTACCATCCTTCCAGCTAAAAATTTGTTAGTCACTATCTAGATAATAGTATGGGTGATATCTTCTAAAATGCTTTCTCTTCAAAAGCAAATCTTTCGGGCTTTGATGGATGCAATATCCGCAATGATCTCACTATAGTCAAGATCGTTAGCAAAATCATTCTCAACTGACAAAATAGCTAAGTTAGTGAACCGTTCTTGAAGCTTCGTTGATCGCAAATAGATTTAGATGTTTTACATTCGAAAAACTTCTTTCTCCAGAAGCTACAGTGACAGGAACAGTCAGAAGTATTCGAAGTGCAATGTGCGTGTTAGGAAAGTCACTATATCGCTTGTTTATTGTAAGAAATTGCATAATCTTAACAGGATCGTTGTAGGTCGCTGCGGGAATTATAGAACTCAATGATTGCTACTCCTCTCAAGCATGAAACCAGCTACCGTATCACAACTCATTTTAGTTCAACAATAATATTTACCGCAAAAATGTAATTCTGCATACACACATTGCGTGCACAAGCACCACAACGGTAGTTGTAACTGGATCGCTTTATCTGCAGGCTCGCTTTTCCTAAATCACCATATATCACATTCACGTGGCAAATTGCCCGCCAGTATTGTTGCTAAGCGTTGTCAGCGTTCAATCTCACAATAGAAAAAAAAATATAGCCAGCAGCGCGGGGGCCCCTGCAAGCGCGGGGCCCATGCAAGCGCGGGGCCCAAGGCGGCTGCCTCGTTCGCCTTGCCCTAGGGCCGGGCCTGACAGCGCCGATGAAAAATGAAGGTCTTCATGCAGCGAAGAGAAGAGGGCGAGATCCCAGGCAATATCCTGCTACTAGTGAGGTGGCTTAGTGAAATTAACGTTAGACGGCGGATAAAAGCACTTAATTTGGCAGGATGATCTGTCAGGGTCTACTAATTAATGTTAGAAGGGGAGCCCTCTGAAATTTTGAAACGTTTTTATGTAAAACGCAAAAATTCCAGATGGCGTCCAAGATGGCTGCCGGGAGCTAAATTTGTCTATATCTCAAGCACTATTCAACCTAGAAAGATGCTTTTGGTGTCAAATTGTAGGGTTTATTGTTCAGTGTTCAGTTAAAATAACTTCAATAACTTAATGTATCATTCCAAGATGGCGTCCAAGATGGCTGCCGGGAGATAAAGTTGTCTATATCTCAAGCATTATTCAACCTAAAAAGCTGCTTTTAGTGTCAAACCGTAGGGTTTATTACTCAGCGTTCAGTTGAGTAGTAGTCATAAGAAGACGAGCTTGCATGGGAAACTTATTTTTTGAGGACACTGAACAAATGAACAATGAACTGATTCATCGCACATGGCAACTGTGCTATTGAGAAATATACCAGATATACCTTGAAATTCAGCGCTAAACCACTTCACTATACGGAGTGAGGGGCAGGTCATTCAGTAAAGAAGGGTCATGGATGGCAAAAGCACGGTGCTGATCCATCAAAGTCCTACCCCGAGGGACAAGGAGATCTAGGCAGCCCGCAGACCGAAGAAGGCGAGGAGAGAGCGCAGAGAGAGGTTTACTCATTAGGTCACAGATAAAAAGAAAACTATTTATGCTGCTCAGCATAGATTTCAACCTAATCATTCAACTATGATTTCTCTACTCAACATTAAAGACAACATATCGGCTGCCATTGACCGTATTGAATATACATTAGGAATCTTTATTGACATTGCTAAAGCTTTTGACACGGTAAACCATAAAATACTAATAGCCAAGCTTGAGTGTATGTGTATTCGTGGGAGGGCACTAAATTGGTTCCAAAGCTACCTAGGCAATACATACCAACAGGTTCTATGCAATGGCTTTTTGTCTAATATAAAATTGATTAGATATGGGGTCCCACCGTCCCACAAGAATAGATCCTTGGCCCACTTCTTTATATACGTTCAACGATGGCAGCCGATCGCTTTTGTGGTCTGGCGCCGATGCATATTCATAAGGATGTGAAGGTAAACACTGCGCAAGTTTTGAATGATTTTGACGGAAGTGGCAATCGCCCAACTGCTATGGGATTTGAAAGCGATTTATTATTATTATTATTACTATTATTATTATTATTATTATTATAATTATTATTGTTATTATTATTATTATTATTATTATTATTATTATTATTATTATTATTATTATTATTATTATTATTATATTATTATTATTCGTTTATTGACACGTTGGCAAACCGCAACATGGTACATGAACATGACTAATTAGACAGAATAAAAAATAAAATAAAGTTTAACTCGACAACCATAATCACATAAATTTGTAGCAGGTACCAGTTAGGCGACTATTTAAGGGCAAAGTACAAAACTCTTGGGATGAAGTTAGAGTTATCCTTAGGAGGGAGTGCAAAGTCATGCGGTCGTTTACGTAATTTGAGCCGATAGGAGAATGAACTCATGCTGCATGAACTCAATAAACCTCACTGGCAAAAACAATATGCGTGCATGGGCAACTTACTACAGATGAAACCAAGTTACATTAAAAGCACGTTACATTTGGTTCAACTGGGAATTTTGGTTCAACAGGGAATTTTTAAAGAAATTTCAAATGGTGGTGGCTATTTTGCAAAAGGACGTTTTTTTCGTGCGTAATTTTTAAGTCAAATGCACTGAATCAGATCAGTTTGGGAAAAGGCCATATTATTTGTAGCTAATGCAGAAAGCGCCACAATGACTCATTATTAATGAGGATTACAACTTCAAGCCTCAAGGTAATAATAAAATAAACTCAAATTTTAATAATTTCATCATTGTTGGCGACTGATAGAACATAAAGGGCAAACTTCACTGGTGGGGAACTTGAGAGGGCTGGTGGGAATTTCCCCACCAGTTAGCTTGTTAAAAAAAATCCACTGCTGACCCTTGCTTGCTTGGAAAATGACACTCAATTTATAATAGTCGCCTGTGTTTCAGGTATCCCAAATAGCCTTTATTTAACCCCAAATGTTCACGCCTGGGGAGCTTACGATGCTCCCCAAACCCCTCGTAATCGCCAGTAGCTCGCTTCTTTCGCGGTTCGCTTTGCTCACTTCGTCCCCGGCCTACGCGTGGTCTCATGCTTGTTGTGCGTACACAAACAATCCTGCAAGAGCCCCTGGCATTGAGAACATCTCGTTAATAGTTGCCAAGAATGTAGGCATATTATCTCGGATCGCTTACCTGTTGCCCACCCACATATGAACCAGTCTATATTATTCGATCGTCCATCCATAATCTCACCTACTGCAATATGATATGGGCTTCGAATTACTCAATGAGGTTAAAACGATCAGATATTCTTCAAAACAGAGCTCTTGGTATCATAACTGATCTTTCACAACATTCCCTGTGCATTCTCCTATCGGCTCAGTATACCAACAAACACCCAGTTTAAGACTTGAGCAAATAACAATCCAACAGACCAACGAATTCATATACAAATACATGTATAACTATCTACTTCGTCATTTAATTGGTTTAAATTTACATCTGAAACCAATCCTTTTGCAGTGCGCTCCTCAGCAAACTACTCACACTAAATCAGGCATGGGCAACTTCTTTTAACAGAGGGCCGCCCTAAGCTTTTGAAGGAAACTCAGAGGCCGTATGCCAATCGCGGGCTAATTCGTTTTGAGAAATTAACAAAGCCAAGGTTTTAAGAACTTCGCCAAAGATTCGTCGTTATCCGCTGGAGCTCTTTGGTCGAAATCTGATCATGCAGTCACGGAAATCAGAATGCAGGCAACGATTGGTAGGCGAGTTGAAATAGGCTATTCTAAGTTTAGATCTGAACGACATTGTCTATCCGCATGCCTGCCTGTCTGTATGTGAGTCTGTCTGACTGTCCCTTTGCCCGTCTGTCTATCTGTTTGTCTGTATATCTGTCTTTCTATCCGTCCGCCCATTTGCCTGCTTGTCATTGCGTCCATTTGTCTGTCTGTCTGTCCATGCATCTGTGTGATCTGCCTGTCTGTCTGTCCATCTGTTTGGCTGCCTGCCTGTACTTCTGTCTGTCTTACCTCAATGACGATGACCGGAGTGTTTGCTTCGATCGCCTGTTTAACGGTTTCGATGGTGTTCTTTCCTCCTTCGATGGCGATACAAACGATCGGAATGTTCACTAGACACAGACATAAAGCCCGGAACGAATGAACAGCTTATCAATACCTGGGATGACCATAGTTCTTCGTCGCTCGCTTTGTCCGAAGGTAGCAGGGTTAAGTATATAGGCCTTACCAAGATAGCTGATAAGAAGTGCGTTGCAATCGTCAAGTCGACTGGAAATCAACGACTGCAGCCAAGTGATCCAACAACCAACCTTTTGCGGATTCGATTTAAGTGAAAAGACGAGAGAAACGGAGAGATTGAGAAACAGGTAGACCTACAGACAAACAGAGAGATACAGAGAGACACATAGAAACAGGGAGAGTGAAAGTGAGATGGAGATAGAGAAAGAGAGAGAAAAAAGTATGGGAAAACACAGGGAAAGACAGCAAGAGAAAGAGAACAAGACGGAAAAAACACATACAAAGAGAGAGAGAGAGAGAGAGAGAGAGAGAGAGAGAGAGAGAGAGAGAGAGAGAGAGAGAGAGAGAGAGAGAGAGAGAGAGAGAGAGAGAGAGAGAAGAAGAAGAAATAAACAGCGAACGCTGGAGAGATAGAGAGAAAACTAGACAAATGGGTAGAGAACGAGAGGACGAGACAGAGAGACACACTAACAATGGTAGTAAGAATAGGAAGCCATTGCTTACCTCCACACGACTCTATGCTCGAGATTTTCTTTTCGAGTTTAGCTCGCAGTTTGATTTCAGCGCCGTAATCATTTCGTGTACCGTCGTCGACGAGAATGAAATGCGTGTGATTGGGATCTAGAGTTGTTTCCTTCTGTCCTTCCTTCGGTTCATTGAATTTATACAAAGTCTGCACAGGCCAAAACAACACAGTGCCATTCTCAGAACCCGTAAGATGCCAAAAGAAAACCATAAGAAAAAAGGTGCGAAAATACATAGCACGTATCTTTTCTGATAGAGATACACATAGATATCAATTAGTCAGTCAATCATGCATTTATATAGCGCCCCTTCAAGGAAGCTATTCAGAGGCGCTCCCAGCCCAACCCCGGCGAAAGAGAACAGTCTTTACAGCAGAGAAGGAAGCGGTGAATGAGTTTCGAGGAAGAGATCGAAGCGGAAGACCATTCCAAATTGTGCGTCCAACCACGGAGAAAGCGCGCTGGTGCATAGTAGCGGTGCGTGCAAAAGGAACAGAGAGATCACCAGGGGTAGCAGAGCGAAGAAAGCGGTGACCAGGTGGAACAGAGGCACGAGAACAGAGCTGACGCAGATAGAAGGGAGCACGGCCAAGCTGACATTTCCAGACAATGGAGGCAACCCCAGGGGCGTCTACACCATAGAAACCTTGGAGTGAATGCTCCATCCAAGAAATAGGGGGGAGATTTGTCAGTGTGTGTGCCACCATTTTAGGAGGGGAGGAACGGGGATGGGGGAAGAAGAGGGGGAAAAGGAACGTTGGTCCAATGACTTAGGGGGGATAGACGCCCCTGGGCAACCCCGTAGACAATGCGTTGCGAGAGTGGTAACCAGTGGAGGACATCTCGCATGTATTCAGAGACATGGCCAAATTTAGGAATGCGCCCAATCAAGCGCGCAGCGGAACGCAGTACGCGTTCGATGCAGTTCAGTCGAGTGAGGGGAAGCCCAATATAGAGGAACCAGCAGTAGTCAAGCCAAAAGGTAATGAAGGCATGAACGAGAGTAGCAGATTGGGGGGGGGGGGAAGAGAGCGTGAAACAACGCAAAGCTGTCGCAGCTGAAAGTAGGAAGCGCGGCTCAGCTGCAAGATATGGGGAGAGAGGATGAGTTCTGAATCCAAGATATGGGAGTAAAAAAGCAAGAGACATACAGAGCGACACAGAGGGCGATGGACAGACAGACAGGAAGACAGAAAGAGATAGAGATACAGGTAGACAGAGAGATAGTAAAAGAATTTCTAGAAACGACCTAGAATAGTGAAGACATACCGTTCGCCAGCTCAGACTCAGATCAGAAGATTTTGGTTCC
>OY744616.1:291276-491276 GCA_963556255.1 Allolobophora icterica | reverse complement strand
ACTCTTCTTTCAAATTTGACAACTGAAGGCTATAGGTCTCTTTTTCTGCAGACTATGCTGTGACAATTTGCAACTGGAGGGTAGGAAAGTGTCCATAGTTTTGTTCTTTCATCTGCTTTGAAAGCTATAGCTTTACTTGAATGAATTTCACTTGTGCGCACAGATCATGTGCAAAAGCCTCTGCGGGGATGTGGGGCAGATCGGCAGAGTTAATGCATAGAGGTATTAAAAGGATGAGACCGGAAGAGTAAGTAAGAGAACAGCCCACGTGAGTAAACGAAGAAAACTTCTCGAGTCTGAATTTGTAAAATTTTCTGAAGAATTGTGGGGGCCGGATAAAAAGTGTTGGCGGGCCGGATCCGGCCCGCGGCCCGTAGTTTGCCCACCCCTGTATTAACGTATGTATGATACGAATTCTTAAGTTCTGGAATGAGGAGTGGCTGTCGATTTTTATTTGAACACAGACCTTATTTCCGGATTGGGTACAAAGCTTCTTATGTTCACTCTTTTCCTGTATATTTTCTTAATTTAATCGATTTTTCTCAGCTGAAAAGTCAACAACAATAATAATAATAATATCATAATTTGCAGCAGCACCAACATTCACATCACCATCATCATCACCAACACTACTACGACCACCGTCACCATTTCATAATAATAATAATAATAATAATAATAACAATAATAATGATGATAATAATAATAATAATAATAATAATAATAATAATAATAATAATAATAATAATAATAATAACTGACTTGGACGAGGGATAACCGTTCCAGAAAAATAACTTATCTAATCTCTAAGACCTTGATGGAATGAAGTACCTCAGGGCAAAAAAATAATAATAATGTATGCTATCTGTTCCAGCGCCTGTCCGTCGTAATTCAACGTTTCAAAGCAGTCGCCTTCCACAGCACTTTCTCCCAGGTCTTGGGAGGCACTCCAGAGTCAACACCATTAATTAGTATCTTACACCTGAGGAATCATATACCTCGGGTACAAAATAATAATAATAATAATAATAATAATAATAATAATAATAATAATAATAATAATAATAATAATAATAATAATAATAATAATAATAATCACCACCATGATCATCATCATCGTAAAAGTATTCATCGATAAAAGATATTTTGGGATGAATAATTTTTAAATTGGTTTTTAGAAACGAAGCTGTAAACTGGTTTGTTGTAAGGATGAGGATGATGACTGCAACGAAGATGACGAAAAAGAAGAAGAAGAAGAACTTGGAGTGGCATCAACATTTTTGTATTCAGTTAGTACATATACCTGTTCATCGTCCGCCGGAAACTGAGCTGCATTACAATTACAATCGTTGTCGTCAGAAGGAAATGTGTAAATCAACATCATTGCATGATTGCAACTCACTCATCGACTGGTGATGATGACCACACTCAATAACTCGTGAAAAGAGCAATTGAATTGATAAATTGCTATTCGTTCGACTTTGTTTGGCCTTCACTCTGGCTGAATCACATGCCTAATCGAATCTAGGGCAATAACCATGGATAATAAACCCCGACCAATAACCATCGGTCAATAACCCCTAGGAAAATAACCACCGGTCAATAACCCCCTAGCAAAATAACATCCGGTTAGTGATCCTATGGACAATAACCCTTAAACTTAACAAGTAAACATAATATTAAGACTTTAAGATATGTTGAACATGTATTTATTTTTTGTTAACTTATTTTTGCTATACTGTTACCAATTGTTAGAATTGTTACTGTAAATAATAATATTATATAACCAATGGAATAAAGCAACACACAGCGACATGTAACAATATTGTTAGCCTGCCTCATAAAAGTTCAACACGCAGTCTTTCCATGTTTTACTAATAATGTCAATTAGGCCTAGGCGTAATAAAACTACAACATATTCTAAACAACCTCTTCTATCTTCGAAATACCAGCTAGCTTTGAATAATTTCGTCTAAGTTATGTAATCTTCATATTCAAACAGACTATCATGCATAATTAATCCATTGCTACTAGGTATCATTATTATTTAATTAGCAAGATCTATTATAGCGACGGTGCACATAATCAAATAGTGAATGGAACCGATGGTAAGTGGTAATTAAAAGTCAATACGTGGGCTAATCAACTGCTTATTAAGCCTCTTGAACAGACACAGACTCTGGATAAACCGGAATTGATGTCAAGCGAAGTCGTGCTTTTCAATTCTTCAAACAGGGTCGCAGTATTTCTCTGAACTATCCGAGACTTGGTAGCAAGGTGATCGCCAACAACAATTGGTTCTGGGGTTGCTTGTGATATCGGTGACAACGGATGACGGTTACTTTGTAGGAACCTTTGCAGAGAACAAGTCCTTCACTTACTGTTGCTTCGCGTCTCAGATTCAGATTTGATTATAATAATAACAATTGTAATAATAATAATAATAATAATAATAATAATAATAATAATAATAATAATAATAATAATAATAATAATAATAATAATAATAATAATAATAATAATAATAATAATAATAATAATAATGATAATGATAATGATGATGATGATGATGATGATGATGGTAGTAGTAGTAGTAGTAGTAGTAGTAGTAGTAGTAGTAGTAGTAATAACAACAATAACAACAAGAATAAGAGTAATAATAAGTCTATCCAGGGTTCCATCTTAGCCAGTTCCGGGTCTGCAGAGGACGAGACATTTTGTCAGTCAAGGCCTAGTTGAATCTTTCACTACACGCACCAATTCCTCATGATCTTGCTGCCCATAAGCAATCACTTTGAGACCGTCCTCTAGTCGCAAAGGACCTTGACGCTTTACAGGGGTCCACTACATCGAACTACAACCGAGCACGAGTTAAGGCCTCACTCCATGCTGGTGATCGGCTCCTTGCTCTCCCTGTCAGTACCTGCTGTAAAAGCTTGACGATGAGGCAATACGCATAGCTGTGAGTTTGCGTCTTTGGATCAAAGTTTGCGTTTCCTAAAAAAAAATTATGCGCCCTTGTGGTTCCGTGGTCTTGATCAATAGGTCCCATGGTATGGCCTGCCGTTTTGGTCCTGGAAGAACCGCTAGTCATGCAGTCCTTGACGACTCAATCTGGTGAGCCCTTGTCAGAGCTGGTTTTCCTTCTTCCATGGCATCAGTGGGACTCATGAGGTTTGATGGCAAGCGCCCAGATGTCGCGACTCTGATACACTGGCAAGCGGGCAGAACTCTCCCCTGGGATATGACTGTTGTAGACACCTTGGCTGATTCATACTTATCTCACACTGCCAGCTCTACGGCGGCCAAAATGAAGGTTTCCAAGCATGAAAGCCTGTTAGCCTCTTATGGGCCTACCAGTGCATCCCTCTTGCCTTTGAGGCATTTGGCCAAATCAACCAGCAGTGACTGGAGTTCATCGCCGGCCTGAGTCGCCATCTGACCAGGGTTTCTGCAGATCGAAGAGAGACGTCTTTCTCATCCAATGCTTTAACGCAATCGCTTTCCGAGGTTCAGTTGAGGAGTCTGACATCTGCGAAGACCAGCCATCCCAGAAATGCATTCTCCATTGTTAAACGTAGTTTTTAACACCCACTTTATTTCTTCCTTTGGGTAAAAAAACAAACACAAAATAATAATAATAAAAATTGTCCAGTGTATAATGAGTCAATCTTTACCTCCTTCTGCAACGTGGTCTCGACACTGATCGCATGTATGACCTTGGAGACAACTACAGTTGAAATGCGAAGTCATTACTTATAGTACTGAGCTCCACAGACGATTACTGTAAAGACTGCCAGTTGAAAGAAGGAGTTAGAACCTGTTGGCTGATATTGCTTCACTTTTGAACACACAGACGTATTCACTTTTTTTATAGAATCTCGTCGCAATTATTTGGTATTCGCTTAAACACTTAACGGCATGACCTGTCATCTCAGGAACAGAGGCGTCTTGACATGTTACATAATTATAACCAATGCAGTAGCTCAACAGCCCGGCTGCAAGTTCGATGTACAAGGTACGAGTGTGGACATGTAGGCCTATGTATTAAACCACTTAATACGAGTGTGTGTATTAAGTCAATTAATATTATCAAGTGCGTCGTAAAGGCGCCGCACACATAGCCATCCTAGCCTTCTAACAATCTAACTGATCTTGACAAATGTGCTTTCAGGCAGTTTTACAATGTTTGCCAACAGTAAATTGCAACAGCACGCGTGTACAGCGGAAGACTATTCCAAGAAGAAGGTCAAGCCACAAGGGGTCACGAAGGGCTCGATTTAATGTACGGGAGCGCGGCACCTGAATTTCTCCACGATCATCAGAGGGTAAACATGGCTGAGTAGACTGACTTAAGAGCTGATGTTCATGTATGTCGGTGCGATGCCGATCAACGACTTCTGATCCAAGAGGAGACTCTTGGACTTTATTCTCTACTCGACGGAGAGCCATTGGAGCGTTTCCATGGTGTATAAGGTGCAGGTGTACAAGGTGCGAGTGTTCAAGGTTCGCATTGAATTGATCTTAACCTCTGAGTTTTTTCGTATAGGGCTATACAATCTCCAACTATAGTCGATGGTTAGAATCACTGAAAGGCGATTACTTATTGACGAGCAATAACATCTTCACTGCGGTCCTACTTGGTTTGACATTTTTCGTTAATCTTGAGCCATCAGAGAAGGACATTTACTATCTGCAAAGAGTCTCGCGCTGACTGAAGTGCGATTCAGAAGACTACCGGTTGTTACTCTTTGGACAGTTTGAGGGCTAATATGGCTAATGCCAGGTCATCTAGAAGATACAACATCAGGTTCCTACAAGAATCCCGGTCTTTTGAATGTCTATGAGACAGACTAAGAGTGCAACAAGTCTGAAAGATCGCACCGACTAAAAGATTGTTATAAATGCCGTGCAAGAGTTAGCTGGAGCAGTCCTAGATTACTGGAGTCTGCCAAAGAAATAATAAATTAGTGACGACACTCGGGATCTGATGTCATGGAAATGAGAGACAAGGCTGCCAGATGCCCAAGCAGACTATGCCACACTTAACAACTGTCTCCTTAATTAACTATGCGATGCTAATTGTGTTTATCTGGTTTCCTCTCTTAATTGTCTAAATAAATGTTTAAGTTCGGCTGCTTCTCAACATATTATAACACTGCCCAGGTTGCACTAGTAGCTCGGTCAACGACCCCTTGGGTCCCCTCAGTAGCCAAATAGCAGTATTCTACTATATACATAGCAATTATTATTCGATTTGTTCACTTTTCGTCAATTCGGCTGCCGAATAAATAATTGATTGGTTGATTGAAGAATACTGTTAGACTATAGACAAGTAGTAGTGGGCTGACGAAAAGGTTAAGCTGGCAGAAGAAAGTCTGACCCGAGGATGCCACGTAGACGACGCTTTCAGTAACTTCAGGCAGCTCCGTGGGGTTTGTCGAAGGATCATCAACCTAATGTCAAAAGACGGAAGCAAATTGGTATCACTTTAGGCAGGTCCACAACGTGCAGGATTTTTACCTTAAACGCTCTCATCCAGACTAGGAGTGTGTACCAACGACCATGCTGGTCTCCTTAACACCATTCCTACTTGGTTTCTGAGAGAGTGCTTTGCTGTCCACGGTCCAACCATTGCGTCAATATTTCTCAATTTCTAATTGCATCCCTCCAATCTGCCTTCTCTCATGCCATAGCTATTCTGCTCTTTAAGAAACCTTTTCACCCTGATGACCTGTCAAATTACAGACCCACATCAAACTCCAATTTTATATCTAAAGTTCTTTGAACGGATAGTCATATATCGCGCGCAAACTCATCCATCGTCAGACTATCTTATCTCCCCACTTCAGTCTGAATAAATATCATAAGTTTCACTCAACAGAATCCGCATCTATTACTGTTCATAATGGTTTAGTACCTATCTTGGTCCACGCACTCAAGAGTGTATTTGAATGGTAATTATTCATCTAGTACTTTGTTGGCATGCTGTGTTCCACAGGGTCGTAATTTTTTACATTATATACAACACCATTGCTGGATAATCATTTGCTGGGATATCATTTGTATGCTGATGATACTCAAATCTACATTTCATTTGACAGTATGTCATGTGACTCATCTGTGCAGCTGTTGTCTGCTCGCTTTGATGACGTACAGTCTTAAGTGCCTGCCAATAAACTCTTCTTAACCCATCGAAGACTCGAACTTCTACTACTGGGCACTCCACAGCAAATTTAAAAACATGATCGGTTGAGATTTTTGAAACTGGGTGACTCACTTGTTGAGCTGGCAGACGCTGCTCGTGACTAAGACGTTGTTTTCAATTCTATGATGTCTCTCACTGGCCATGCAAACAGTATTTGTAAGTCAGCATATGTGTCTATTCGTGACGTACGCAGAATTAGGTGTTATTTGCCTGTGTCTGCAAGGACACTTCTGTCAAATGTATTGGTTTCCTGTCGCCTAGATTACTGCAACTTGCTTGTTACTTGTATCAATAAGTCAAACATGCTGCAGCTGCAGAGAGTTCAGAACTCTTTGCCTAGAGCCATATATCTTTGTTATACTAATACTTCAAAACATGAACATATAATGTCTGTGCTTCAATTTTTGCATTGGCTTCCTGCTCAGAAGAGAATTTTATTCAAATTAGGGTTGATATATCTATAAAACTCTGGACTCTGGACTTTGGCATTGCAGCCTTTAATGTGGAAGTTAGTTACAAGAAGGGATGATTGAATGTTGTTGCAGACTTTATTTAGATTGTAAAATTGTGCTTTAATTGATCAGAACAGGTTCTTAGCTGATTTATGGATATGATGAACTATTATTTTGCAAATTTTAAATTTAATTTACCCGATCCAAGACAAGAAAGACGTGAATATACACGTGTGCGAGGTAGTGAAGGTGAAATAAGAAAAGTGGAGGTTACATAATGGAGTACGAGGTATACAACTCCGTCACTGCTGCACTGTGGTCTGCATAATGGAAGAGGGCAACGCTAATCTTCTTTGTTATGCTTGGCGTCGTCAAACAGCAACTAACGGTGACGAGGTGTTTAGTGATTGAAGTCCACAAGCAATGTTCGATAGTAACCTATCTGATCTGATCTGATCTAATCTGATCCATGGCATCAATGGTGCAATTACCACAACGTACAAGTTACAGATCGATGAAAGGATACGACAGATATGAAAAAATCATGTTCATTTGGAGATTTTATTAGAAAAGCACGATTCAAATGTCTCTCCTTACAATTAACTGGTTACTGATCTGCAGATAGACATGATTGATCAGAGTTTCCCAAACTGTGGGTCGCAACCCAAAAGTGGGTCGCGAATAGGGTTGCCAGGTAGTCTTCAGGAAATTACCGGACTATGACGAGCGCGTCATGAGGGTCTGGGGGCGATGTTCCCAGATCGGTCCAGGGGCATTGGGAAAGCCTCTGGTCAGGCCCTCAGAGGGTCAGAGGGGTGAAGCCCCCTGAAGCTGACAAGATAACGAAACAGCAGTAAAAATTGAAAAGTTACTTTTAAAATGAACATTAAAAACAGTCTGATTTATACAAATATACTACACTGTGATTTGTAGTATTGGAAAAAGTCATAATAAGACGGTAGCTTTAGAAAAAAGGCGAAACTTAAAATATGTAGAAAATTTTGAAATGTTCTCTTTTGAATTTCGGACATAACAAAGAACCATTATGTTAATCATGCCGTCTATCGGCGAATTCGGCGCATGACCTCACTTAGACAATTTACACTGTACACAGCAAGATTGATTTTGAATCTCTTTATCTCATGTTCCCTTCATTCAGTTCTCCTCCTCTGCTCCTGACTTGGGATTGTCCTCGATCCTACCCTTTCCTTCATTGATCAAGTTAACCTTGTATCCCGATTTTTTTCATCTACGCCAACTTCGATCGATCCGCAGGTGTCCTTCGGACCATGCTATCACCACACTGGTCCACGCTTTGATCTACACTCGGAATGACTTTGGTAATGCTGTATACATTGGCCTTTCCTTCTCCAATATGCACAAACTTAGTCTATTCTTAATGCTGTTGCTCGGCTTAGAGGTGATTTTCCTAGGTTTGCCACATCTCTGCGGTTCTGCCTTTATTCGTGACTCCCTCCACTGGCTCTCTGCTTAACAGAAAATTCAGTTCAAAACCCTCACCTTCATGCGCAACTGCCTCATTGGGCGTCCTACCTAATGAATTTCTGCACCGTGGTTTTTCCTTGCTTGACACGACCTCCTTGCGATCCTTGGCCCGTGGCCTAATGGTTGTTCCACGTATGCACTTTTCCACGGGCCAATCCAGGAGCTTTGCCTATGTGGGTCCTTCAACCTGGAACAGTCTTCCCCAGTCACTCTGCCAAGAGCTTCTTGTCCTCTCTCCCTTCAGCTCCGTGGACGCATCAAAACTTGCCTTTTTGCCGGTGCTGGCACTGATGTGGGTCGAGAGCGCCGCTTATTTGAGTGGCGCTATGTAAATGTTCAATTACAATTACAATTACAATTATGATGAGTTAACTCGTAAATCATGATAAACGAACGCTTGCGCACTGTTACACTGACGGTACAGTACAGTTCGTAATTTTGTCATCGTAAATTTCAAATAAAATTTAATAATAAATGTAATTGTTACGAACTTACGATAGATATTACATACATTATTCTCGGAGGACCTGGACATCATAAATTTTATGATGTCGAGGTCCTTCTACAATGACGTATTCCAACACATATTGTTAACAATAATTATTTACCGAAAATTACCGGACACCGCCATGTCCGGTAATGTCTGAAATTTCTGACCGGACAAATTGTCTAAATACCGGACTGTCCGGTTCATTACCGGACACCTGGCAACCCTAGTCGCGAAACTCTGGCAAGTGGGTCGCCAAATTTTTTAGAGAAACATTTATTTTTTTGGCAGCAACAACATTTGGCTATGATTGGTCTATAACCAGCTTAATTTCAATAGATTGCAAACTGTTTTTTCCTAAGTTTCCTTTTAATGCTTTAAATTTCTAAGCGCTGTAGTTGAATCCGCATATTGGATAGCAATTTACGAAGCGAATTTTAGTACACAACGCTTAATTTTACACAGTGGGTACCGAAACTGCCAAGATATTCACGAGTGGGTCGCGATCCAGAGAAGTTTGGGGACCACTGTGATAGATAATACACATCTGCCTAGTAATAAATACCCCGATATATAGGCCTATAGACTGTAACATATGTACTTTTCTCACACAAATACACTCAGCCTTTAGTTAAGAATGTGAGAAAATAACGTGACATGATTGATTCAGCATCATACTTGTTATGCATTAATTATTCAAGTAATTAACCAGCACGAAAATACCAGTACCATAAACATAATAATTAATGTAGAGTTATGGGGAAAACTAGCGGTTTGGAGAATCATCAATTACGAGTCGTCGAGATCCAATCTTCGGTCGTCTGCAGAGTGCCGTGTGGCAACCGATGTGAAGGATTGATGGCGAGAGAGTTAAGGCCGATTAACTCAGAAACTCGAGTGTATTAGGAAAGAAAACGCTCGTATTATTCGACGGTTTTATAGTACATTGTACTAGGAACGATTTGAAAGATTTTTACGAAATTCGGTTGAATATCGACTAAGTTACAGTCGAGTGAAAGAATCGACGAGGCGAACTTGAATAAAACGTTGTTGTGAAAAACTTCGCGAAACGTTCGAAGGACATTACTGTCGAGACTTGTGGATTGAAACATTAATTGTCAAAAGAACTCTTTGGGAAAGCGAACACTATAGAGATAATTCGAACTCTAGTGTTCTGGTGAACTGCAAATGAAATTTATTGGTCAGATCGAATGATTTCTACTCAACTACGAACAATAAGGTGAAGATGTGTGACAACCATTCTACACGTTAAAGTACATCCATCAAGAACTAGCGAAGAATGGGAACCATGAATGGACCGAAACACTTCTCCACGGGGAGGGTAATATAAATAAACTATCTATGCAAACATTATATATTAATTCTAATATATTGTCGTGGTGGTATAAGTTGATTAAATAGAAAGTTAGGTCTAGAATTATATGTCTAGTATTGTTGAGAAATCTCTGAATCAATCAAATACTAAACTATATTACATGTTTACACTTCTAAACATTCTTCTTGTTGAACTTCGAATCAGAATTATGGATAAAATGCAAAGTAATGAACTAAGAAAGGGGTTCAGAGCTTTACAGCATACTAAAGTTACTGGACATGAGATCGATGTCTGTCCCTGAGAAATAATAGCAAATAAGGGGCCTACTATATCTGTAATAGTAGTATTCGTTACATAGACAAATATCAGACAAAGAGAGACAGTTAGATAAAAAAAATCCACAAAAAGAGATATATATATATATAGAAAGGCAGGGATAAAAAGTGATAGCAAGAAGGAGAAAGAAAAGATGAGACAGACAGACAGACAGACAGACAGACATACATACATACAGACAGACAGAGCTGTATTTGCGGTTGGAAACGAACAATGAAGCACCAATTCCAGTTAGACGGAAGCTGCGCGTGCAATAAACTGAATGGCGAAGATTTTAAGCATCACATGAAGCATTAAAGTAAAGGTCTGACTGTTTGCAGTTAATGAGTTAGTGGTATAACTCCGACATCCGAAAGACTGATAAGACCATTGTTAAAGAGGTTTCAATGGTTTCCAGTTGCCATAGAAACATGTTTGTAATGCAAGTGTATCATGCGAATTGCAAGTAGGCCTACCTAAGTATCACCTTTAATTGTATCACCTGTTAAGTACCTCACGAATCGCTGCCTACGCTAATAAACCGGTTCAGAAGTTCATTGAAAACAACAAAAAATACTGCAAGATCACGAAGCAAGTAACTCCGATATCAAGCTGATCAAGTCACACCGAAAATAAATCTCCAGTCACTTGAATAAGAACATAAAAGCTGTCGACTCAATCACCATAAAACCTTATAAAACTTACAAAATATAATGTATATGCAAAATGAGTAAAAATGTCTGGAATACTAGTCTTGCAAACAAACAGGTCTGCTGGTAATTTCATCTTTAGATGTTACATGTTATCAAACCGTAAAAATTCTGGAATACTAGTCTTGCAAACAAACAGGTCTGCTGGTAATTTCATCTTTAGATGTTACTGTTATCAAATCGTAAAAATTAACCACATCCAGACTGAAATAATTAAAATAGTCAATAATTATAGTCTCGATATCTGCAGTTTGAGTTAATAGTGCATAATTATTATAAACAAGTAATTTTATTGAGAGAACCTCTGTAATCTGTTGCGAGAGGTCTCGGTGCGGTTTTGATGCTATGCGCATTACGATAATAATGCTATAAAAGTTTTCGGTTTAGATTGAAAAATGTAGAATCAAATCAAAGCCTGGTCTGGGTTTGCAGTAGTTCGATTATTTGTTTCATCTGAAAAATAAAAAAATCATCAAATTCATTTACGCGAAGAACAACAACAATAAATGTGGCGAATGTTTAAATCTAGCAGCCTCGTCTAAAATAAGGTCAGGTAAGACAACAGTGTGATTCTCCTTACAGATTTTATTTTAGTTATAGTTACAGTTATAGTTAATGGTTTTTTATTTTAGTTATAGTTACAGTTATAGTTAGTTTTATTTTTTAGTTATAGTTATAGTTATAGTTACTGGACTTTTATTTTAGTTAATTTTAGTTAGTAGGCCTACACAATTACAAGTGACCTCAAGGACACTCCTCCTGGTCCATATAGGCCTATGGGGTCATCGATTAATTATGTCAGCAAATTTTAGGCAGTTTTGATCTCCTTCCTTGTCATCAACTGTCAAACATTCAAGGACCCCCAAACAAAATTATGCCAAAGAAAATTACCCCACCCTCAGAATATCTGAAATTGCCAAAAAACAAAACGTTGTTATTCAGATTTTAATTTGATAGGCCTACTTAATGGCTACAGTATTTGTGTAATCACTGTCTGTCACAGATATTTAATGGATTTTCCCATTCAAAAATACAATCTCGTTTTCTTTTAAATTTGTAGGCCTATTCAATTTGATTTTTATTGTGAACATTTCTAATTTCAATCAATCAATCAATCAATCATGGAATTTATATAGCGCCTCTTCAAGGGCTCTACTCAGAGGCACTCCCAAGCCAGGCCTGATCAAAGAGAAAAGTCTTCAGTAGAGCGTAAAAAGAAGACGGGTGAGTACGAGGAGACAGGCGAAGGAGAGGTGGTAAGTCATTCCACGCAGTTGGACCAGCGATGTTTTCTTAATATAACCGCCTTTTTTCAGCTGAAAAGTGCAACACAAATAATAATAATATTTAATTTATATCGCCACCACCATTAACCCATTAGTGCCCAATGATCCCATTTGGGAACAACAGTTCATCTGCCCAAATCTATTTCGTAATATAAAAATTTTTAATTTAAAATACATGGGAACACATGTTTACTTATTTAACTTCTAATTAGTCAAACTTTTTTCAGTGAGAATTCTACTTCCGGTCTGTAGTTTCGTCGACCAATGTGGAAAAGTTTGTGTACTGACATCAAAATAATGAATAATTTCATCACAAGAGGTACTATAATTATTTTCTACAACTTTTGCCTGAAATAGTTAACTTAATGCTACATCTTACCAATTTCTTTATTAAAATACTGATATGAGCTTTTAGTGCTATGCAGCAACTTGAAGTTTGCGAGTGTTCCCTTTTGGGAACATTGGGCACAAACGATGTCTGTTCCCAAAAGGGAACACATGCTAATGCGGCGTTTGTTGCCATGTATTTATGCGTATGGTTATTGTGTCTTGTTATAGGCTGTGAAGAGGAGTTAGTCACGAGCAGATGTAATGAAAGCCGTGTTGGAAGATCTAGATGTAGAACCGGAAAACTGTGGTGATAATGATGTGGAGTGCACTACATTACCAGAAGCTGCCGAAATAGCTGCGTCTGATAATAGACGAGTCGATATTGTCATTGTCCCTCCATCAGCAGCAGGGGCAGTTTCTGATGAAGAAACAGTCGATAATCAGGGTGTTGGTCACCAGGTGGTTACTTCACTGTTGTCAGTGGTCACCAACCCGCTGTGTCGTAAAGTGTTCTTCGACAATTTCATCACGTCTCATGATCTACTTGACCACCTCAAAACTCTGGGCATCAAAGCAACAGAAGCAGTTCGAGAAAACAGGCTTAGACAGACTCCGCTACAAGACACAAAAGTCATGAAAAAGACAGCGCATGTTACATGTGATAGCAAGTGTTATGGTATTGTGGGACTTGTGAAGTGGAACGACAATCACTGTGTCAATGTTGCTACAAATTACGACATGGTTTATGCTATCGGTAAAGCGAAACTTTGATGTACGACAAAGAGGGCAGTAGTTGAAGTTCCACAACCGATTGTGGTAAATAATTATCACTGCCACGTGGGAGGTGTGGATATTATGGAGTCGTTCACGGCCAATTACCGACTGACATTTCGGAATCAACATGCTCGTCATGGCAGCTTGGCGAATCCATGTGGAATTAGGAGGAACATTTGACCGGTTCTCATTTCGTCGCCACATTGTCTGTAGGTTGATGCACACTGTAAAGTCCAACACAGCTGATACAGGTCCTCGTCCCATGGAGGAGGTTCGCAGGGTTGGAGCCAGTCACCATCTTATAGGCCAGATGCAGATTCTGTATGAAAAACCGTATCCTAAAGTGCACGAAGTGTGATGTACCACTGCATCTTATATTGCTCAGTAATTCATACGAAAAAACTTTACGTAGCACATTGTTTTCGGACTGTGGTCTTTTGAGTTTGTGCAACTGTAAATCCCTTAGTTTGAAGTACTACAACCTGTTCTTTTGGTTTACACATAAATTTTTACCCTAACACAATACAAATGATCTTGTAAATGTGCCACAATATCTGATGATGAAATCAGAGTTATTCTTAAGCTATGTTCCCATTTGGGAACATGCTTCATCAAGCTATGTTCCCATTTGGGAACAGACTCCATCTTGGCCCAATGTTCCCATTTGGGAACAAAGCGCCATCTGGCGGCCATATATCCAATTGATGATCCGAGTGTATTTCTGACTTCGTCTCACTCAGAACACCCAGAAAATGCAATTTCACATGTGTGAGTTATGCGACCATCATTTGGGCACTAATGGGTTAACATCATCATCACCAATACAACTACCACCACAACCACCACATCACCATTTAGTAGTAGTAGTAGTAGTAGTAGTAGAAGTAGTAGTATAAGTAGTAGTAGTAGTAGTAGGCCTAATAATAATAATAATAATAATAATAATAATAATAATAATAATAATAATAATAATAATAATAATAATAATAATAATAATAATAATAATAAGAATAATAATAATAATAGCCGTTTATTACCATCATCATCATTATCATCGCCTCTACCATTACCACCACGGTCATCATTATCAAAAAAGTATTCATCGAGAGGAGACATGTTGGGATGCGCTAATTTTTGAAAATGGTTTTTAGAAACGAAGTTGTAAACTGGTTCGTTGTATGAATGAAGATGATGACTGCGACAAGATGGCGAAGGAGAAGAAGAAGAAGAACACGGAATCAGTGGCGTCACTAGGGCTGGTGTCACACGGTACGGTAAGTCATGGTGTCATCCCTCAAAAACACAAAAACAGTGATGACTTTTTTTTAGGAATTCGTCTCCCAAAAAATGTTATGACTTTTTCAGGAATTCCTCATCTTCCAAAAATTTCATCATTTTCTCATGTTGGGTGTCACCCGGTGCGGTCCGTACCCCCGCACCCCCTTCGTGACGTCACTGCGTGGAATGGCATTGTACGGTTTCCGGATTACGTATTCCGTTGGGTCGACTATCTGTTCATCCTCCTCCGGTAAATGAGTTTCACCACCATTGCCATTAGTCCATTGCCATTACAATCGTTGTCGTGAGAAGGAAATGTGCAAATCAATATCAATGCATGATTGTACCTCACTCATTGATGATAATGATGATCAAAGGCATTAGCACGGGGAAGAAATAAATTGAAGAAACACTTTGCATTTCGTTCAACTTTGTTCGGCCTTCAATTTGGTTAAGTCCTGGATTATAACCCCCGCCAATAACCCCCGGCCAATAATCACTAGGAAAATAGAATTATGTCATTAACCCTATGGACAATAACCCCAAACTTAACAAGTAAACACATTAAGAAATGTTGAACATGTATTTATTTCTTGTTAACTTATTCTTGTTTTACTGTAACCAATTGTTGCAATTTTTACTGTAAACAATATGAAACCAATGGAATAAAGCAACATACACCGACATGTAACAATATTGTTAGCCTGCCTCATTAAAGTTCATCATGTAATCTTTTCCATGTTTTTGCTATGTCAATTAGGCGTAATAAAACTACAACATATTCTAAACAACATCTTCTATCTTCGAAATACCAGATAGCCTTGAATAATTTCATCTAAGTTATGTAATCTGCATATTCAAACAGACTATCATGCATAATTCATCCATTTATAACAGAGTTACATTTACGTATGTAAAGTAATTATAATAATAATCTTTATTAGTTAAAGCTGAGAAGTACAGATAAGTGTCCAGACATCGAGGCTCCTACAGGGATAGAAATAGCATGTTGTGATGCCATCTTTAGATTAAGATTAACTGCATCCACCAGTCCAACTTCTAGTCAAGAAGATAGATGATTCAACATATGCACATTCTCTGGAAGTTTCTGGGAAGATGAACCACCCATGCAGGACGAGTCTTCCATTGGCCAAATATAATTATGTAGATTTAACTAAGGACAACCTTCCTGGTAAACTCGTAATGTCAATCTAGGAATCTAAGGTAAGGGCCTGCAGGGAACGAACCAATCAAGATGTACCTTTACCAAAGACCTCAGAATAACTTAGATGGTAATTCAGTAGAGTCAGGGAGAGTCAGTCTGGAGGTCGTTCAGAAGAGTCAGCGGTCGGTCGAGGCAGAATGAAGCTTAGACTGCGCAATCTGTATTAGCTGACATGTCTAGAGCTAACAGACACTAAGCGTTCCTTCTTTAGAGTTTAGTATAGAATAAACCGGAATTGATGTCAAGCGAGTTGGTGCTTTCAGTTCTTCAAAGCAGTCCCATTTTTTATCTGAACTATCCGAGACTTGATTGCGAAGGTGATCGCTGAAAATTGACGTAGAAACAGTGTCACTCTAGGGTTGGCAGTGATATCGGTGACAACGGACGCTGGTCATGGACGGTTACTTTGTAGGAACCTTTGTTTTTATAATTATAATTATAATAACAATAATAATACTAACAATAATGATAAGTCTATCCATCTTAGCCAGTTGAGGAATTTCCGAGAACGAAACACTTTTTCAGCCAAGGCCTATTTGAGTCTTTCATCAAACGCACGAATTCCTGATGTTCTTGCTGCCCGTGAACAATCATTTTGGGATCGTCTTATAGTCGCTAAGGACCATGCGCTTTACAGAAGTCCATCGGACAACCATCGAGCACGAGTTAAGGCAGTCGACTCACTCCATGCTGGTGATTGGCTTCTTGCTCACCCTATCAGTGCCTGCGGTTTAAGGGCTTGACGATGAGGCAATACGCATACATGTAGCTGTGGGTTTGTCTATCGGGATCAAAGTTTACGCTTCCCATTGGTGCCCTTGCGGTTCAGCGGTCTTGGCCAACAGGTTCTATGGTATGGCCTGCCGTTTTGGTCCTGGAGGCTGGAAGAACCGCTAGACATTTAGCACTTAACACGAGCCACCCTGGCGAGCCCTTGTCAGAGCTGGTTGTAACGAAGGCCTTTTCCGACACAAGACAATCCTATAATATATATATATATATATGTATGTATAAACCTATATATCATATACACTGTGTCCCAGTTGAACTGATACCATTTTTGTTTTGGCAATAAATCTGTCAATTCTAAATATAATTCAATACAATTTCACATATTGAAAGAAGGATAATTTATCAATATTTCCTGAAAGTTTCATCAAATTCTGTCACCAGGATCAAACGTTATGAACATTCAAATTTGGACAAACAAAATTCGAACTTTCCAACATGTAAAAGATAAATTTATTTTTTGGCAAACTGCATACCTTACTTACTTAGAAGGTATGACGTCATAATGACTTCATTTCCATTTAAGCAGACCATAATAAAAGAAAATGGTTTTCAGTGAAGATGACTTGAGCTTGATTAAAATTTTAAGACAAGAAAAACATTACGGAACAAAAAGGTTTTTGAAGAAATTTCATATTCCAGTAGCACAGTGCTCCAGCCACCGAGCAAGAGAAACTGTGGATCTGCTGTCAAGAGAAACTCCAGATTTTATTTCACCCACTCTTTGGTCCTCCAGTAGCCATAATCTCAATCCGCTCAACTACAAGATATGGAGCGTCCTTCAGGAACGTGTTTATCCCAAACCCGCGTATACGCGACATTGACCATCTCAAACAGCGAGTTGTAAAGGAATGGAATCGTTTTAATCAAGAAATTTTGATCGTGCAATCAATGAACATTGGCGACATCGCCTTAGAGCATGCACTCGAGCTAATGGCGGGCATTTTTAACATCAACTTTGAAGGACATTTGATTCAAATTAATTTAAAATGTTGATGTCTTCATGTTTTTGTCGAATTCTAAATTTTAATAAAAATAATTTTAAAAATGACTTTTTACATGTTGGAAAGTTCGAATTTTGTTTGTCCAAATTTGAATGTTCATAACTTTGGAACCTGTTGATAGAATTTGATGAAATTTTCAGAAATATTTATAATTTATCCCTCTTTCAACGCATAACATTTTATTGAATTATATTTAGAATTGACAGATTTATTGACAAAACAAAGAGGGTATCAGTTCAATTGGGACACAGTGTATATATAAACCTGTTGTATTGCTGGTCATAGTTAATGATTGGTTATGTATTATTAAATGTTAGATATTATAGAAGAGTTTAATCTGTTGAATGTAATTAAGTTACCAGCATTATAGCCAGTATGTAAGGTTATAAAATATTAGAATAGGTTCGGGGATAAATCTGTTATTCGAGGCTATGAGAATGGAGATGGAAGGCTCTGATTGGCTGAACTAAAACTCAACGCGTTGTTTGAGATGTCGGCTGCGGAGTCTGCGAAGTGATGCAGAACGATAGTAGAATGAATCAGTTGAACAGCAAATGTCGAAAGCAATGGAGTTCTTTCGTGAATGATTCATACGTTGGTCCGAATTTGTTCGATAAGATGATCAGAGATTTGATTAAGGGGTCGGTAGTAAAACTGGTCTATCGAATAAAGAGTTAATAGAGACGCTAACTTCGCACCTACACATCGAACGAGAGCGCTTGAGGTGTTGCTGGCTTTACCTGAAGTGCAGTAATGGTGTCGAGTGTTAAGCGCTAACTTTGCGGAGATCGTTATGAGTTATAACGCATTTGTTTCGAAAGTGGGATTTAGTAAGATTGACTTAACAGTTCAGCTTGGAAAGTTCTTCGATTGTTGAATCGATTAAAGATTAAACTTCAAAGTACTGAAGCAGACGTGAGCTACGAATTGCTTCCTTGGAGAACAAGATGGAGGCCGTCATCATTCCGTGATGAATCAATGAAGCAAGCGCCTGTGAAAATTCGTCATTCCAGAGAGCTACTATAACTGTATTATAGAAGGTTGGCATTGGGCATATAAAAATCTAGAGTATAAATTCATAGAAATGATGCTGGTATAAGTAAGATTGATAAAATATGTTTTTTAAAGGAGTAATTCTTTGCATCATATGTCACTGGATTAAATGTCTTCATACGATTGAATACTCTATTGAATCTGACATTTGATTGAACTATATTATCAAATTAAATTACATATAATTATATTACAAAAGAACTGTTGTGAACTTTATTATATAATGAAATTGCATGCAAAACAGCTACTGGAACTATGATTGATTTACAAGTAATGCGGTGTATGATCAACACCAACACCCTGCAAGTTTCAAGAGTTATTAAATTAAAGGGTAGCGTTACACGGGTTCCCCTTCTTCCAGGGAATCAGTGCGATTCATGAGGTGTGATAGCAGGCGCCCAGATGTTGCGACTCTGGTACCATGGCAAGCGGGCAGAGTTCTCGCCTGAGATGTGACTGTTGTAGACACCTTGACTGATTCATATTTATCTCATAACGCCTGCTACACAGGTGCAGCGGCCAGCATTGCCTAAATGAAGATTGCTGTGTCAACCCCTTACCAGTTACTCCCTCTTGCCTTTAAGACACTTGGCCCAATGAACCATTACGTACTGGAGTTCATGGCCAGCCTGGGTCGTCATATGACCAAGGTTCTTGGAGATCCAACGGAAAAGTCTTCCTCTTCCAACGTGTTCAGCCAAAGATCCATCGTCTTAACGCAACCGCTTTCCGAGGTACAGTTGAGGAGCCTGACTTCTGCGAAGACTAGTAATCCCAGAAATGCACTCTTCCTTGTTAAAAGTAGTTTTCCACACGTCTAGATTTCATCCTTTGGGTAAAAATAATAATAAAAGTTGTCCAGTGTGTAATGAGTAAATCTTACCTCCTGCGACTGGGTCTCGACACTGATCGCATGTATGATCCTGGCGACAGTTGAAATGCGACGTCATTACTTATGAGACTCAGCTCCGCAGACTAGTACTGTAAAGACTGCCAGGTTAAAGGAGTTAGAACCTGTTGGCTGACTTAGCTTCACTTGTAAAACACTCGATCAGACGTATAAACTTTTAATCGATTATCGTCACAGTTGTTTTAGTATTCGCTTAAACACTTAACGGCATTACCATCATCTCCAGGACAGAGGCGCCTTGACATGCTACATAATTATAACCAATGCAGTAGCTCAACAGCCCGGCTGCAATTTCGATGTACAAGGTACAAGTGTGTATGTAGTAGTTTCAGTTTAACGACGCCGTGTCATAACAAATATGATTAGCGTCGCCCTCCTCCTTTATCCAGGCTTGGGCTGGCACTGTCAGAGTACGAACAGTGGCGGAGTGTGTATGTATTGAAACACTTAATGTTATAACACGTTTAAGTACGTCGTAAAAAGGCGTTGCACACATAACCATCTTAGCCTTCTAACAATCTTACTGGTTTAAACAAGTGTGTTTTAAGCCAGTTTTATAATGTCTGCCAACAGTAAATTGCAATACTGCAATACTCGTGTGCAGTGGACGACTTTTCCAAGAAGTAGGTCAAGATACAAGGGGGGACACAAAGGGGATACGAAAGGCTCGAGTTAATTTACAGGAGCGCTGCACCTGTAATGTAAATATAGAAGCAAATCTCGATGAGGAGTCGTTGGAGCGTGTCCTTCGTGTATAACAGGGGTGGGCAAACTACGGCCCGCCAACACTTTTTATCCGGCCCCCACAATTCTTCAGAAAATTTTACAAATTCAGACTCGAGAAGTTTTCTTCGTTTACTCACGTGGGCTGTTCTCTTACTTACTCTTCCGGTCTCATCCTTTTAATACCTCTATGCATTAACTCTGCCGATCTGCCCCACATCCCCGCAGAGGCTTTTGCACATGATCTGTGCGCACAAGTGAAATTCATTCAAGTAAAGCTATAGCTTTCAAAGCAGATGAAAGAACAAAACTATGGACACTTTCCTACCCTCCAGTTGCAAATTGTCACAGCATAGTCTGCAGAAAAAGAGACCTATAGCCTTCAGTTGTCAAATTTGAAAGAAGAGTTCTCCAGATGATTTGCGGATTTTAAATCAGTTGAGACTGAATTTGCTGTGCTTACTATACCGTTCACATTTGTCACTGACAATTATTTCCTATAAGCGGAACTTCAGCTGGAGTTAACCGACCCACAAAGTGACATTGATCTCAAATAGCAGCTCAGTGTATCAGCCCTGCTAACATTATTTTTTCACTGAGAAAGGAAAATTCTCAAATCTACAAAATTTAGCTTGAAAAATGTTTGTGTTATGCGCATCCACCTACATCTGTCAACAAAGATTTTCAACTATGAAGATACACAAATCCATGTACAGATCTCAGTTAACTGATCTAAACTTGAACTCAAGCTGCGAATTGTGCAATCACTCCAGATTATGGGAAACTTGATAATTCAAGCCCACAGTTGCATACATCTCACTATACTAACAGCCAAAGTAGGCCTATATTTATTATATCATAAATAAAAGCAAACTTCTTTTCATGTTAGTCGTTATTAAAATTAAAAAATTTCTTAACCGGCCCTCCGAATTTTTTTGGCGCTTAATGTGGCCCAGTGTGCAAAAAGTTTGCCCACCTCTGGTGTATAAGGTGCAAGTGTACAAGTTGAGGATGTACAAGGTGTGCATTTACCTGATCTTAACCTCTTAGAGGTTTTCACTACAATCTCCATCTATAATCGATAGTTATGGCCTGTGAAAGACGATAATTTTTGGTGGATAATATCTGGCCACGGAGGCCTAGGGGGTGGCTGTCCCATCCATGCTCAGGCTGGTTATTGGGATTCGTGTAAATCCGGTGAGTGTGTTTAAGGGTACCCTTCTGTGGTTTGACATTTTCTTCCATTAATCTTGAACCATGCATCACCCAACATTACAAATTGTTGAGTCTCACGCTGACTGGAGAGCGACTCAGAAGACATAGCGGTGAAATGTAGGCAGAGCGTGGCTGATGCACTTAACGCTTACTGGATCATTATCTGAAATGTTACAAATTTCGTCTTCGAAAAACAGAAAATTTTTTTCCCCAAAATTGGTTGCAAGTGTTTTTTTAGTCACGTACATAGTTAAATTTAACTAATTTGAAAGAAATCCACTATATTTTTAATCATAACTTAATTTTTTTTTATTTATAAAGTCAGAATTCCTTTTTTTCATTACAATCCGGCCTTTTTGTGTAATCATATTTCATCACAGAGACCTGAAATATTCCTCTGGTACTTATAAAATGGCAATTTCCTAAAAGTAGATGATACCAGCATTAAGTAGGAATACAACAGGCCTTTCCTTCACATAATATATTAGTCTGGTGTCAAGAAATTAAGACATTTTTCGAAATTATTCAAAAAAAGAAATATTATTTTTAGCTGCAGAAAAAAATCTGTGCAGCATTACCTATAACTGTATGTTATATGCATCAGATACAAGTTGAACAACATTTTAAGAGTTGCTAGTAAATTCTAATTACATGCAATTTATTTTTATATCAAATAATTAACCAAAAATACATGTAATTCACTCTTAGCAATGCGTCATTACCATCCATGGCAAGATGCGACTGTCATGAGAAAATAGCAGAAATCTGATGTATTCGGATGGCAATGATGAAAAACAACCGCTGGATGGTAATGATAAAATGATGAAATTTATGTCAGCCGTCAAATATTTTCACCTGAATTACTTTATCAGATAAGTAATTTAAATCGGTTCAACAAAAGCGGTAAATAGAATAAGTTGTCAATGTTGTAATCTACCTAAACCAGGAAATACAACATGAGATGTAATGAAGCAGAAATTTACTTTTTTGTAATTTGGCACACACAAACTTTAATTAAAAATAAAACATTATGAATTTCAACATAAATCTGTGTGATTCCATTAATAGTTGACAATATCTTGTTCCTGATGTTTTTCTTTTAGTAAGTAAGCACGTTCTCTAAAAGTTATAGGCTTCCCAAAAATTGAGATGGCTATGATGCTTATTTCTATGGACAAGTATAAATAGGCTCTAAAAAATAAATATTATGAAAATGAGTCTAAATGTTTCATTATTGCATATGCTAGCTACTAATTAATCAAAATAATATACCTTTGTTAAAGGTTGTAATGGAATAAATTTGCGTAAAAGTTGAATTTAATGCATTGTACACCGTCTCGGACAGTGGATGGTAATGATATTTTGTATACATTTAGTAATTTATTTCTAAATTTCCAAAATCCAGCAGCTACAACAATGATGGGAAATGTTAATCTGCTCATTCTTTGAAGGATAGGCAAAAAATTTGAAGAAATTATAGAAAAAACTCAAAAAACCAGCATGGCACATCAATTCTGCACTTTTCGGATAATGACCCTACTACGTCTAAGAATAACCATGGTTGCACTGGATTCCAGAGGATATCTTGCTTTATATATTTCAAAGGTTCTCTAGGTTTCCAGGATGGCAAGGGTGGCGGCAGGAGATACTGCAACGACAGTAGGCTACATGCCTACTTTCGTTGCGGAGTTCGTTTTCGGTCTCACGGCTTCTATGTCTCTTTGTATGTTTCCAAACCAAACAGGCGCTGCATAACTTCAATTTGACTTTGCCTTAGCTCACTTTGGCTATGCAGTGCTTTTTTTCTAGAAAAAAAGGTTCCGGAACTGAACAATAGGTTCCGGAACTGAAGAGTTATGGAAGGGCTAAAATCCCGAGAAAAACGGGATTGGAAGTTGGTAGGGGTCTCAATAAATACTGAAAACTGTTCACAAAACTTAAATTAAATTAAAATATCTAAAATTGTTGTTTTTATTATTAAAATAAATAGATTATTTTTTGGTAGCTGAAAAAAGGTGCCGGAACGCCGTTCCGGCTGAAAAAAGCACTGTGGCTATGCATGAATTCACTATGGCTAAGCATTATTTCACCATTTATTTAACCATAGCTACTTATTGTGTAGGCAGAAATATTACTTATAATAATACGATTTATCAAACGTTGAAACTTGTTAATGTTACTACTAAGTATTAAACTACCTTAATCGCAGACATAAGCGCAGGGAAGACGATTAATTCCATATTTTAAAAGTCGACGCTTTACAAGAACGCTTAACGATTTGATCCTCTCGCTCAGTTTCCACTTATTTCTGCACGCTCGAATCTCGGTCGATAACCCTTTCGTAACTCTACGACATTACACGGGCACGGGCAAATCAGAACTGTAATTGACTCTCTTTTCGGCAACTGGCACATCAGGACTGCAATTGGCTATCGAGGCGGCTCGACTTATATAGCCAAGCGCCCAAAGCTGCCGACATCGTTTTCCAACCGGTGAAGAAGTCATCATTTCAGTTTTCTAATACTCATAAAAATCGTGTATTAGAAGGAATAAAAGTGTTAACCGTATACTTCCACACAAACAGATCTGCTGGTTATTTCATCTTCAGATGTTTACATGTAATTAACCAAATTAAAGACTGAAATGAGTGAAAATGTCTATAACTGAAGTCTCGATATCTCCAGTTTGAGTTACATACAAAAGCAGGTTGTTTTACTGAGATACTATCTTATGCGGGAGGTCTTAATGTTGCTTTGCGTAGAAGGTATACAGTCAATAGTTGCCTATTGCATGACAATAATGACGCTACAGAAGTTCATAGATAATCTTTGATTGAAGTACATAGAATTAGGCAAAGGTCTGCTCTGGTTCTGCAGTTATTGCTAATGTAAATCTGCGGAGATCGGCTTCAACGCTTCTCGCATCATCATCATCATTTCGCTCATCTAAAACGTAAAAGAATTGATAAAATTTAGTCACTCGTATAATAATAAACAACAACAACAACACATAAACAGCAGTAAATGTTCAAAATATCAGACGTGTAGAGTAATGCATTACCGTAGTTAAGGTCTCCTGTTCGAATGAGGATTAATAAAATCCTCATGAGGATCATTCAAATCCTCATTACCTTGCATCAGTCTGACCACACAAACTGTGGAACTCATCAAGTCATCAACCCAGAAATATAGACTTAATAATAATAATAATAATAATCTTTTTCTTTATTAATTCAAAACGACAAACGCAGTAAGATTACATTGAGACAAACGTACCGGTACAATTATCAATATCTTAACTAAACAAACTTGGCTAGGCTTAAGACATATTGGTGAATGTCAGAAGAATTCTGCATGAGGCGACCGCTTTTCTCGGGCGACGCTGTCTTTCTCTACACAGAAAGACAGCGACGCGGCTAGAGGAAAGGAGTTACCTAACGCAGAATTCTGACATTCACCAATATTTCTTATGACTAGCCTAGACTCTGGGTTGATGAGTTCCACAGTTTGTGGTCAGAATGATGTAAGGCAAGGTAAGGCAAGGTATAGCATTGCAGCATAGGACTGCAAACCGTCCCAGATTCGCGTGGACAGTCCCGGAATCAGCTTTGTTCGCCCCGGTGTAAAGACTTCAGGCTACCCCCATTTCAGGTTACCCCTCGGTAATCTGAAATCGATTTCACATTACCCCCGGGGGTAACCTGAACGCGATTTCAAGTTACCCCTGCGCTGTTCACATTACCCCCTACCTGATTTATCTAAAGTGATAAATTCTTATGCTTACACCTCATGAAATAGGTTTGTTGAATAAAACACGTGAAACATACAAGATTGAAAGCTAGTTTCAATATCTGAAAAAAGTAACAGAAATGTTAATTGCATTAAAACCACTCATACATTAGTTCAAAGCGCTTGACATATTACTTTCAAACATAAGATATACAAAGATTCAACCTAGTTGATGTAATTGTGTTCTACAGAGAAAGATAGCTTGTTGTACATAATGCACTAGAGGGGTAATGAGACTTTAATAATAAATGTTAACAATTATTATTATTATTATTATGAGATAGTCGAAGAACTTACTTACTTAGTACTTAGTCCTTCCCGTGCAGAGCTGCACATCGGGCAACGCAGTTCTTCCATTCTTCTCTGTCGAAGAACGGGCCCCATTAATTTGAGGGGGTAATCTGAAATCGTAGGGGTAATCTGAACGCGATTTCAAGTTACCGGGGTAATTTGAAATGGGGGTAATCTGAAATCGCTACACCGGGTCCTGGATTGATCCGAAATTGTCCCGGAACTTGGTGTAAATATCCACTTCACTAAATGTTGTTCCTGTTTTCAAACACTAAACTCAAGCAGCCGACCGTAGATAAGTTTTACAGAGTGGACAGAGAATAGAGGGTAGTTGGGTTAGTAAACTACCCTCTACGGAATAGCACGGCAACAACGGTTTTGCCGTGAGTCCAGTTATAGCTTTTAGCGGATTCTTTAACTTGTCTTTTGCTGATTTGACTGTAATTTGTAACAATTATTTTCAGTCGACGGTAGATCCTACATTCGTTACAAACAGTGATGTGACAGGGTAAACCGGTAAAGGCATTTCCAGTGACTGGGAGCGTCTCGGATTGGCAAAGTAAAAACTTGGCAGCCCTACTGCAGCGTAAAGCAAGGAACAACAAAGTTAGGTAGTGTAGAGGTCAACGTAGGTAAGACATCTTACCTTGCCTATAGTTATAGATAAGGTAAGGTAGAAATCAATAATCTATGAGACAATACTAATTTAAATGAATAATCTTCTTCTGCTGGATAAAGAGGTAATTGTGAACCTTTTCTTCGAGAGATTTCATTCGTTCATCCAGGTTCCTTGGAAGTTCCGTTTCTTCATTTTGCCGATAGAACTGATCGATTCTGTAGAAAGTTAAACTTTTTAAAGAGCTTACTGAGTAACTAGAAACATGGAGCTTCAGTCTCAGCTAAGATTTCTTTCTCTACGACAACAATGGCAACTCAACTCTCCAAAAGAATTAGGCCTACTTCGATTTTACGTTTACACTCATGGTGTTCATCACCAACATCGTCATCATTATGTTGATTCATCATCATCATCAGCAGCAGCAGCAGCAACAACAACAATAGCAACAGTTGCCGTCTTTGGAGCATTTTTGTTTCCACAACACGTTGCAAACCACCCTGATCTTACACTCGTATCCAGGTTGTAAGCAGCCTTAAGTTAAGTTTAACTGTAATTATTATAATTATTATAATTATTATTATTATTATTATTATTATTATTATTATTATTATTATTATTATTATTATTATTATTATTATTATTATTATTATTATTATTATTATTATTATTATTATTATTATTATTATTATTATTATGAAGAAGGACGCTATCATTGTTATTAATGTCTGAAGCGTCATCTCAGCCGAGCTCAGAGAGCGAAGGCAAAATCCCGGAGAGCCAGATGGCGTTTCCCGTTGAAGAGCCACCGAAATTATTTGAAATAAGTATGAGGTCTCCAGTGGATCATGGGTTGCGTCCCAACTCTGATATGACCTGCAGTCCTTCCCTGCTCCAGGCAACGCCGATTCTAGGGCGACCGTTACAAAGGCAAGGGTGCAAGTGATTGTGGAATACTTCATCCTCTTACCGTAGACCTGGGAGTCGACCCCAATAAGTCGACTTGAGTCGACTTGGTCATCCCAAGTCGAGTCGAGTCGTTTCTGCTTAGCGCAACTGACCCCAAGTCGAAATTGTACCAGAAAAGTGACTTCAAGTTGTTTTCCCCACAAGTTGACTTAAACTGACTTGAGACACAAACAAGTCTGAATTTATCACGCGACACTGATGATCCTGAGGCCAGGGCAGCAATTAAGCAGTTTTGCAGTGTTTCGGCAAAATGAATGAAGCATATTCCTGCCAGTTCTAACTTCTACCGCGTACTTAGGCTGCGATATTGTTTTGTACAAGATGATTGCCCGTCATATATGACGGGGGAGGGAGAGGGAGAGGTAGGCGGGAGGGAGGGAGGCAGAGAGAGACTCACTAACCGCTGTTTGTCTATGTGTGAATCCGTCTGACTGTCTGTCTGACCGTACGTCCGTCCGGGTGTGCGTCCGTACGCCCATCTGTCCTGCGCCAAATGTCGGGCCAATTTCACCCGCCCGCGTGATATGCCTGCCTTAAGGAGGTCGTCGAACGCAGTGAGAGAGGGAGAGGGATGGAAGGAAGGAGTTAGAGGGAGGGATAGGAAGGGCGGGAGGGAGGTTGCAGAGACAGACTTAGCAATCGCTGTTTGTCCATGTGTCCGACCGTCCCTCCGTCCGTGCGGGTGTGCGCCGGCACGTCCCCCCGCCCGCCCCCAGTGCCGAGTGTCGGTGGGCCGGGGCAACTTCGCTCGCCCGCGTGATATGCCGGCCCTAGGGAGGTCGTCGCAGTCATATTCCAGACATTCCAGAGTGTTCTCGTAGGACACACGTACGGATCTGGAAAACTACTACAGATATATTCGACGCCGGCTGGGCTAAACAATTACTTACTTATTTTTTATCGGTGTCGTGCCGATTTGTTTATATAATTTGTTATTCTATGTTAAAACGTCACACATACATTTCATAAAAAGTGGCGAATCGAAATGTTAACAATTTTTTTTCATAAGGTGTTGAGGTCTCATCACTCATTAGTATATGAAAGTAATGCTTGCCAGGCAAAATTGGCTTAACATTGTTGTATTATTAGCCCTATGTAATCGTTATTACCATGTCAGAAGTCGACTTTAAGTCGGAAGTTGGTTGTTTTTCTGCCAAGTCGGATCAAGTCGTTTTGGCTCCAAGTCATCGACTTCAAGTCGACTTTAAGTCACTTTAGGGTCAAGTGGGGTCAGATTGGCTGACCAAAGTCACTCCCAGGTCTATCTTGCCGACACAGATGCACGTTCGGCGACTTCGCTGGCTTCGATGGATGTGTGCGGCCTGGGAAGCTCAGTATTAGTATTAGTATTAGTATGATGAATTTATTAAGCGCCATTGTATATTGAACAAGCTAGAACCCATACTATCCGTGTTAAAAAGCGAACGCTCTAAACAAAATCGCTGCCGTGTTGCACAGAGTAATCTGCCTCCTTAGTCATGTGGGACTCGGTTTGACCGACCGGTCTCTTCGACACCACTCATGAAGGCTGGAAACGAAGGCTTCAAGTGCCGCTTTCAATTCTTCTCCCTCAACTGCATCCATCTCAAACAGTAGTCATCAATCAGTTGAGTTAGATTTTAAATATACTGGTGCTACATCAAATACCTTTCTTTTTTCTCCTTGGCCAGGCGGTCGGCTGCAGCGTCTTCGGTTTCTTTCTTCAGCAGATATTCGTCGACATTGACCTTCAGCCAAGCTATCAGATCCCTCTCGTAGTAATCTCCAAACCCCATTCCTGAATTGAACATAGTTATCAGATCCCTCTCATACCACTTTACAAACCCCACTCCTTAAAAGAACACAGTTGTCAGATCCCTGTCACAGTATTTTCGAAACCCCATTCTTACATCCCACCTAGTTGTCAGATCCCTTTCATTACATCCTGCAAAACTGACTCCTACACAGTACACAGTTATAAGATTCGCACAGATATATGATTTTGAAGTAAGGCAAGGTACGATAAGGAAAGGAAAACTCCATTCCCAGATCCCTGTCAAAGTATCATCGACATCCCAAAATAGATCCCTATTATAATGTTTTCCAGTAGCAGAATCTATCGAATGTTGAACAGACTCACTGAATGTGCGATTACGTGATTTCGTCGATTGCTTAACAGCAGCAGGACCAGCGCCATTCTTCTTCTTAGGACACACACTTTGCAATTTACGGATGACGCCACGAATCACACGGAAGGCGTGTTCACAAACGATGAGAGGCGGTGGTAGAACTGGATGAGACTCATAGTCGAGGACCAAATAGTATCTCTGGATCTTCCAAATGACGTCCGCAATTCCTTCAACTTTAGCAAAGGTGTTGCTGTAGTGAAAAGAAAGATTAAGAAAATCATTACATCGGTTTCTTCGACAGTTTGCGCCACTTACTCAACTGCCATAAAACGAATGAACTCAGACCCAGCGTAACAATGCCTTCCCCGAATTCCGCCGTCTCCAAGTAGGGGCCTACTAGCGACTGCCTACTCAAAGTTAATTTGAAAGTTTTGATTGAATGACTGACTAATTGAATGATTGATTGATAGCCGTTTATTCACACATTAACACCAGCATTAAATCAGCACTGTCCAGAAAATATTAAACGTACAGAAAAGGGGTCAATTGTTAAACGACAATGGCCTGACAGATCCTTTTGGATCTCGACTAGCCCGTTAACCATCAAAGATCGGCTGGTCTATTAACCACTCAAAGGTCGGCTGATCCATTTGCATTGGTTAATATGCAAATAGACCAACCTCTGAATAGTTTATGGTATACGATAGGCGCTTTATAAATAACTAGCTGTAACCCGTGAAAAATCACGGTATATAAAACAGTGATAACAATTAAGCTTACTTCCCCGTTATATTATGACGTCATATTATAGGCCTATAGCCGTCGTCAAGACAACCGTCAAGACAACCGTCGCCAAGGCGGCAGTATAGTGACGTCACAAGTGTTTGTTTACGGGACAGACAGACAGACAGACGTACAACGGTTATTATGTAAGTTGACTAGATACGATACGATACGATGTGGCGACAACACGAGTTGGTATAATTTCATACTTATCAGCATTCAGGAACATCATATCTAAACAATAGATATCAAAAAACGGCGCAATAGAAGTCATTAGATGATTAGATCAAAATGTCTGCGGATTGGTAATTGTGTGAGTTAGTCTCTACTTCCATTGATAGCTTGTGCATACGAAACTAGTAAGAGCTTACTTGGACCAAAATTCACCAATCTTATTTAGACTCAGACTGGCAGATCGTGGCAACCATTAAATTATAACGACTGATTTGGGACGGCTGAATAGTTGAGTAGCTGTATAGTTGAGCAGCTGTGTTGTCGAATGGCTGTATAGTTGATTTGCTGTGTAGTAGAATAGCTGTGTATTTGAGTAGCTGCATAGTTGAGCAGCTGTGTTGTCGAGTGGCTGTATAGTTGAGTAGCTGTGTAGTTGAGTAGCTGAGTAGTTGAGTTGCTGTGTATTTGAGTAGCTGTATAGTTGAGCAGCTGTGTTGTCGAATGGCTGTATAGTTGAGTAGCTGTAAGTAGAATAGCTGTGTAGTTGAGTAGCTGTATAGTTGAGTAGCTGTTTAGGTGAGATTTGGACGGCGGCAGAATGCCGTGGGAGGAGGTTGAGAGGGCTGCGGAGGAGAGAGTGGTGTGGAGGAGCTGTGCCCGATGTGCTGTCAGCGCGTGGAAGGACTAAGGACTAAGGTCTAACGTAGGCGAGTAGCTGGGTAGTTCAATAGTCTTGTGCTGGAAATAAGCGATGCAGAGCAACTGACCTGAACATTGCGATTAGAAGGTTGATCATCATGACGTTTGTGATGAGAGCGTAGATGGCCAGAAGAATAGGACCAAACCAATCGATGGCCGGACACTTTTCCTCCTTCCCAGAACACAGGGTCCGGTTGAAATCATCGTAATCCATCGACGCACAGTCCTCCGCTGAAGACGTCAGAGAAGCCGAAGCCACACAACTTTCGCCTTCACAACATCAAAAATTGGTGTCAAAACAATCACTATACAACGACCACCGCCTTTTCCACCAGCAATCAGCATGAATCATTCTTGAATCACAACCACCTCCACTAGCACAACAAGCACCACTGCCAATCACCATGTATCACCATGTATCACCATGAATTTACCATAATCATGACAACCATCTCCATCACTGTCGGTACCACCACCACCACCACCACCACCATCACCACCACCACCACCACCGCCATCTTCCTCCCTCAATATCATCATAGCCACCATTATATTGCACAGTCCCCTCAGGCTAAGAAGATGCACACGTGTATATATTCCGTCAAACGACTGTCTTTTTCGACCTACCTGACACTTCGTCGATGTTGAACTCGCCGTAGAGACTCCACCATGCGCCGCTCAGGACATCCCGAATAAGCACCAGTTTCAGCTCCTGATTCGGGTAAAGGATGACATTGGCAGCGATGCCGTAAGCGATGATGACGACCATCAAAATAGTCATGAAGTAACATAGATCGATCATCTGCAAAAACAGGTAAAATCATAAATCTTACTCAACTGTTATTTACAATTTCTCATCTGTTGAAAAAAATGGACACTTTCAACTTCAGCTGCTTAGCGGAAAAGTGTCTTTATAACTCTTCTTCATCGCCATTTCTTTTTCCCTCCTTGCCTCCCTGCCTTCCTCCCACCATCCATTCCTCTGCCCCTCCCTTTCTCTCTCTCACTCTATCTATCTCTTTACCACAAAGAAACCTCCAGTAGGCCTAATGTTATCCCCGCCGAAAAGTAAAGCAGAGTATCAAGAACGGATGCATATAACTTTTCTAAAACTATAGCATATCCTGTTTAGGCTGCTTAGCGGAAAAGTGTCCATATCTTAATTCATAATTTTAGCATCAGTTGATTTGTGTTTATAGGCTGCATTTATATTCTCACCATTTTCCCGATCATGACCAGTTTGGGTCCTAGCTGCCTGAATATGGAAAACATGTGGAGAATCCGGAAGTAGAAGGTCATGAGACTGAAAGCGAGAACGATCCTGGCAGCAAAGAAGCACTTGTCGCACCAGGAGAAAGGGATGAGGCGCAGCACCAGCCCCACGACAAACGTAATGACTGCTGTCAGGTCCACCCAGTTCCACTTGTTGGAAAGGTAGTTATAGAACTTTCGACTGCCTGCCTCACGATTTTCCACAATCTGCAATTACATTAAAACATACACATCGATAACATATCATATATTATTGCGATTAACGCTAGTACGTGGAGTATTATTTTGTGCTCGAGGTACTTATATATGATCCCTACAGATTTCAAAAATTAGGGATTTTATTTTTATAGTTTGGCTAGCGGTGGTTGTTGTTGCTGCTGTTTAAAAAATAATGATAACCTGTCTCGCGCAAATTTATGAATCAACTCTCAAATCGCGGAGGGTAGCTTGAAAAAATCGTGTGCGATTGAGAGAAATGAGAGAAAGAAAAGAGTCCTTCGAAGATGGTGAGAGAGAATTGCACAGACGAGGACTATCGCCGCGGGAAGGTGCATTAAACAGCATGTCTTGTTTGGTTAGTTGGAATAAACATTTGACCAGAAGTTCGTCCTGGTGGAAATATGCGTGGAATACATTAGTCATCAAGGTAGCTCGGTGTGGATCACGAACTGCCTTGAATTCAAGGTCAGCAACTTCGGAATGAATCCGAGCTGGGAAAGATATAATCATTGTTATTTTGGAACATAAAGTCTGAGAAACATGTCCAGTAACAATGTAGGCCTATATATTTTATATATGTGTCTATTCATGAAATTATAACATATAACAACTATTAGCAGGTTATTGAAATAAATGCGACTCAATGCATAAGAAAATATGGTGAAACGTGGTTGCCCACCTGTCTGATCTCTTCGCAAAAGATGGTTACGACCCAAACAGTAAGAATAATTTCCGGAATGCTAATCTTCGGGTAGAAATTTGTAAGTAATAGTATGCTGTACAGCAGAAGGAACACTGTATATGACACCTAAAAGAAAAGAACAATAAAGTTTCATTCAGTAGAAATGACACCATTTACACCATGATTGAGGAAAAGCATACGAAGAAAAGACTAATAAGATGCTTATACCGCGCTAATTTACGAATTCATTTTAAAGGTTCAGGAAGCTGGAAGAAAGTAGTCATCAATCGTTCGAGAATTAGAGAAGAGAGAGACATGTTCATGCAAGCTAGTGACGGTGAATTCCACGGACGAGGACCGGCATTGTGGGAAGGAACAAAAACCAGGCATCTGTTTTCGGTAAGTTGGACTTTGTGGTTGGTCAGAGGAAGATGATATTTCTCCAGGTGGGATTCAGCGTGAGTGAAATGCGAATCAGAACGAACTGGAAGCATCAGGCTACTGAAGAAATGATGATGCCCAGTAATATACAAGTAGGCCTACAAACAAAAACAATTCTGACAAAGAAAACAAAAGACCTACACAATTGAAGGTGAATTTGACACAGGGCGCAGTCAGAAAGTATCCCAGTCTCTTGAAGTATAAGGAACACGGATTCTCTTTCGATTGAGCATCCGGGTTAGTTGCTACTGCTGATGTCGCTGCTGCTTTTGCTGCTGGGGCTACTGCAGCATCTGGCGAAACTCTTCTGACTTGCGATGAATTGCTAAAGAAACATGGCATTGAAAGTTGGTAACATCAAAAGTCTGTATGCATGCTGATAGAAAGTACCTCAACGTCTTACAGCACAGGCAAAACAGATTCTCTTTCGGTTGTTGAGCATCCGGCTTAGGTGATGCTGTGCTTCTGAAACTCTTCTGTCTCGCGAAGGCTTCCTTCATAAACATTGAATTGAAAGGCAGCAACATCAAAAAGCTGTATGGATCCATTTATGCATCTATGCCTTTGTGTATGACACTATGTATGTAGGTATTATATATTCATGTAGCCTTGTTTGTATGTATTTAGGATAAGTATGGTTATGTATGTATATGTTTGTGTTTGTATGTAGATGTGTTTGAATGCACAAATGGACATTTATATCGCGCCCTATAGGAACTTCACTAAGGTACAACATGTTGACCTGATACGAACTTTCACGAGGTCATACCGCAGAAGTGAATTAATGAGCATGTATTACTTGCGATGTAATCTTGATTATTTCGTCGAATGTTTTTACCTGGTTGTGCTTTCTGGAACTTTCTGTTCGACGACGCAATCTTTTGTCTAAAATACGGTGTGTCGTTTGTTACATTGTAATTGTTGTTAATAACTTTTGTATCGCATAAGTCTAAAGCACAATTCATCATTTGATGGCACAACAAAACCAAAGCAGATTCAACGTTAGTCGCTCGTTTTTATAAATCACATAACTTCACTATCACTGCTTCCGAGAATCTCCAGTCTACTAGTGATCTATCTATCTTCCAGGTTCTCGTGGTCGTTGTATTATAGGTATTACGAAATGCGTTCTGTTATACAGCAAAACCGAATCCCATCTAAGGACTTTCTTTAGCGCAATCACCAAAAGACTCAAGGCATAAAGCGATCGTGAAATCGGCTCCAGGAGAAGTCGTGGTCATAATCAAAATCATAATCAGCATTTGAGATAACTGTGACAGACGAACTGGAGGCAATGAGATAGCTATTCAGAGAACTGCGTCATCTCAATGCATTGTTCTTCGCCCCAAATAATCTTAAATGAAGCGATGCAATGAGTTATGAAAACCCTTAACAAATGCAAGAGGCAGGATTCCGAGTTAGTGCGAGTTACTTACAGTTTCGCTTTGCACCGCTGACTTTTCTTCGCGGAATTTCAATATCAGAGGAGCCAAAAGAAACAATGGCGGAATACGAAGCAGCTTCTAAAAGAACAACAAAAACTCTAGGCGACCAATGCCTCTGGTCCGAGGTTGAAATTCCCAATGCTAATTCAAGTGAGCATGCTTTTACGAGGTATAACTTCATTTACGAAGGAGCAAATGAAGGAGCGAATAAATGAGTGAATGAATCCAGGGAAGGTATTGGACTATTCCATTCAGATCAAGGTCAGTGAAGATGGCGAATATCACGGACAGATTCTGGTAATTAAAAAGCGCCTTTTTAAAACCTCTAGTACTTAAACGTTTAAAGTGAATTATCTCTCAGGACTAATCGCCCTTGGATATTGCCTTCAGTATTATTTTCTCGGTCAAACCATAGCACACTCCTTTTCTTCTGATAGACTTTACATCATGCAGATATGAAACGTAGGCCTACAGTGATTTATTTACTCTTCTTCCTCGTCGTACTTTGCATGCACATACAGTTCCTAATACCATTCACCGTAGCCCTCAGTCTATCTATCTGTCTCACATTTGGACCTTGACCTTGATCAGAACCTTATCTTTCCTATCTCACCGATTTCGTGTTTGGCTGAGCTCTGTGAAAAAGCTGATTCTGACCACTTGGCTTCCTGTGACCGCTGTAGATTATTAGTTTTTATAACGCATTTATTAAGCGCCAGTATCTACTGCCCAAGCATCAATCGAGCAGTCGAGTAAAGGACTTGCTCAAAACCCCTACACAATGACCATCTCAGAGGAGGATGAGGATCGAACTCCTACTCTCCTTGTTACAAGGCATGCGCTCTAACCAATCGACCACCATGTAACACTAAACTCGAGGTTTAAGATTGCGACCATACCATATAGGATGATTTTTCCCATCCAGATGAAAGTCAGTAGATTCTGACATGCCATATGAGCGAGGACGCTCTGGTTGTTCGCCTGTACGGCGATTTCCAAGGCCGTGCGATCGGCAAAGATTTGGATTGGACGAACCAGAAGATCAATGGTCATTTCCTGGTTAGATGAATAGCACTCGGTCAAGAGTCCAGCTGTGAGGCCTTCGAAGAAACTGACAAACATACACAGGTGATGGAATCCATTCTGACCTTGTCAATTTTATTGCAGCGTTATTGTGATGTCCAAGCTAGAAGTCGATTGTTGCTTCGAGTAAAATCACAATTAAAAATTATAATCGTCTGGAGAAGCAAAGTCGATATTAAATGGAAACAGGGAGTGCACCCGTATGAGGAAAGTAGTAATGGATCTCGTCACGAATGAGTCTTGCAGAAAGGGCAGAACTGGAATCTGTATGCGATAGTAGGGTCATAATAGGCAAGCTGTCTAAAAGTTGAAGCTGAAGAAAGGCGAAGCAATTGTGGGGCTTGGGAAAGGGCTAAGATGAAGCTGGTCAGTTAATGTGTCATAAAAAGATGATTATAATTATTCTAAGTAAAGATAGAAGAGATGTCTGTCATCGTACTCTACTTGTCTCTGAAGCTCATGCGCTGACTCGGAATCCTTTTCCTTCTTCAGTAAATTCTTCAGCATCAGATGACCAATCAGCGACAGAGCAAATGTTTCCTAAACATCACGAGACACCTGTTAGATTCGCATGACTCTATCTTAAACTAATCCAAATAACTTATGTATTCGAGTAATTACGGAAACCAACTAGGCTTGCAGAATGACATGATTCAGTATGATGTTTAAATAGAGTGTAATCAGAAATAAGTGAGTTAGCAGTCGCGATAATCTATAGTTATGTGATCATTGTTTGGAAGTAGCGGTAGGAAAGAAGTTGATGAATGTTGGGATAAAAATCGTAACCACAGGTGGGTTGGGAAAGTGTGCCTTTTCTTGCAAATTCTACCCTTAACGATAGTTACGTTGCCAACAGAGCAGGCCTAGACTTTCGGATTTTACATCGTCATCCTCATGTAGCCTGGGTTCCAGTTTCAGAGACCTCTCAGATTCCTATTCGTTCCATTCAATAGACTATGCTTCTGGAATGCGCGTTTACTGTGAATCGTCTATCAGCTGGTGATGGCATTAGAGAAGTTTAAAGACTAAATGAGATTTAGATTGGGTTAAGTTAGATCAGACACTAATAAAATTCAGGTTGTCGCTATTTGAGCTGCTCATTCTAGTTTATCGTCCAACAGCTTTTTCACACATAAAGCCGTCTCGGTCTTATGACCCCAGAGTGTGACCAACTGCATAGAGTCATCCTGTGTACGGGTTTACTTACTTTTGCCTCGTATAAGAAGACGATGGCCATCGACTGCAATCGACTGAGAATGGCCCAGAAGAACAGCTCCATCGCCGCTTCATCACACCCAGATTTCGTCTTGTGCAACAACACCATCATCTTCAAAAGTACTCCTATGAACAACAGGGACATCAGCAACAATGCTCATATTGTCACTCCAACCACCTGTTGTCTAAGAAGATGAACTGATAGGTTCTTGATAAGAGCTGCAGAAAGTTTCAGAACAAATCAAGTGTTCGCTGCAATATTTAGCCAATTAAAATTAATTAATTATATTTCCAAGAGATTTTACCGTCGAGGAATCTCAGATTGAATTATTGTTCTAATGAATTGAGGGCTTCAGCAAAAAGCCATCAGCTAAAACTGAATAGGTTCAGGTAACAAGGAATTAACAAACCAGCTCCTCTAAGTTGAGGGTATTAGAATGGCTGCAACATGCACCAGCGCCTTATACCACTGATCACTCATGTCCATTTAATTGAATACTAGACTTATGATCATAGCTTAAACGCCGTTAAAATCTAAAACTTTTAAATGATATTATTTATACATTTATTAAACGCCACTCTTTAATAACAAAGCATCAGTCGATGGCGCTGAGTAATTGTGAGTTAAGTACTTGCTCAAAGTCCCAACTCAGTAACCGTATAAGGCATATGAGAAGAACTCGTAAACTAACAAGGAAGGCACTCAAGCGATAACCTAAGCAAAAGAAGATTTCAGCCTTTGTGTAAGTGTCTAACCTGAGCGTTGATACGATTGCCTTTGAAGGCGGGGATTGAGACGCGATTTGGCCGGGTTAAATAACTGATCGACCAGTTTGCGGATGACGTCGTCCAGCGTAATTTCCGGTTTCGTACCCCGAGTATAGACGTTCTGTCAACAAATACATCGTTCTCTTTGCTACGCAATTACTGTGTGAATTAAATAAAGGCGATCTGCGTTCGTAATCGTAATCTACGGATTTCTACAGCGCCCAAAAAAATCGAAATCGCGGGAACCAGCTTATTCACAGGCGCTTAGACAAATCAAAATCGATAGGCGGGGGGTGGGTCGAATCGGTTCCAGGTCAAGATCCAAAGGAGTCAGTCAGGAAGACAGTAAGACGGCTAAGGTGGGTGGTGTTTAGGGTTTACACGGCGAGGGAGGTGGGGAGAGGAGGAGGAATCGGGATAGGATTTGTGAAAGAGCAGTGTTTTCAGTTTTGAGTGAAAGACCTGTGGAGATATAGCAAGTGGTGAGGTTTTGATGAGTTCGTAGGATGGATCTGAAATTTCTCGGAGTACTGGTGGGAGTTTGTTCCAGAGGGGTGGGACAGCTATGGCTATGGAGCGATTTGCAAATTTTAGTGGTGAGGTGACGGAAGGGCGGAGCAATGTTAGGGCAGAAGAGGAGCGGGTTGAGCGGAGTGGTTGGACCGTGAACAGCTGTCGGAGATAAGAGGGCTGGGAAGATTGGAGTGTATTGTAGGTGAGTGATATGACTTTATATTCTATTCTTTCGGGTATTTTAAGCCAGTGGAGAGATTTGAGGACAGGGGTGATGTGGTGGTGCTTGGGGGTTTTAGTCACAGCGCGGGCAAGTGCATTTTGAATGGCTTGGAGGCGGTTTATTTGGGTGATGTCGATGTTTAAGAAGAGTGCATTGCAGTAATCTAATTTTGCGCGGACTATAGAAGTATCTATTGTGGATGCAGTTTTGAAGTCTAGCATTGGGCGAATTCTGCGAAGGTCACGGATGTGCATGAAGCAAGAGCGGGAGAGATGGGTGATATGGTCGGAGAAGCTGAGGTGCTGGTCAAAAATCACGCCTAAGATGCGGACAGGAGAGTTTGCAGTGAATGTGTTGGAGGTAGAGTCGAGGTTGAGGGTAATGGATGGATCTGGGATTTTCTTGAGTTGATCGCGCAGGCCAATGAGTATGAATTCTGTTTTAGCTGGTTTAGACACAAGAGATTTGATGACATCCAGGAAGAGATTTTGGTAACTACATGGAGAAGATGATCTATGGAGTGGGAGAAGGTGTTTGGAGAGAAAGAGATGACTAGCTGTGTGTCATCAGCATAAAGCTGTTGAAAGGATAATGCTTTGAATCGAAATAAATTCGACGGAGTGTCGCTTGGAAAAGTTTGTTTCATACAAGATAGCGAAGATCCTTCTAGATGGATCTAGCTTAATCTTTTCTTCAATCATGGTTGTCTTTTGGCTAGTATGCTTGAATGAATAGGCACACGTGCAGTATTATCTGCTATAACTCATTCTCTATCTGGTGCTCTCTCTGTCGCTCTCCCTCTCTCTCTTCCCCCCTCTCTCTGTTTGGATGTAGGCTATTCTTTGACAGTTGCAATGGCGTACCGAAGGGGGGCAGAGTGGGCAAATCGGCCCGGGCGGCACTTTTGCAGGTCGGCAAAATAGGGCTGAAGAAAATATAAAAGGTGAATTTTGGATAAAAAAATTGAAAAATTAGGGGAGAAAGAAAGAAAGAAAATGAAGGAAAGAAAACATCCGTCACTTTGATCAAGTCGGCTTCGCTTCCGTTGATCGTTAGGGGCGGCATCACTCTTAGAGTTATACGTTAAACACTAAAAAGAATTGCAGTAAAGGAGGCGGAATCGCATTTATCTGTTAAAAGGTCTACTTTAAAGCATATTTTTGCTATGCTGCCCTTCATAATCATAGTATATAGGCCCTATATACGCTATATGTACAGTAGGCTATAGGTGTCTAAACGAATTAATGACTTAGAATAAAATTTAATCACAAACCATCAATAATCACTACCACAGGCTTTCACCACTTAGTTTGGTCCTCTTTTTAAAATTAATCTTAAAATTGGTCTGGTTTTGAAATTACCACTTATCCTTTCAACAGAGTTTAGTACTATTCTGATAGATTTCAGTTATTTTCGAATTTCGGTTACTCGCTATTTACATTTTCCTTTTGCGTTTTTGAAATAATGCTGCAGACTGCAGTTGTTTTACAATGTATACTAACTATGAACATATTATACTATTATCCGGTAAATAAAATACAATGTTTAATTGTTTAATTTGATTGTTATTAAAACTTAAACTTCTACTGCGCACAAAAAGCTCGCAAGATAGCCTAACGTTAATAGCATAGGCCTAGCCTAATGATAATAATGGTAATTATAACACAGGCCTGATATGTAGGCCCTATATATGTATGCACACTGTAAACGCACGAGTCAGCGACTGTTGCGAGTCGAGCAATAAAATGTTTCAGGAATTGTTTTAAATGTGCAATGATGAAAGGCTGTTAACCGCTGTTTGTGCGGGAAATGAATTGTTATTAATAAGTATTTATGATGTTTATGCGCTCAGGAGCTGCTCGCCATGTGCAGTGATAAATTTTCCTCAAACATGCCTGAAATGTTTTATCTTCTAATAAAATAGTTTTCATGCAATAAAATGTTTAATTATCTAATAAAATAGATTTCAGTATATAACTAAAAAGGATAATTACAAAATACAGTGAAAGTGACAAATCCAGAAAGGTTGTAAAGAAAAAGGTCATAAACTGTATCAAATAAAATTGTATATGTAACACGATCGTCATGTAACATCTTATAGAAAATAGCATAACGACAATTAAGTGACCAAGGGCGGCATTCACCCCGGGCGGCATTTCAGCTCCGTACGCCACTGGACAGTTGGAAAGAAAGAAAGACAGATAGATGGAAAGAAAGAGAGAGACCAGAGAAAGAGGTCAGACTAGAAGAGATGTGTCATATTCCTTCCAGATGGTTACATTGACTGCGTCCTACCTTTAAGAGGTCTTTCAGATGCTTGTTCTTTTTCATTGCCTAAAAAATTAAACAAACTGCAAGATATGCATAGACAGGAACGAGCTAATTTAATTTAATTTGACACCAGACTCTAAATAAAATTTAGCTATAATCTAATTAAGACAGATAGCATAAAAGGCATAAAAGCGGTAACAATTATAGCGAAGAAACGTTTCTGATCCTCTCTCATATTTATTTGTGAGTGTCGAACATGTTCACAGGTCCATGATCTTGGATACAGAATCGTTAACTATCGAAAGTGAAAATCTTATCCGTCTAGTATCTTTTAAACTAATAACCGTCGTCTTTCGCTTTCTAAGCAACCGGTTTAACTTAAAGACATAGACAGGCTGTTTAATTAATTTACACAATTAGTGTGCTTATCCAACATATACTTAAACACTGACAAGGTTCCCACACGTATCTTTAGCTGTATTTCTAACAGGTAGCCTGTGACACACTTCAGTTTTAGAATTTGTTTTGAAAAACGCATGCAGTTTGAACACGGTGAGAAACGTCGTGTTTCACTTAAAACTTATGATCAACAAATTGGATCAATGAAGAAACTGATTGTCTTTACTTTTTCGTAGAATTCGTTGATTTTGTGTTTCTCCAGCAAATCGCTGAGACGCAAACGTCGCTCGAGGAAGAACTTAACAAACTCCACGCGGTTATTAACAATGGCAGTGAACGCCAGATCCTTCATTTCACCCGGCTTCACATATGTAACAACAAACAACGACTTTTACGAGGCTGTCTTCAAGAGGCGCTTTATGTATATCTGTGATTAAAATTACAATTACAACAGGCAGGCAGACTGTGAAACGAAAACTGGAAGAAAAGGGGTGTTAACACATCTAGCTGAAGGGAGTGTACTTCGAAAGCAGAACTGGCTGATGTGATATAACAGAAACCACAGGAGTCTGATTGTAGGCCTACATAACTTTTTGTCAAAACAAGCAAGAAACTCGAATTTGAATGCAATTATTCTAAGACAAAATATCAACTCTCTGATATATTAATAATAATTATTAAAGTCTTTGTCATTAAAAACATCTTCCAAAAGCGTCTGGTTTTCTTCATAGCTTTAACCTACGATCAAGCTATATTTTATCCATTTTGACGACCGATGCGCTATACAAGCTTTAACATTCGAGTAAAATTCTTAGAGTAAATAAACTAAATAATATTTAGAATATTATTCTTTCTCTGCATATGGAATGTTACTGTTGCGCAGCTCAAATGAGTCAATATTGCACGCACCTCGGCGATGCAGCGTCGCCCTTTTTCGGTGGCTGGACAATCCACCTGGGGCAGACTCCCTTTAGATCCATCTAGAATGGACTCCCTTTAGATCCATCTGGAATGGACTCCCGTTGGATTCACCTGGACTGGCCACTCTTTGGATCCACCTGGATTGGCCTCTCTTTGAATCCACCTGGAATGGTCTCCCTTTGGATCCACATAGAACAGACTCCCTTAGGATTCACCTGAAATGGCCACCATTTGGATCCACCTGGAATGGCCTCCCTTTGAGTTCACGTGGAACAGACTCCCTTTGGATTCACCTGAAATGGCCTCCATTTGGATCCATCTGGAATGGCATCCCATTGAAACCACCTGGAATTGCATCCCTTGGATCCACTCTGAATGACCTCCCTTTGAATCCACCTGGAATGGCCTTCCTTTGAATCTGCGCGTTGTCGTAACTTGGAATTCTGCATACACTTTCATAAACACTTAAAAACTGCTACCGGTATTTTACTGATACGGTTGTACTGGGATCGGGTCAGAGTGGTTGTCTTGGAGAGGCGATACATAAATACTCTGGATGAATGAATTCCTTCGTTCACTTACGGTTAGCGTGGCTTCGTCTGTGTAGATGTGTTCCTTAACGACGTCGATTCTGTCCCAGGCCAGAGCCAGTTTCATCTTGTCCACTGTACTCGTCTCACCCTCTTTCACTGCAAGAACACAAGAGATCTTCACACAGTTTACACGAACCACCACCCTCTCCCAGAAGACCAGAGGCAGCAGTAGATGCAGCAGCATTAGTAGTAACTGCAAATGAACAATTATATAGCGCCACACATAAAGGGAACCTAATCAGAGGTTCTCTCAGCGTTAGACTATATGCTGTTAAAATGTGAGTAAGAACTATAATAATTAGGGCCTACATCAGTTTGCTAAACAATGCTGAATAGATTTGAAACGACACCAGTGACGCGCCCACGCACAGAGTTGACAGTTTGTATGGATGTTCAGTGTCTATGAGCCAAGTTGCTTCGATAGGTTCGAACAGCGACAGGTGCAGTAGCAGTGTTGGTAGAGGTAGAAGTACCCTTGCTGACCAATCTGTCTTAGCGGACTAATCTTCTGTGTATTGACCAGATCAGGGCTTGGTTTTGGTGTGCCATCGGTTGATGCCTTGTGCATTAGACACCGCCACTATAGAAGTTGCTAATTACAGTTACCGTTAGTTATATGGTGGCGATTGATGTCATTTAGCGAGGGACGCTTTAGATGAGTTCAATTTGAGTCACACTTTGTGGATGGGTGTTTAAGCTCGACTTTCCATTGCTGACCGAGAAATTCCCTGCTTACACCTACTCTTCCCCAGTCCTCGACTTGCGTATCACACTTGACTCCTTCTTCACGTTCACAAAGCGCATCTCCAACCTGACATGCCCCTGCTTCTTTCAACTGAGGCGTCTCAGGGCCATCAGACGCTCGGTCTCGCCTTCTGTCTCTACCAACATAGTTCACGCATCTGTCTGCTCACGCTTGGACTACTGCAACTCGCTCCCTATGGGTTTCCCTAAGCAGCGTCTCTCCCCCTTCAATATATTCTAAATGCTTCTGCTAGGCTCATTGCTCGAGTCTCCCGCTTTGCCCATATCTGTACTTACATGCCTGATGTCCTGCACTGCGTATCTGTTATCCACCCCCTTGTCTCCAATTCTCAGCAGAGCACTGCTCCAAAATATCTCTCGAACTATCTGCGAAAGCCGCTATCTACATCTTCTTCTCGCTCGTTGCGTTCTGCGAATCGGCTTGATCTTTTTGTTTCCAGGACTAAAACTGCTTTGGCCCAACACCGGGCGTTTGCTGTATTGGGTCCCTCGATCTGGAACGACCTTCCTCTGCTCAGGGTCAAGCAAATGACTGGCTTTTCCTCATCGGTATCGCGATCCTTAAAGGCATTTATGTTTCTCGGGGGCTTCTATGCTAAGAGTGCGCCAGGCGCTTTACGCATTTCTAGATAAAATACAATACAATAGTAGATGCAACCGCGCTAACACTGGCAATAGTGAGAGTAGTTGTAGAAATATAATATTAGCAGTGGTTGTGGTATGAGATACAGCTCTGCAATTGATTTAATATCTTTTTAAGCTAAAAGTCACAGGAAAACCAAATAACTATTTCCAACTTAGAATCGCTGAAGACTGTCTAGCATGTCACTCTGAGTTCCGGGTAACTACTTAACAGCCAACATAGGCCTTTATGAGCGCTAGCACTGGCATCATGAATTACATAGTTATCACCCTCTACGTAGGCTATCATATGTACAGTCTATGCCATGTGGGATTAATGTCCGTGAGGAAGCTAAGGTGTAGCAGGAGAATCTGTCGCACAGTAGCCAATTGGTTAGACCGCTGGTCTCGTATCGCAGATAGTACGACGCATTCAAGCCTCCCTCCACTGAGGCGATAGCAGTGATAACCTTGAGCAAACCCTTCACTCACAGTTGCTCAACGTCATCGATGCTCTTTGTTACGGTCATGTGTGTGCACTTGTGAATTGTGTAAGGAAGGTAGTATAAAAGCAGATGTATTGTATTGTATATTAATCTGACCTCTGAGCAGAGTCATGATGATAGCGTAGTCAATGCTTCTGGCGGATCCTTTGCCTTCCAATGAGAAGATGGTGATCATGTTGCGGTGCCCGAGGCAGTACTTGATGTTGCTAAGGACACCGTCCAACTCTTCCACCTTACAGAATTCGTGAATTAACTGCTCCAGATGCTTCCAAAGACCCTGATTCGCTTCTTCCACTGACCTGCGTCATTTTACAATCACAGGACGACAAACAATGCAAATAACTAATTCGAAACAAGTCCTTCTTCAACTTATAAAAATATAAGATAATTAAATATATCCATTAATTTGTAATTAATTTATCGCACCAGTGTTTAATGCAAAGGGCATCAAGCAATGGCGCTGTATAAATGTTCTATTACATTACATTACATTAGTAAATATTAGAAAGCTAATTCAAGCAGTAACACAGAACGTAATTGTAATAAGTCTAACGCATTAATAATTTGCAAAACAGTAAAGTAATAAAACTGTAAGGAAGAAATTATTACGTTCAAAGTTAAACGCCAAGGCGTTTAACCTAACCAGATGAAACCAAATTCAATCCAATAACTTATAAAGCGACGTCATCAGAAAGCACAAATTTATGCCTTCATCATTCTCTGAATTGCTTTGTTCTTTGAGCCGCGATATGTAAATGTTCAATTACAATTACAATCAGTGGATGATCGCCTTTATAGTGAAATCGTAGTCAAGAAAGACAATTCGTTGGATCAGACTGGTTGAAACCCCCATAAGTTAGGGAAACAGAAATCAGAGTAAACGGTGGGTAAGTTAGTTGACACAGATTAGTCTTAGGTTTAGACCTGACAGAATGAACACACAGGACAATGGATTACAAAACTTTGCAGAGACCATCGAGAAGGTTCTAGAGCCCCAGACTGTTCGGGTGTGGGGCGCAATAAGACTGAAAGTATCCTTCGATCGGGTGCATTAGTTAGTTCTAGAGGGGTGACCCTGTAATATGGACAGGTCGGATTGTAGTAGTTAGATAGAGAGATGTAGCGATACAGCCACAGACGCACAGATACATAGACAAGAAGGAGTAGAGAAATCGTGTTACTTTTCTGGTGATGGTTCCTTGAAGTGATTGTAGGCGTAAGCGAGAACATCAGCTGCTCTTCCGGATCCCTGCAGCATATTAGAGACAAAATTCAACGCATTAAACGGACTCAACGCAAAGCATCCTTACTGTACGTGGTCATAATTATAAGGGATAATAATAATATTCGTGTTTATTGATAAGACCGCAGTAAGTTACACTGAAACAGTTGAAGAACGACGGTACAATTATCAAGATCTTAATTATCACACGTCATGGCGGACTGTAAGGCGCCCCCTAGGGAGTGGAAGGCTGAGTCGACCAGGTGGATCTTACGGGTATCGAACTGCGACTTTTCGAGATCTAATGCTCTTCATGCCTTCATGCCAAAGTGTTACCATTCATCTATCCGCTCCAGTCTGTCTCTGTATCTGTCTGTATGGATGCCTTTCGGTCCGTCGTCCATCTGTCTGTCTGTATGCCTGCCTGTCTGTTTGACCCTTTCTGTCCTTCCATCTCTCTGTCAATCCGGCCATCAGTCTGCTTTCCCTCCTGTCTGTTTGTCTGTCCGTGCATCAGTCGGCCTGCCTGTCTGTTTTTATCTCAGTCTGTCTTACCTCAATGACGATGACCGGGGTGCTTGCATCGATCGCCTGTTTAACGGTTTCGACGGTGTTCTTTCCTCCTTCGATGACGATACACACTATCGGAATCTTCACTAAAAACAGATATAAAGCCCGGAACGAATCAATAGCAGATCAACTAGACGACCTCGTGTCTACGTCGCTCGATTTCGCAGAAGGCAGCAGGGCTAGCAAGCGAAATGGATGATAAGAGCTGAGTTGCAATAGTCAAGTCGACGGGAAATCAACTACTGCGACCAAATGAATCAACAACCGACCACCGATTGCGGATTCGACTAAAGACAGAGAACAAGATAAACAGACAGACAGAAACCTACAAAGAGACAGACAGCCATATTCAGAGAGACAGACAGACACAGAGAGAGAATGAAAGAGAAAGACATAACTATAGGAAAACAGAAAGAAAGATCACAAGAGAAAGAGAGCGATACAGAGAGAGAGAGAGAGAGAGAGAGAGAGAGAGAGAGAGAGAGAGAGAGAGAGAGAGAGAGAGAGAGAGAGAGAGAGAGATGCGGAGGGAGACAGCGAGAGAGACACAGAGAGATTGACAATGGCAGTAAGTATAGGAAGCCATTGCTTAGGCCTACCTCCACACGCCTCTAAGCTTGAGATTTTCTTTTCGAGAGCAGCTCGTAGTTGGATTTCCGCGCCATATATATGTTGAGTACCGTCGTCGACGAGAATGAAATGCGTGTGATTGGGATCGAGTGGAGCTTCTCTCACTCCCTTCTTCGGTTCGTCGGCTTCATACAAAGCCTATAGACACACAACAACGCAACGCAGCACCAGTCTCAGAACATAAGATTGCAAATGAAAACCCGAATAAGGAAAGGTTCGAAAAGACAAAAGACGAATCTATTCTGATAGATGTAAAAGTGGATATGAGAGCAGTAAAGCAAGATGAAAGACATATAGAGAAACAGACACAAGCGATATATGGTTCGCAATTCTCTCGCTATATCCGCAATAATTACCCCTAAATATAGACAAATAACACTATTTTCATATTTACTACTGTGGCTGCCCTTGGGGCATAGAACATCCAGCTTGATATATCTTTCTTCTAGTTCACTACATTGAAATCAGAACTACTGAAAACGTCATATTATGCGCTGCACATTCCTAAAGAGTCAACTGCACACTTGACAATGTCAACTGAACGCTTCATGTCAGAAAACACAATACTTTAGGCCCTGACTCACACTTGTAATAATTTGTACTCTCGATCAATGGACACTGCGACCCTTGTTGTGTCTCCTACCACAACGCGTTGGGTTCTCGAGCGTTTTCAGTTGATGGATCAAAGCTTTGGAGTTCACTCTCCGGATCAGTTCGATGTGTCAGGTCTTAAAATTCAGTATGTCAGTGTCAACGAAACCATCCGTAACAGCTGCTCTGCCTCTCTCTGGTCTCTCTGGCAACCGGACTCGGACCACCAACGGACATCGATTTCTGGACAACCCCTCGGATACGTCGCAGCGCTCGTTAATAAGCTAGTGGTTTGCGCTCAGCTTTACAGTGGCGCTTTAGAAATTGGAGATTACGATTATGTCAGGGCTCTGAACTTTAGACCCCCATCGTTTCTCCTAGCTTAATAAGCGAAGCCGGATTTCTGGTTTCTCTGACTCCCTTCGGGTCTCGACCGCGGTCTGCTCCAACGGAAAACGATTTCTGACTAGGATTTTACTTGAGGCGACCATCAATACCTCGCGCATTATGATAATCAGAATGTATACGTAATAAGTTGATATGATATGAGATTATATTGTGTTATGCTATGCTGAGTTATGTCATGCAGTGCTATCTATACTATGCTATACCATACCATACTATACTATACTATGCTATGCTATGCTATGCTATACTATACTATACTATACTATGCTATACTATACTATACTATACTATACTATACTATACTATACTATACTATACTATACTAAACTATACCATACTATACTATACTATATATTATACCATACTATACTATACTATACTCTACTATACTATACTATACTATACTCTACCATACTAAACGATACTATACCATACCATACCGTACCATACTATACAATACTATACAATGCTATGCTATACTATACTATACTATACTATATCTCTTTTAAAGTTTCCCAGAGCTGTGTCTCCATCATACGATAAACGTTTTGGAATGTAGCGCTTGTACCTTCTTGGCTGCACTGCAATGTATGGAATGTAACTGATCCTGCAAACCATGGCTGAGAGGCCGTTGGCCGACCTTTCTAATGCCGGCATCGAGTTTCGCTTGTGTGTGTGTAGGAGATAAGAGAGAACGATGGAAGTACTGAACGAATGATTAATCTTCACCTCTGTTTCTACAATCAGTGCCTCGCAGTTCGTGATGCATCCCCAGGTGGCGATTCCAATGGCGACCAACTGCTTCCGGATTCCCTGCTTCAAGGTATGCGCACGGATCGCCTCACCGACCAGTTTCATGACTCCGGTGTTGGTTCCTCCAGTTATGATCCACGCACCTGCACAACCATTGACCACGTGTCATTAACTCCTGACGGGGTTATGGTTACACTGTAATCTTATGTAATGTACTATAGTCAGACAGCCTGTTTAGAACCTCTTAAGAATGTTTCCAATCACCTGAGGAAATTACATTATAGAGAGAAGACAATGCTACTTTTGCGGAATGCAAATTCCTGTGAGGCGGATATGGAATAAGACGTCTTCTCCAATCGCAATCTCTTCCGTCTCAGTTTCAACATTCAACACAGTAAGATCAGAGTTATTAGACTCCATTATATCAGACAAGATAATGTTTGTTGAGGCAAAATCATCTCCTGACTGAAGAGCAGTCTCTCTTTGTCTTTGTCTGTCTCTGTCTCTCTCTGTCTCTGTCTGTCTTTGTATGTATGTCTGTCTGTCTGTCTGTTGTGTCTCTGTCTCGTTCCACTTTCTTTCTGGATGTTGACTACGGTTTGATGTTAAAAAAGTTGTTTATTATTAGTATAATTAGTAGTAGTAGTAGTAGTAGTTATAATAATAATAATGATAGTAGTAGTAGTGGTACCAGTAGTAATAGTAGGACCCGGATCGCAAGGATTAGCGATCAATTCTTCGTCATAAACATATCTATAAGAGGTTTGGGCAATGAGCATGCGCTAAAAAAAGTCAAGTGACAATTTTGTTCGAACAATAGCTGTGGTTCTTAATTGAGCGACTCGAAAGTCATATATCTACGCCTACGCAAAGATACAGCAAACAGAATCATTTGCTATTTTGATGCCTCCTCTCTTCCCTTTCTCACAATCCCTCGCATCACCACATAGGCCTACCACCCTCAGTTGCCACTATCTGTCTATTTGCCTTCGACCTACTGTGAATACACAGCACTGCTCCTGCGACTTGGTTTTCTCATGAGAGCAGGGGCCCCTGAACCTATGGCGCCTTTGGCGCCGGTACTCACACAAGATTTGGCTCTGTGGCGTCGAGGCAGGTTCACGCTCACACAACTTTATGGTCATTAAAACAATAACAAATATCATTTGCGCCCTAAATTTTAATAATGATTAGATAAAATTTGAGTGCCATTGTCAAACAGAGCCAAAGCCTTCAGACTCGATGCACTAAACTTTGTGACTAAAGAAATAGCACAGTATCATCGGACGTCTTCTTCTCCACTACCAAGCTCCCTACCTTCTTCTATCGCTGATACCTTCTGCTCATTTTTCTCTGACAAAATCTCGTCTCTTCGCTTCTCCTTGCAGTCCCTACTAAATTCACAATCTACATCTGCATCTTTCTCTAGCACCGAATCAGTGTATCATCCTAATCCCACTCCGCCTGCCTCTCACTCTTCTCTCCTAACTCTTCTCCCAACCTCTGAATCAGAAGTGTCACGCCTACTAAATTCTCTCCCTAACAAACAGTGTGAACTCGATCCTATTCCAACATCTCTTCTCAAAGATTGTGCCTCTGTTCTGGTTCCTGTCATCACCAAAATAATCAACCTCTCTCTCTCTCTCTCTCTCTCTCTCTCTCTCTCTCTCTCTCTCTCTCTCTCTCTCTCTCTCTCTCTCTCTCTCTCTCTCTCTCTCTCTCTCTCTCTCTCTCTCTCTCTCTCTCTCTCTCTCTCTCTCTCTCTCTCTCTCTCTCTCTCTCTCTCTCTCTCTCTCTCTCTCTCTCTCTACTGGTAGCTTCCCCACCGCCTTTAAGAAATCTCTTGTCACCCCCTCTTCAAAAAAGCTAATCTCGACAAGGAAAACCTATCAAACTATCGCACCATCTGCAATCTTTCCTTTTTATCTAAACTAACTGAACGCATTGTTCTTGCCCGGATGAATGACTACCTTTCTTGTAACTCACTCCTCAACCCCCACCAATCTGGCTTTACTAAACACCACTCCACAGAAACTCTTCTTGTCTCTCTGTATAATAAACTGGTCTCTGCTGTAAGTCATCAACAAGTCTCCTGTCTCTGTCTCCTCGACATCTCTGCCGCTTTGGACACCATAGATCACGAACTACTTCTCCTACGGCTGTTCTCTTGGTTTTGCTCTACTTTGGTTCCAGTCTTACTTGTCTTCACGCTTCTTCTCTGTTAAAGCCTCCAGCCACTCATCACAAGCCCTTCCACTCTCTTGTGGTGTTGCTCAAGGCTCCGTCCTAGGTCCACTTCTCTTCATCCTCTACACTACACCCCTGAGCCATCTCATAAAATCCTCTTCTGTTGACCACCATCTGTATTCAGACGACACTCAACTCTTCATTTCCTTCTCCCCTAGCTCTTTCTCCACCTCCATTGCTCAACTACTCGATGTGGTCAACATAATCTCTAAATGGATGTCCTCCAACCTCCTCTGTCTCAACCCTGCCAAAACTGAATTTATTATCCTTGGCCTTCCAGATCAGATCAAGAAAATCCCCGACCTTTCCATAAACTTACCCACCAGCTCTTCATCTCTCACTTTCACCTCGGACTCACCTGTTCGCAATCTTGGCGTTAACTTTGATCCACATTTATCCTTCTCTAATCACATCTCCAACTTCTCGCGCACCTGCTTCATGCGTATTCGTGACCTCCGCCGCATCCGACCCATGCTTGACTTTAAAACTGCATCCGCTATCGCTACCTCCATTGTCCACTCTAAGCTTGATTACTGCAATTCCATTTTTCTTAACCTCGAATCCACCCAAATTAAGCGTCTACAACTCATCCAAAATTCTCTCGCCAGAGCCGTAACCAGGACACCTAAGCATCACCATATCACTCCTGTTCTTGAATCGCTCCACTGGCTGAAAATACCTGAGCGAATCCACTTCAAAGTCATGTCGTTAACCTACAACACACTACAATGCTCCCAGCCAAAATACCTTCGCGAACTCTTCACTATCCAGCCACCTCGGTCTACCCGTTCATCCTCACATCTCACTCTCTCCCGTCCCCCAGTCACTACTCGCCTCAAGTTCTCCAACCGATCTATATCCCACACTGCACCCCAACTTTGGAACGAACTTCCTCCCGAATTCCGCATTTTCTCAGTTCCTCCACCAATACCGCCACTCAGTCATCGCCATCTACCTCGGGCTCCTTTACTCATCACTCCACAGGCTTTCCACTCCAAACTGAAAACTCATCTCTTCAAGATTTCCTTTCCTAATCCATCTGATCCTCTGCCTTCCAAGCTATCTCGTCCTCAACGAAACCATTCGTAACAGCTGCTCTGCCTCTCTCTGGTCTCTCTGGCAACCGGACTCGGACCACCAACGGACATCGATCTCTGGACAACCCCTCGGATACGTCGCAGCGCTCGTGAATAAGCTGGTGCTTTGCGCTCAGCTTTACAGTGGCGCTTTAGAAAATTGGAGATTACGATTACGATTACGATTACAGTAAGGCCTAGGCCTAATGGAACCTACCGAAAGCCGAAAGCCGGCCAGTGTCAGGTCAGGAAAGGTCAGTAAGCTCAGTCACTGCTAAGAGAAGCATCGATAATGGAACCTTACTCTCTCGGTCTGAAAGCTGCAACAGGTGTTAGATGTTGAAAGAAGGTTTTCTTATAGTGACACGCGCAATATTTCATCCGACAAGGCTGATAAGAGAGTGGTTGGAATTTGGATATCCGATATAATAATCCTATAATTGCAGCGACTAGCTTACCGCTTATAGCTTCTATACTATCGGAAATTATCAACTGTTCTCTCAATACGGGCATAGTACCGCAGGCTATTAAAACAGCTAAAATTATCCCAATCTTTAAAAAAGGCAATAGGAATGAAATTTCCAATTATAGGCCTATTTCAATTCTTCCTTATTTTGCAAAATTCTACGAAAAATCTATGGCTAATAGACTTCTTAGTTTCATAAATAAATCGCATATAATCTTTCACTCCCAACACGGCTTTCAACCTGAGCAATCTCCCTCCCTTGCCCTTCTCAACTTATATGATAAAATATCTCACACCATAGATAATAATGAATACTCTATAGGTATCTTTTTAGATCTTACTAAGGCTTTTGATACTGTAAATCATGCTATACTCCTTAGTAAATTATCTAACTATGGCATTAGAGGTATACAACTGGAATGGTTCACTAATTATCTAAGCGGGCGTTCACAATATGTTTACTGCAATGGCGTCTCTTCTGGCATTAGGATAATAAGACATGGCGTTCCTCAGGGCTCTAATCTTGGACCCTTGCTTTTCTTGCTCTATATTAACGATTTGCCTAACGCCTCGACCATCCTGTCTTTCATACTTTTTGCTGACGATACGACTGTTTTCCATTCGGATAAATCTTACTGCAACCTTATACACACGATTAATACTGAACTACGTCTCATATCCGAATGGTTCTTGGCCAATAAATTGTCCCTCAATGCTAATAAGACGGCGTTTATGATATTCAAATCACACAGGAAAGTTGAACCACCTGATACTGCAGTTCATCTCTTAATAAACGATCATAGTATTAATCGAGTCAATAGCACTACATTCCTAGGAGTTATTATTGACCAACATTTAACTTGGGAGTCGCATGTTAAGAGTATTGCAACGAAGATAGCAAAGAGTTGTGGAGTAATCTATCGTGCTGCGAACAAGCTTCCGTTGGCAATACGAACACAGTTGTACTATTCGCTGGTTTATCCTTACCTCTCTTACTGTTGCATTGTATGGGCCTCAACCTATCCATTTAGACTTCGTAAACTAGAAATACTCCAGAAAAGAGCCATACGTATTATTAGTGGGGCCCCATGGGGCTCTCACACTTATCCCATTTTTATTAATTATAAGATCCTAAAACTTGAACAGATAAAGAAATACCAGATTGGCCAATTCATGTATAAACTCTCAAGAAATCTCTTGCCTACCAATTTCAAAATTTCCTTTAATGTGGGCTCTGACATCCACCACCACAACACGAGGATGGCTGGTAATTATAGGCCAGGTTGGGCGCGTACAAATACCAGGAAATTTTGTATTGCGGTCACGGGCCCGCACGTGTGGAACGGCTTGCCTCCTTCCCTTACACAAGTGGGATCTTTTTTGCTATTTAAAAACTTACTGCGACAACACCTTATTATCATTGATAGCTAGCACTTACTTTCTATAGACGTTGGACTATTGTTTTTTGCTTTGTATCCCTCGGGGATGATGAATTATATTACCCTGCCCCCCCGAGTTTTGGTGTGTTTCTCTCGCGTTTGAGTCTCCCGTGAGTATCGACCTTCCGATTAATCTTCGGATTACTTTGTTCTCCTCCTTCCGTTTACAGTTTTCTTTTTCATCTTTATTTCTCTGGTTTTTCTTTCTAACTGTCCAAGAGTCGGCAGTATAGTTAAGATATGTGGATTTTCCCGTTTTTCTTATTTTAGAGGAATTAGTTAAGACTTTAAGTTTGGTTTTTGCGCCACGTTAATAATCTTGGCAATAAGGTGTCCCTGGAAGCGGGAGTTCATCCCTTTAGGGACTTCCTTTTGTCACCAGTTTATGTTATAAGACGCTATCATGTTTTGCTTTGAGTTATGGTTTCAATAAATGATTTGTCATTGTCATTGTCATATAGAGATTATAAGAAACAGGACAACTAATTCTTAAGACAGCTGTAATGCATATATATATAATATATATAATATATAATTATTATATAATATATATTACATATACCTCGGCTTGTTATTTACGCTTTTTCGTCAAAATTTCTCATTTCTTTAGAATGCTGCTTTCGATAAAAGCAGTGCCGTTTAGCTCTAGCTACTGTAGCTCAGCGTTTTCTTCGTTTTTAACGTCGTTTTGACGCTTACTACGTTAAACTTGTTGGCCTTCTGGAACGTGTTTGTCTCGGAACTGTACAGCAATTGTGTACAACCAATCGTGTACAACCACTGTCTACAACATTCTCACGGATAAGTGTCTATTGAATATATTCAACTGGTTTACGCCTACCGATGTCTACGACGTCTAAATTCACCGATCAAATATATATAGCCTGCTTAGTCAACTTGTCTGTTGGAATTATTTCATCGGACAATGCCTACCGACGTCTACACAGGTGACTTCATTTGGTCACTTCGAGACGCCGCCGTCCATATTCATCGGCCTGTACGGAAGGCCCTATTCTCTTCAGGAATCTGGCGCCCCGCCGCCGTGGCCCGCTGGCCTAAACGTCGTTCTTCGCGTCTACATAAGCTGGATGTTCCACTCGATTCTCCTTCAGCATCGATCCAGAGAAGGCTACGAATCGCCACCTGGAACGTTAGATCCATCCGGGAAAAATATGTTGAAGTCTCGGACTCTATTACCTCCAACGCTCTTGACATACTCGCCGTCACTGAGTCTTGGCACCAATCTTCGCTCGATGTGCCAGTGCTGCGATCAGCACCTTCTGGATATGCCTTCCTTGACTGCCCCAGACTTGACCCATCTGACCAGGATTGTCGGGGTGGAGGCATTGTCCTCTTCTATAAAGACAACCTTCACCTGAAGCGGATCGTCATCTCTTCTCCTCCGACCACATTCGAGGTCCTCGCTGCATCCGTCTCTTCTCCTCTGGGTCCTACTACACTCATCTCCATTTACCGCCCCGGATCGGTTCCTCCTTCTACTACCTTCTTCCGCGAGTTTGCCACCACGATGGAGCAATTCGCACTGTACAACACACAAATTGTTGTTCTCGGCGACCTCAACTTGCACCTTGAGGATCCTTCACTGCCGTCTACTCGGGAATTTTCCTCAATCCTCCAGCAATACGGCCTCATCCAGCATGTCGCTGCTCCCACCCACCGCGCTGGTGGCTGGTTGGACGTCTTCATCACTCGTGATGACTGCGTCCCCGTCGGCTTGAGCATCTATCCACCCGTTATCTCCGATCACGGTCTGCTCTACGCGGATATCCCCTTTCTTCTCACCATACCAGCCTACGTCGTTCGGCAGTCTCGCGGCTGGAAGCGCCTGGACCGAGAAGCCTTCAGGTTGGCTCTCCTTGCCGTTCCGGCCATCTCCGACCCGACCCAGTTCACCAACTTATCTGCACCTGACCTCTTCGACATCTACGAGAGTTCCATGACAACCATCGTCGACAGTCTTCTTCCATCCCGTCCGGTCAGACAACGTCGGCATACCCTCTCTCCTTGGTTTGACGCGGAGTGTCATTCCCTCCGACGCCAGGCGCGTCGCCTCGAGCGCGTCTATAAGCGTACGTGCTCGCCGGCGGACAAGATAGCATGGATCCAGTTCGTCAGAGGGATGCATCGTCGCCATCGGGAGAAGGAAAAAGATCATTGGGAGAGCCGGATATCATCTAACGCAGGAGACCCGAGGCGGCTCTGGTCCACTTTCAACGACCTACTCGGGCGCCATCGATCGGCACCGACGGCCGGTGATCCATCCTTCACCGCAACCGACTTCCTGAACCACTACACCGCCAAAGTTCAATCGGTTCGCAACGACACCGCTGGCTTTCCTCCGCCTGAGTTTCCTCCGACCGACTGCCGACTCTCAGTTCTGCATGAGATCTCCTGCCTAGAGCTCCGCGGCGTCATCCTGGCATCAGCTGCGAAATCCTGCGAGCTTGACCCCCTTCCTCCCTTCTTGCTTCAGGATTACATCGACGTGCTTCTTCCCTTCCTGACCCTCCTGTGCAATTCTTCGCTCCGTGACGCCGATCTTCCGGTCTCGCAGAAGAGATCGATTGTCACGCCGATCCTCAAGAGAGCTGGACTCGACTCGTCAGATCCTGCTAACTTTAGGCCAATAGCCAATGTATCATTTATATCTAAAATTATTGAGAAATTGATTGCTCAGCAACTGTTAGCTTACCTTGATGGAAATAACCTACTTCCGGTCCATCAATCTGGCTTCCGTAAGGGTCACTCCACTGAAACCCTCCTCCTCCGGCTTCTTTCTGACTTCTATGGCGCCATTGACCGCTCCCAAGTCTCTCTGCTCGCACTCTTTGACGTCACAGCAGCCTTTGACTCGGTCGATCATGACATCCTCCTCCTCCGTCTATCCACATCTTTTGGCCTTTCTGGAAAGCCCCTAGAATGGCTGGCCTCCTATTTACATAACCGCTCATCTTCTGTTATTTATGGTTCCACTAGGTCCCCTTGGGTCCCAGTCCGGATCGGCCTTCCTCAGGGTTCCGTTTTGGGTCCCCTCTTATATATCATTTTCACCTCGGATCTTTGCCATCTTCTTACTTCCTGCTCTCTGTCTAACCAGCTTTATGCTGATGATGTACAGGCTTACACTCATTGCTCTGCCTCTGATGCCGCCACTGCAGTCCGCCTTATGTGCCTCTCCACTGACTCATTGGTAGCCTGGATGTCTTCTAACCGCCTCCGTCTGAACCCCTCCAAGACCCAATATATATGGCTGGGTACTCGCAGGCAACTCGGTAAGATTGATCTTGCTAGCCTTGCTACTGAATTCCCTAATGTCGTCTTCTCCACTTCTGTTCGTGACCTTGGTGTCACCTTGGACTCTGAACTCTCCCTCTCCCAGCATATTTCGCAGCTGAGCCGGGGTTGTTATTTCCAGTTACGTCAGCTCCGTGTGGTCTCCCGATCTCTCTCTCCCAAGCACGCAGCTACTCTCGTTCATGCTTTCATTACCTGTCGACTTGATTACTGCTGTTCTCTCTATATTGGTCTCCCTCACACTCGACTGCATTGCCTTGAACGCGTTCTACGCTCTGCTGCGCGCCTCGTTGGGCGCATCCCTAAGTTTGGTCACGTGTCTGACTACATGCGTGACGTCCTCCACTGGCTTCCTTTTTCGCAACGCATTGTATACCGGGTTGCTTCTATTGTCTGGCAGTGTCAGCTTGGCCGCGCTCCTTTCTATCTACGTGAGCTTTGTTTTCCAGCGTCCGCACTTCTTGGTCGCCGTTCACTCCGTTCCACCGCCCGCGGTGACTTACATGTTCCTTTCGCTCGCACTGCAACCATGCAACAGCGAGCATTCTCCGTTGCCGGTCCCACTATCTGGAATGGCCTTCCTGTTGGACTGCGGTCTCTCCCTCGAGACTCATCCACCTCTTTCTTCTCTGCTCTTAAGGCTGTTCTCTTTCGTCGAGGTTGGGCTGGGAGCGCCTCTGAATAGTTGCCTTGAAGAGCGCGCTATATAAATGTCTAATTGATTGATAATTGATTGATTGATATTATATATATATACATGTTTGCCGTGGTTGGCTCACTCAACTTTTAAACACTTCCCAGACTTCTGCCTGAGAGTATACGAACACTGTACCTGTGGATTGAGCGGCATCGATAAGACCTTTACGAAAGACCTCCTTCAGCGCTGGCTTAAGTGATGTCTTTGTGGATAACTTCTGTGCACCTCCTGTGACTGAGATCAACAAGTGTGGCTTCTTCATCTGCCATTTTTCGTTCATCAATGCCCAAAGGTCGTCCACTTTCGTTTCATGATCGACACGAATGTACTTTGAAGAAAAGAAACCACAAGATGGAGCAAAATCGTAATTGGATTTAAACGGACAAGGAGCGCAGTAATCTCTTTTAGAATACGAACAGTGACAAGACGTCGTTAAACAGTGGCCACTACCGCCGCCGCAACCACCACCTCCACCACCACCACCACCACCTCCACCACCACCACCACCTCCACCACCACCACCACCACCTCCACCACCACCACCACCACCACCTCCACCACCACCACCACCACCTCCACCACCACCACCACCACCTCCACCACCACCACCACCACCTCCACCACCACCACCACCACCTCCACCACCACCACCACCACCACCTCCACCACCACCACCACCACCACCTCCACCACCACCACCACCACCTCCACCACCACCACCACCACCTCCACCACCACCACCACCACCTCCACCACCACCACCACCACCTCCACCACCACCACCACCACCTCCACCACCACCACCACCACCTCCACCACCACCACCACCACCTCCACCACCACCACCACCACCTCCACCACCACCACCACCACCTCCACCACCACCACCACCACCTCCACCACCACCACCAACAACAATAACAAAGCACCACTAATATCACGACGACGACGAGCAGCTCAACCTCCACCACCACTACTTCCACTACTTACTTTTTCAACTACTACTAACATCACCCCAAGAACACGCCGCTACTTCTGATTCAGTAACGCAAGAACCATGGCATGCAATATCTATTTCATCATATCAACGTCATTTTAATTATTATTATTATTATTATTATTATTATTATTATTATTATTATTATTATTATTATTATTATTATTATTATTATAATTATTATTATTATTATTATTATTACTATTATTATTATTATTATTATTATTATCATCATTATTATTATCTCTTATGTTATGCTTCGCGACATAAACTAGTATGGTCTAGTGTGACAGAGGTGGTCGCTCCTTGGCACCGGGCAGCATCGACATGGTGACCCGGAAGGCGACCTCGTTAAAGCGTTGGATCGCCACCGACAGCCGCTGCAAGAAGAAACTCGTCTCCCGGTTGTCCCCGGTGACACCGGACAGGCGACGGCCCATCTTGGCAATGAAAGCGAGACCTTCTCTGTTGATGGGGCCAAGCGTTTCCACGACCACGGGAAGGAATGTGTATCGCCTCTCAAGCTCTGCGTATTTGTTATGTTTTCTTGATGCTGCCATCTCCGCCGCTCCCCTGCGCCTCGGCCGCCGTCTCGGTGATGTACGAGGCGGCCACGGTGTCCACCACCGTCGCATCCAAAATCAAGGCACGCCCGTTGCCCCACGGTATCAGTGTCTGGCCATCGGGTCTCTTGCCGTCCGATCTGTTCAGGCCGGGCGGTTCCTTAACCCCTGGGACGCCGGCCCTGTTGAGGGTGCGAAAGATGAGGTCGTTGATCGCGGCATGCCTCGCCTGCCGGCCAAAGTCCAGGTGGCATGAGAGACCATGTGAGCCCTTGGATGAGACCGAAGTGCCGCAGGCGCACGTGTGCGGCTCACAGATGGCCAGGCCCAAGCGCAGGCCGACCGCCACTCTCACTGCCTCATCGCTCAGCCTGAGATCGTAGGCGGGCAGCGGGAGGGCATGTAGCCAGTCGGAGGCGTGAGGGAAACGTGCGGCCCCCAGTCGAGCCCGGTCATAGGGATCCCGCAGTGCGTCGCTGATCGACAAGAGGACCTTCTGCAGCAATGGCCTGTCCCATTGAGATTGTTTAAGACTGGAAACAGGCGGTGACTCCGGGGCCCCGGTGAGCTGCCGCCAATGCGAAAACGCTGACGCGTAGGCCATGTATTCGATCGCTGATGATGTTCCCAAGATGGAGGACTGTAAGGGTAGGGTGCCCGCAGCTGAAGCCAAAGAGGCGGGTAGTGCCAGCGATGACACCCTCCTGATTCCCAGTTCCCCCCCATATTAATAGGTAGAGCCGCCTGCGACCACTGGACATCGGTCAGCACCACGTTCATGACCCGCTCGATCCCTCCTCGCAGCATCCCGTCGTAGTCACTCAGGCGTTGTCGCGCGAGGAGATCGACGACAACGACGAGATGTCATCATCATCATGATAGAGTCGTCGTTGGCGGTCGAGATGGAATGATGACGGACGAAAGCCAGTCCCCACTTGGTCAACAATGAAGGCAGCGAGGCCGAGGTGTAATCGGACACCACACAGCCAAGGTGTAATAGGACACCTCGCGGCTAAGGTGAAACCAGACACCGCCCGCGCTGCAGGCGAGCGACGACCCGCGTCTCGAAGAGCAATCTGACACTAATTGACGATAGCATGACGTGGGGAGGGGGCTGACCGATGCACGCTAAAGTTCCTACTTAACGGAAGGAAAAGGAGAATACGCGACTTGTACTACTGACGAGCGCGACGTGTGAACATCGGTCGAGCGATCAACATCGAGAGGAACGACCAGCGGCGACGGCAGAGTATAGTCCGTCAGATTCAGAGACTGACGCGAAGAACGATCTGTAGTTAGGCTGTACGAAGCAACATTGAGATAGTCCGATTTAATATCTAAACGCTTTAATACTACGTGGAAGCTCCCGTAGAGTTATTGTATATATTTGTTTCTTTAATTAAATTCATTTATTAATTAAACAAAGTTCGTCGTGAATCTTCTATAGAAAAGTTAGGCACGTTAAATAAAAGTGCAAGTAAAAGAACAAGCAGTCGAGGGTCGACATCAACACACGGCAAACACACGACAGGGCGACCTTCGATCGCGACATTGGCGCAGTCGACAGGATTTTCAACTGAAGACGTCACGACGAAGAGCGGAACCGGAAACGGAAAGAGGAATCTCAACAGATCGGGACCAGCGGCGAATACAACCCTTCGCAACTGGAGAAATCGAGTGCCGGACTCCGAAGACGAAGGACTCGAAGGAACCGACAGCAACAGGCAAGGACGAGGAACAAGAGCGCCAACGGACGACCGACCATCGCTAGCAACGACGGACGGGAGTGGCAACGGAGGACAGCGGATCAGCCAAGATACCAAAAGACGGAGCTCGCTCGACGTATTCAGAGGGTAAGTCCTTACTGGTAGTCGTGGTAATCTGTGAGGTTGCGGTTGAGGTCTGGATGAGGATTGGTGTGCGAATAGCCGAGGCTTTTGAGTAGCTCCTTTTGCTCAGTTCTGTTCTTGTTGTATTTGTGGTAGAATTTTAGGACGTTGTTTTCTTTGATTTCTGACCAGCGGTGACTCTCCTCTAACTTACTTATCTTTTTCTATTAGTGAGCGGACTGTTGGAAGATGGATAAGTTGTCGGTAGAGAAAAGAGTGAGGGTGCGGAACATGCCCCATCACAGACTAGTCGCATATCTGATAAAGATGGGACTAGGAGAGAAGGAATTGGATTCCATGAGTATGAACCAGCTCCGAGAGGCTAGCGCTGAAATAATTGTGTCTGGGCGGGAGACCCCGCCAGAAGTAAGTGGGGAAGTAAGCGCAGGTAGCCTAGATAGCAGTATTAGCTCGGCAGTGCTGGTGCAGCTAGTCGAGCTAAAACGATTAAAATACCGGTACGAGAAAGAGGAAGTAAAGAGACTCGGATGGCTTGAGGAGAAGCAGGCTGAGAAGCTCAGGCTGCTGGAGGAGAAGCAGAGGAGGGGAGAGAAAGAGGAAGCGGAAGGACTGAGGAAGGAAGTAAGGGAGGAAGTAAACACAGGTAGCCTAGAAAGCAATATTAGCTCGGCAGTGCAAATGCAGCGGGTTATGTCAGAACTAATAAGATACAAGAGAAAGGAAGCGGAGAGAGCGGTGAGGAGAAGCAGAGAAGAGAAACTCAGGCTGCTCGAAGAAAGACTCAGAGTGCTAGAGGAAAAGCAGGCTGAGAAGCTAAGGCTTCAGGAGGAGAAACGGAGGAGAAAAGAGAAAGAGGAAGCAGAGAAATTAAGGCTTCAGGAGGAGAAACGGAGGAGAGAAGAGAAAGAGGAAGCAGAGAAATTAAGGCTTCAGGAGGAGAAACGGAGGAGAGAAGAGAAAGAGGATGCAGAGAAATTAAGGCTTCAGGAGGAGAAACGGAGGAGAGAAGAAAAGGAGGAAACAGAGAGACTCAGAACGCTAGAGGAAAAGCAGGCTGAGAAGCTCAGGCTTCAGGAGGAGAAGCAGAGGAGAGAAGAGAAAGAGGAAGCAGAGAAATTAAGGCTTCAGGAGGAGAAACGGAGGAGAGAAGAGAAAGAGGAAACGGAAAGATTGAGGAGAGAAGAGAAAGAGGAAGCAGAGAAATTAAGGCTTCAGGAGGAGAGGCGGAGGAGAGAAGAAAAGGAAGAGGCAGAGAAGAGAGAGAAGGAAGTCCGAGAGGAAAGGGACGCAGAGAGGAGACTCAGAGACGAAAGGGACTATAACTTAAGGCATTCGGTCGTAGGACGAATGATAACGTATAGTGAAAGCTTGCAAGGACTCTTACCGAGATCCCCAAGCGACCATGCGCAAATCCCTGGTTTCTTTGTGCATTGTGAAAGGGTATTCGACTCTTGCGCTGTCCCGGACGACCTTCGTAGCAGATTACTCTTGACCTGTCTAGATAATCATGCCAGAACAGTGTCAGTCAGAATTCTCACTGACTCGACCCAGAAATCGGTGCCTGCTATGATACCCTGGCGAGCTGAACACCAAAAGGCGCTAGATAAATTCATGCACCATTTGAATAACGCTGTATGTTTGCAGACAATTGACTACGGCAGAGAGTTTGGTCTATCGACTGACGCTTCAGACAAAGCAGTCGGTTGCTGCTTATTCCAAATTCAAGACGATGGAACAGAACGGCCAATATGTTTCGCCAGTTCTAAATTAGATGCTACGCAAGCGCGTTGGTCCACTGTGGAACGCGAAGCGTATGCTGTGATTTTTGCGTTGAAGAAGTTTAGGAATTGGATTTTTATGTCAAGGACCACACTCTATTCCGATCACAATCCCTTGACTTTCCTAACTGCTTCTACGCCCACAAGTGCTAAACTTGCGAGATGGGCTCTGGCACTCCAGGACTTCGATATTTCTTTTGAATATCGACCTGGGTCGATGAATATTCCCGCTGATCTTTTGTCCAGACTATGATTGAGGAGAAGGCGGACTACCATGTAAGGCACCGCGACAACTGTAAATAATAATTTCTAACTGTGCTGATATTTTGTATTTTCATGGGAACGACGAGGACATGGTCTGGAGGAAATCAATGGAGGGAACGACATCATTCTCAGCCGGGAGACGAACCAATGACTGGCTTTGTCCTCCCCCGGGAAGGGAGGTGTCGCGCGAGGAGATCGACGACAACGACGAGATGTCATCATCATCATGATAGAGTCGTCGTTGGCGGTCGAGATGGAATGATGACGGACGAAAGCCAGTCCCCACTTGGTCAACAATGAAGGCAGCGAGGCCGAGGTGTAATCGGACACCACACAGCCAAGGTGTAATAGGACACCTCGCGGCTATGGTGTAACCAGACACCGCCCGCGCTGCAGGCGAGCGACGATCCGCGTCTCGAAGAGCAATCTGACACTAATTGACGATAGCATGACGTGGGGAGGGGCTGACCGATGCACGCTGAAGTTCCTACTTAACGGAAGGAAAAGGAGAATACGGGACTTGTACTACTGACGAGCGCGACGTGTGAACATCGGTCGAGCGATCAACATCGAGAGGAACGACCAGCGGCGACGGCAGAGTATAGTCCGTCAGATTCAGAGACTGACGCGAAGAACGATCTGTAGTTAGGCTGTACGAAGCAACATTGAGATAGTCCGATTTAATATCTAAACGCTCTAATACTACGTGGAAGCTCCCGTAGAGTTATTGTATATATTTGTTTCTTTAATTAAATTCATTTATTAATTAAACAAAGTTCGTCGTGAATCTTCTATAGAAAAGTTAGGCACGTTAAATAAAAGTGCAAGTAAAAGAACAATCGAGTCGAGGGTCGACATCAACACACGGCAAACACACGACAGGCGACCTTCGATCGCGACAGGCGTGGATGGTCGTGACAGGTCACACACCTCAGTGTGTGCATGAGCCTGGGCGAGCCGAGGGAGTGCCTGAGTATCAACAGGGCGTCCTGTCTGGCGATATGCTGGATCCTTTCGAGAGCTCTTCCGAGGTCGGCCATTCCGGAGTCGAGGGCGGCAAGCAGAGCATCTGCTGAGAGGAGCGGTGCTCCAAGTAGCGTGGCCCTTGAGGGTTCGATGCGGGCGAACCGGCGCAGAGGGCTCTGATCGTCCACGGCCCGTTCGGGGTCGATTATTTCGCATTTATTATTATTATTATTATTATTATTATTATTATTATTATTATTATTATTATTATTATTATTATTATTATTATTAGTGCAAAACATGCATGGCACACAACGTCACACCGGTTAGTCAGTCACCAGGTGAAAAGCAATTAAATATGAAGGTGCTAGAACTACAGTCGTACGGCGTGAGTTTAAGGCGTTTCTTAACGGAAGAAAGAGAGTTGGAGTTTCGAAAAGAAAGATACTGCGAAGGGATTGTCTCCGCTCATGCTCTGCATTGAGAGTTAATCTTCCGTTGGGTCAGTGTCTCTTATTACCTTGGAGGTCTTCTGACCGTAAGCGGGAAACTCAACGACTCCAAAAGCATCGGTCGCAACGGGTTTCGTACTCTTCTCAGTAGACCACTTCGTCTCGTTCTTGTCGACATCTCCTATGTGTTTGTCTCGCTCGTAACCACACTGACAGAGCCCACTAATCACAGAAATACGAAATATAGTAAACACGCCAGCAGCCGAACATCAACTAAGTTAATTAATTACACGTAAGTAGTCATAAAATTATATGGACTGAAAGTTAAGTAGATTTAATAGGTCTACAAAAGACAAATATTATCTAATTAACCAAAGTAGTTTTATGAGAATTCAAGCATTAAATAATATGGAAATAATCAAACAAAATATTTCGGATGATTCATGTCTTCAATCTATTAACCTGTATCAATACGAATTCTTAAGTTCTGAAACAAGGAATGGCTGTCGATTTTCGGTTTAAACACAGACCTTGTTTTCTTAGTCGGTACAAAGCTGATGCAAACTCGTTTCTTGAATGTTTTCTTAATATATTCAATTGTTTGCAACTGAAAATAGCAACAACAGTAATAACGATATCGTCATTAGCAGCAACGCTACCATCATCAGCATCATAACAACTACCACAATGATTAATCATCATCACCACCATCACCTGCATCACCACCTAAACCACCACAACTCCCACCAGAATCCCACCACCACCACCACAATAATACCATTTTAAAATGCGCGAGAGTAATTGTTATTATTGTTGCTATTGATGTGGTTTTTAGAAATGAAGCTGAAAACTGTTTCATCATAACGATAAGGATGATGACTACGACGAAGATGGCGAAGAAGAAGAATAAGAACGTGGAGTGGCATCGTACGGTTTCCCGATTTTCGTATGCGGTTGCGTTGTCGATTTCTTCCTCCTCCTCGACCACATTGTGATCAATACATTCATCTTCACCGGACTCTGTGAAGATCAATATCAGTGCATTTCATCATCGAACGATGATGATGACCACGTGCAACAACACTGAGGAGAGAGAGAGAGAGAGAGAGAGAGAGAGAGAGAGAGAGAGAGAGAGAGAGAGAGGAGAGAGAGAGAGAGAGAGAGAGGAGAGAGAGAGAGAGAGACAGAGAGAGACAGAGAGAGACAGAGAGAGAGACAGAGAGAGAGACAGAGAGAGAGACAGAGAGAGAGAGAGAGAGAGAAAGAGAGAGAGAGAGAGAGACAGACAGAGAGAGACAGAGAGAGAGAGAGAGAGAGAGAGAGAGACAGACAGACAGACAGACAGACAGACAGACAGACACAGAGAGAGACAGAGAGAGAGACAGAGAGAGAGAGAGAGAGAGACAGAGAGAGAGAGAGACAGAGAGAGAGAGAGAGAGAGAGAGAGAGAGAGAGAGAGAGAGAGAGAGACCTTTGCTATTCGTTCGACTTTGTTTTGCCTCAACCTGGTTGAGTCATCCGCCCTATTTGAGCCATCAACTCTGGTTGAGCCATCTCTGTGCCCTAACCTTCAGTTGGCAAGGGAACAAAATTCTGTCAACAATTCTTCATCATTACAACCCCACCTTCACAACCTACGTACCTTTATAATATGGAGCTGTTTAATTTCCACAACATGTTATCGTCAGTCTCTAATCTAGTCTCCAGGGCGAGTGTAGTAAGAAATTCAGTGGACATAGGTCAGACTCTCATACCTCTCGTGACCACCTAACCCTAACCCACATGATCTCTTCCAACCTCATCTTGTGTCCATCAGTTTGAGTCATCATATCAACCACCATCGACCATCTGATGTACAGAGCAGACAAGAATCCTCTTTCACCGAACGCAGGCCTGGAGAGATCCGCCTAGGAGAAGATTTATTGGGGAGATACATAAATGCTCCGAAAGAAAGAATGAAACAACAAGTGAATCAATAAATGATATTCACTAATTAATTAATCATTTTAACAGGCAGGCAGTGACTGTGGAAAACGACTTATACTGAAAGGACTAGGCCTATAAGCCAACGCGAGTTTATCCGAGAATTTGGCGTCTTTCATCGACAGCCAAAATGCTCTGCTAGTCAAACAATAATCTTAGCCACCGACTGTTAATCGAATTCGTAACAAGTGTTTAGCCTAATCCATTTTAAAACAATCCTAGTAGCTAGGAATAGACTCTCTCTCAGAAGTGTAAAGACTTCAGAAGGAAGCATGTGCAAGCATAACGGAAATTGTTTATTTATAGAAACACTCAGTGAACTCAGCTTATACTGGACTCTGTTCAACAACACAGTCACATGTTTTGCTTTCCGTTTATTTGTCTATTTCATGAAAACCATTCTGCTTTGCGTGAAAACCAGATGTAAAAATTGAACAGAGTACGCTCAATCCTTCGACAACCTACTCGTAACTGTAATTGTAATGGCAGATTTATATATAGCGCCTTTTCAATGGAGCTCAGAACCCAGCAACGCGAAAACTCGATCGATCAGAATGGTTTCATGCGTTTAGGGAAAACGGACGAGATAGATGTGGGATCGTAGTGCGCTCTGTGCTTACCTCCAGCCTCTGGATTTGTTGAATCACTCATCATATCGTATGCACTTCTGCTTTCGTTTGCGGTAGCGGTTTGAAAACAAAATCACTGGCACTCGGTTTATTATTCTATTTCAATTCAATTGCCATCAATAAAGCGCGCGAAAAGTATTTGTAAACAAAATAATATAAAAAATTGTTTTTCTCGGTTTCGCAAAATGTGTCCACAGCACAGTATAAGTGTTTAGATTCTAGTTCTATAGCGCTGAGCTGCAGATGGCCGATAATTATTCTAACGGCTGACGCCTGACCAGAGTAAAGGATCCTGTTCGGTGGTCACATGCCCTCAGTCGTAAAACACGCAGAATTACTATCTATGGATTCACAACACGGAACATACGGCCAGTATTCAGTGTTATTTGCTTAAAGATTTAATCGCATAACCCGCATCCCAATGATACAGAGGCAGTTTAACTAAATTGTAGCTCAACAGGATACCTCTGAGTTTGGACCAACCGGCCTATCATGGATTGAAGCCTATTTTTATCCTGCTGCCGAGAAAAACCTCACCATGCAGGGCTCGTATACAGCATGCGCGCTACCGTGGTGGTGCGAACCACGTCGAATAGGTTTGGGCCCTTAAGGCCCATAGGTGTAGCCACATTGAGGCAAGAGGAGGCAGTTGCCTCCTCTTGCTTTTTTAGATTTAAAAAATGTTCCGTGGTTATACCTCCGCACCCCTACTACACCTGAAAGTCTGTTGGAGTTGCCTCCTCTTGCAGTGAGTAATCTAGACGTCTTTGGGGGGGGGGTAAATTTCCCCCCAGGATTGATGTTTCCCCCAGAATCCAGCAATATTGTAATGTAGACACGTGTTGGGGTGGAAAATCCCCCCAGGAAACTTGTTTCCCCCCCACAAGAGGGGGACTAGATTACAGCCTGCTCCTCTTGAATTTAAGTCTGGCTACGTCCTTGTTAAGGCCATGAGTTTTCAAAGTGCGTAATGCATACTATGACTGCCTGGCCTTGCAGCATATCCGGATGATAAGCGTTTCAAAGCTACAATAGGGGTTTTCGTGAACGTTACCCAAGGACTGTCATTAATCTACTCTAGTAACTCCGGATGTGACTGCTGGAATCATCCTCTGATTCAGAGAAGACCTATGATATACTGGTTAGGACGAAGAGGGGTGGGGAACCCCTCTTCGTCCTAACCAGTATATCATAGGTCTTCTCTGATTCAGCTTGAGGTTACATGTCTCTGCCAATCTTTCAATGTGGTCCAGCTCTTCCCTGACCGTAGCAGCACTGGACGAGGGTATCTTCAGTTAACTGTCATCAGCATATTTTAGCATTCTAACATAATAATAATCATAGTAAGAGAGTTTTAAGTTGAGAAAATTAAGTGAATTAGCAAAATGAAAATCGTATGCCTTTATGCGTCAAATAGTTCAAACTAGCAGACTGTTGAAGTTTGAACTGTTCTGTATGAAACTGTGAACTGAGTTTTGTGTACAGTCTTGCAGTGCGAGATGTTAGCGTATATATTTAGTGCGTTTACTTTAGTTTCACGTGTATATGTATATATGATAGATGTATAACGTTTAGTCTTAGTGACACGCGCGGCCGGCCAATCTCGGCAGCGGCGCGCTATATGTATATTATTAGATTTCGTTTAGGCGCACAGAAGACAGGTGTGTCAAGAGGCGCGAAGAATTATGCTGACTAGAGAAGTTTGAATTCGAGTGTGTTCGCTGTAGTAGTGTGGCTGACTAGTTGAGTTGTAATCGAATTGAGTTCTGTCTGTTTGTTTCTTATTAAACTAAAAGATATTAAACTGTGTTGCTGATTAATTCAGGTTATACTTATACGTAGAATTAGTGTTCAAAAGGTGAACGTTAAATAGGCGTTAAGTAGAGAGAGAACAAGGATTTAATCAGAAGGATTGTCAACGGAAGGATTGGGTTGACATTATTGGTGGCAGCGTCGGTGTGGATAAGAACTCACGGTGGATAAAAACTCACGGTGGAATAGCGTCGGTGTGGATAAATACTCACGGTGGATAAATACTCACGGTGGAATAAATACTCACGGTGGAATAATTACTCACGGTGGATATAAACTCACGGTGGATTAAAATTCACGTTATCACCTCCTTCGGCGGATAGAGGAATCTACGAAGGTGATTGAAGAATTTACAACGGTGATAGAAGAATCTACGACGGTGATAAAAGAATTTACGCGTTGTTGCTGTGTGACGTGTCTACGATATCAACGACGGTGGAACACGAGAAACGGTATAAAAATTTCGTTGTTTTCCACGAACAAATATAAAAGAAATCCCGTTTGTTTATCGATTCACACAACAAGAAAAACCGTGACTTCTTTGAAAAGAGAAATCACCAAAGTAAACAAGTAAGATGGAGAAACTAAGTGCTGAAAGACAAGCAGATATTAAGAAGATGTCTACGGAAAGGTTAAAACAGCGTTTGTTGAAAGCCGGTTTTAAAGAAGAACAATTAGAAGGTATGTCACGTGGTGACATGATACAGGAACTCGCTGAGGTGTGGGTTAAAGAAGAAGTCGAAGAAGAAGGTGCAGTAGGTGGTGCCGTAGAAAAGGCTATTGAAAAACCTCCGGCGCCTATGTCTATGGAGATGTTGATGCAGTGGATGATGATGACGAGACAAGAAGAGAAAGATAGGGAGGAGAAACGGAGACAAGAAGAGAAAGAGATAAGACAGGAAGAATTGCGTCGTCAGAGAGAGAAAGAAGAGAAAGCAGAGCGTCTGCAGAGAGAGAAAGAAGAGAAAGCGGAACTTGCAAGGCAAGAAGAATTGCGCTTGCAGCGAGAGAAAGAAGAGAAAGCGGAACTTGTAAGGCAAGAAGAATTGCGCTTGCAGCGAGAGAAAGAAGAGAAAGCAGAACTTGTAAGGCAAGAAGAATTGCGCCTGCAGAGAGAGAGAGAGAAGAGAAAGCAGAACTTGTAAGGCAAGAAGAATTGCGTCTGCAGAGAGAGAAAGAAGAGAAAGCGGAACTTGCAAGGCAAGAAGAATTGCGCTTGCAGCGAGAGAAAGAAGAGAAAGCGGAACTTGTAAGGCAAGAAGAATTGCGCTTGCAGCGAGAGAAAGAAGAGAAAGCGGAACTTGCAAGGCAAGAAGAATTGCGTTTGCAGCGAGAGAAAGAAGAGAAAGCAGAACTTGTAAGGCAAGAAGAATTGCGCTTGCAGCGAGAGAAAGAAGAGAAAGCAGAACTTGTAAGGCAAGAAGAATTGCGCCTGCAGAGAGAGAGAGAAGATAAAGCAGAACAAGTGCGTAAGGCAGAACTGGAATTGCAAAAGAATCAGTTTGAGATTCAGTTAGAACAGTTGAAAAGAGACAGGGAAGATGCTGAAAGAAGAAGACTGGAGCAGATGATTGAATTTGAAAAAGCTAGAAAAAGTGATGAAGAGGTTCGTCAGCAACAGATTGAAGCAAAGAGAATGCGTGAAGAAGAAAAAGAAAAAGCGCGAACGTTAGAGTTGGAACGGGCAGAACAGATCAGACAAGAAGAACTCAAATTTCAGAAAGAAAGTTTGGAAAAGGCAGAGACAGAAAGACAAGAACGTCTGAAACTGGAGAAATCAAAATTGACATTGAAAGAAACGCAAATGAGAGAAGAACGGGAAGCAGAAAGAAGGAAACAGCAAGAAAGTGAAACTTTGGTGTCAAAAATTAAGAAAATAGGTGATGCAATGAAGCATGTATTGCCTCAAATGCCAACTGATATGATGGAGGTGCCATTATATTTTGAAACAGTCGAGAACGCGTTTCGCAGTTTTGCTGTGGAGAAGCCGTTTTGGGTTAAATTATTACTACCATTGATGACGCCGAAAGCTCGAACCGTTCTGAATAGATTGTCATACGATGATCTAGACAATTATGATAGAGTCAAGCAGCACTTATTAAAGGAATTTAAATTGACTTCGAGAGAATACAGAGCCAGATTTGTGGATGCTAAGAAGACAACAGAAGAGACTTATACGATGTTTACGGCAAGACTTAAGAACTTGCTAAACTATTACGTGAGAAGTCGAAACGTGAACAGAGAGTATGATACGCTCTTTGATTTGCTGGTAGCGGATAAGCTAAAAGAATGTTTACCGCCAGGTCCACTACAGTTTGTATTGTCGAAGGAAGGAACTGACTGTCTCCAAGCTAGTGCAGTGGCAGACCTAGCAGACATTCATGTAAACAATCGAATTGGGTTTGCATTTCCAAATATAAACAGTTATCCTTCTCAACGTTCCGTAAACCAAAGCCAGAGTGGAAAGTGGAAAAGTAATCCAGAAACAGGGAATCAGTTCAAAGGTAAAGAAGTCAAGGCTAGTGTCCCTGTACCCAATGAGACCAGAGAAGTGACGTTTGGTCGTCAGGGATTTAACAAATCGTCAGCGCCGTTTGCCAAGAGGGAAGGCAACACATCGTTTACGCAGTATAAGAGATATGAAGGAAATGAACAACGAGGTATTTCACAACCATACCATACAGTTGTGAAGCGTTGTCACAACTGTGGTTCAGACAAACATTTGGTTAAATTTTGTCCAGCTCCAGTGGCAGCAGCTAGTTCTGGCAGAAATCAAGAACGCACAAGGGTGAATCTGATTCAAGTGGTTAGTGATACAGACAATCAAACCGCGAGTCAAGAAAACCAGGAGACTGAAGTAAAGTCAGTAATGAAATGTGGTATTCAAAAAGAACTTCTATTGGATGCTGGAATTCAGAGAGAAGTCTTGGAAAAGATGACAGTCGAATATTGAAGAAATCATTCTTGCAATATGTCGAGGTCGAAATTCGTGGAGTAGACGGTAAAGAGCCAGTGAAAGTCAAAGCACTGAGCGACTCGGGTACAGAAATTCCGGTGATTAGTGAAGAATTACTGGAAGGCATGAAGGTGGAACAAATTGGAAAAGTGAATTTGCAATGTGTGGCAGGAGATGCCATTCCTGCGAAGTTAGTGAAGGTCGATGTTAGACTGTGTGGTAGTGACGTGGAAGAAGAGGGATTTCCGCATAAAATCCAGTGTTCACTTACACCTTATGTCACCTTGATGTGTGCTAGTATTGCAAAGATGGGCAGTACTGAAAGATTCTTGTTGCATCCAGAGATAATTGCCGAATTAAAAGCCGTACCACAGATGAAGATAAAAACGATACAAGGAGATGTGAGTGTACGAGCAAATGTAATGACGAGAGCGCAGAGTCGGAAACAGGAAATGGTAGATGTTGATGAGAAGAATGAAACTGAAAGTTCAAGTGATGAGGAAAACGAAAGTAATGAGCAACGAAGCTTATCGCGAGATGGTGTAACATCAGAGATGAATGAGCAAGAGATGGCTGCATGCGAGAATGGCACATTAAATGAAACGGAAGAAGACAATGAATGTGATGTGGGGATAGGAGACTTGTATAGAGATGAAGAGATGGACGAAGAACAAAAGGTGCAGATTGCCGATTCGAGGAAGTTCGAAGAGCAACAGAGAAAGGATGAATCGTTGAAGCCGTGGTGGAAGTTAGCACAAGAGAAAGAATCTGAATTATGTGTGATCAACGGTTTATTGCATAAGAAATATCAGATATTAGACCAGACGATATATCAACTAGTGTTACCAAAAGAGAGACGAATTAAAGTGATGGAGTTGGCACATGAGTCGGTATTTGGAGGACATCTAGGAGAAGAGAAAACAAGAGAACGAATAAAGTTGTCTTTTGTATGGCCAAAGATGAGAAGAGACATTGTGAAATTTTGCAAGTCTTGCGAGAAATGTCAACTAAAGGCAAGGAGTCTGGTGATGGATAGAGTGCCTATCACTCCGGTCTCAAGAGAAGAAGTCGCCTTCAGGAGAATGACGATGGACCTCGTTGGCCCGATCGATCCAGTATCTGCTGCAGGTCACAAGTATTGTTTATGCATTGTGGACTCGTGCACCAGATGGCCTACAATCTTCTTATTGAAATCGCTGACAGCGAAGGCTGTGTGTGAAGCGTTGACGGAAATGTTCATGAACGTTGGTGTGCCGTCCGTGATTACAAGTGACCAAGGAACGAACTTCACAGCCAGTTTGACAAGAGAATTTCTCGATTTAATGGGCTGTAGTCCACGATTCGACACACCAGGACACCCAGAGGCTGCTGGATTAGTAGAAAGATGGAATCAGACATTTAAAAAGATGATCCATCATGTGATAATAGACAACCCGAGGAAATGGCACAAGATAATTCCTTTCACAGTGTGGGCATTACGAGAAGTGCCGAATGCAACTACTGGAGTATCACCATATATGCTTGTCTATGGGAAAATTCCGAGAGGACCATTGGCAATATTAAAAGAGAGTTGGACTAGAGAAATAAACTTACCACCTCACGTTGGAGTTAAACCAGAAAAGTATTTGAAAGAACTCAAAGAAAATATGGAGAAAGCATTATTGTTTGCAGAATCTTACTCTCGAGAAAAGCAATTACAATACACGAATCAGTATAACAAGAGAGCAAAGCACAAAGAATTTGAAGCTGGTGAGAAAGTCATAGTTTTGTATCCAACGTCAACGAACAAACTTATTTCTCGATGGCATGGTCCATGTGCGATCATACATCGAAGATCAAAGTACTCTTATTTAGTCGATATGGGTGAAAATGGTCGAAAAATAATTCACGCCAACAAGATCAGAAAATATGTTACTCGAGCATTAAGTTGTGGTCTAATCGTTGAAGAAGATGAAGATTTTGGTTCAGTGGTTGAATTACCAATGAGGAATGAGGTTCAAGATGACAAGAATTCACTTAACCTCGATCCTGAACAAATTAGCCATTTAACAGTAACTCAGCAAGAACAGTTGTTGAACGTCTTGAACAAATACTGTGACAGATTTTCAGAAAAACCCGGATTATGTACATTGGTTGAACATGAAATTGAACTAAAACCAGGATTTCGTGAAAAGGAATTTGCAGCATATCGAATTCCTTTGATTTATCGATCAGAAGTGGAACGTCAGATCAAAGAAATGTTAAAAACAAACATTATTAAACCATCATCGAGCAGAATGGCAAGCCCTTTGGTTATTGTTAAAAAGAAAGACGGATCTTTGAGACTTGCCTGTGACTACAGATACATTAACTCATTCACAGTGGATTGTAAATATCCTATGCCGATTGTCAGAGACGTTTTAAACAAAGTTGGAAAGTCTAATGTGATTTCCATTTTGGATTGTCGAAGTGCTTATTGGACTTGTCCTGTAAAACAATCTGATCAATGGAAGACAGCTTTTGTAACACATAATGGACTGTATGAATTTACTCGTGTTCCTTTTGGAATGATAAATTCAGGCCGAACTTTTGTTAAGGCGATAAATTTAGTTTTACAGCCTATAAGTGACTTTGCAGAACCGTATGTTGATGACATTGCTGTGCATTCTGACAGTTGGAAAGTTCACTTGCAGCAGTTAGATGCATTCTTGAAGCAAATGCGATTGCATAATATTACCTTGAATTTGAAAAAATGCATATTTGGTAAGAGTGAGGTAAGATTTATCGGTCATGTGGTTGGGTCTGGTAAGATAAAGATGAATCCAGACAGAATTGAAAGTTTGACTAATTTGAAGATCCCAGAAACTAAAAAGCAAGTTAAGCAACTGCTTGGATTTTTTAATTATTACAGACAGTTTATTAAGGACTTTGCACAGATTGCGAAACCGCTATCTGATTTAACTAGTAAACGTGTTTCTGATAAGATTGATTGGACTGTTGAACATCAGCAAGCATTTGATTTACTTAAAGAGGCTGTGCGATCCAAAGTAGTGTTATATGTTTTTGAAGTGGGAAAACCATTCAATTTGTACTGCGATAGTAGTGACTTTGCAGTCGGTGCTGTTTTAACACAGATAGACGACAAGGGAATAGAACGCCCTGTGTCATTTATCAGTCAGAAATTAACTGATACCCAGAAGAGATGGGCTACTGTGGAAAAGGAAGCCTATGCTATTGTTTGGGCTCTAAACAAGTTAAAAGAAATTATAATTGGATCAAAAATTTTCATTTTTACTGATCACAATCCTCTTACATACTTGACTGAGTCAATGTCTAAGTCTGCTAAACTTGTGCGTTGGGCGTTAGCCTTACAAACTTTTGATGTTGAGGTGAAGTACAAGAAGGGCAGATTGAATATTATTGCTGATTGTTTGTCAAGGTTATAAGTAATCGTAAGACTGTTCATTAATTAGTTAGATATATATATATGTTTCATGTATTTTGGTAATTTCGCAAATTTTGAAATTTAATTTGCTCAATTCCAGAAAAAGGAAGGAGGTAATGTGAACTGAGTTTTGTGTACAGTCTTGCAGTGCGAGATGTTAGCGTATATATTTAGTGCGTTTACTTTAGTTTCACGTGTATATGTATATATGATAGATGTATAACGTTTAGTCTTAGTGACACGCGCGGCCGGCCAATCTCGGCAGCGGCGCGCTATATGTATATTATTAGATTTCGTTTAGGCGCACAGAAGACAGGTGTGTCAAGAGGCGCGAAGAATTATGCTGACTAGAGAAGTTTGAATTCGAGTGTGTTCGCTGTAGTAGTGTGGCTGACTAGTTGAGTTGTAATCGAATTGAGTTCTGTCTGTTTGTTTCTTATTAAACTAAAAGATATTAAACTGTGTTGCTGATTAATTCAGGTTATACTTATACGTAGAATTAGTGTTCAAAAGGTGAACGTTAAATAGGCGTTAAGTAGAGAGAGAACAAGGATTTAATCAGAAGGATTGTCAACGGAAGGATTGGGTTGACAGAAACACTCTGTCTGCAAGAAGTAATACGATTATTACATCAAAACATTTCAGCGGATTTACGAAACGTAAGCGTCAACAGATTGAAAGAGAATCAAGGAAATTGCCAAATATCTCCAGTTTCATTGTCCGACTCGGCAACGGTAATTTCTGGAACTGTTTCGGCACCGACAACAGACTGTAGACTTACAGATAATGAAGATGTCAGTGGATAGACTGAACGCAGTGATTATGATAATGGTGATGCTGCTGGAGGACATGACTTACCTGCGGATCATGACCTAGGTAGACTATTAATTTTAGGCAAGTCAAGTGTTACTATAGTACTATTTCATTGGCAGCCCTTTCCTATGCAAAAAGGGTGTCAATGCTATCGTGTAGGATAGGTGAGGTGGCTGTCTGTTCGTCTGTCACGTTCGTATATTATGATTAAACAATGCGCCGCAGAAACTTCATACTTGGCACAGGCATGCTTAGCCTGTGCCAAGCCTGTGCCAAGTATGAAGTTTTTGAGGCTATTTTAACTGTATTACTAGTGGGACAAATGTCCCAGTAGTCTTAGGATTTGTCCCAGTAGTTAGGGTGGTTTGTGGTAAAATCAGAATTAGTAAAACGCATTATCATGAAATTCCCAAAAAAGGTCTTCAACTTTTCCGGGAGAGGAATTCCTTTAAAAACGATCATGAAGGTTTTTGGAGAGGAATTCCTAAAAAAAGTCATCAAGTTTTTCGGGAGATGAATTGCCAGAAAAAAGTAATAAGAGACGAGTTCCAAAAAAGTCATGAACTAGACCCATGGCTGATTTTGTCCCAGTAGTCTAAATTCCTTAAAATATGCGCTGATGCTTAGCATTCCCGTCATTTGCTGGATATGGTGACGGTGGTGACCTTCCTCAACTCCCCTCACCCAAAATCAGGTAGACGCCATATGGAGCTGGGGTGGTTTAGGGAATCATATATTCGCCTATACTTGTGCACATTCGCCGAATAACCATGGAGAATCGATGTTTATGTTGTTTTGTGTGTGCAAATTGCAGATAATGGACCGGAATTGATAGCTTGTCATTGAAATATTAGGCAGCTTTATGACTGTGGCCTAAGACCTTGATTTAGGCATTAGACCTAGGTGGTAGATGGCCTACACGTGAGGAAGAGAGTGGCAAGGCTGGCAGGAGCCATTACCGACCATGCCACACTTAAGAGTATAAAAAGTCTGTTAAACAGACAAGTTATAGTGGGCTGAGGAACAGGTCAAGCTGACAGAAGAAACTCTGACCGGAGGATGCCACGTAGACGCTTTCAATAACTTCAGGCAGCTACGTTGGATTGGTCGAAGGATCATCAACCTAATCTCAAAAGACGGAAGCAAAGTGGTTTCACTTCAGGCAGGTCCACAACAGACAGGATGTTCACCTTAAACGCTCTCATCCAGACTAGGTGTGTATACCAACGCCCATGTTGGTCTCCATGACACATTTCCTACATGGTTTCTGAGAGAGTGCTTTGATGTCCTGGATACAACCATTTCATCGATTAATTATCAATTTCTCGTTGCACGGGGGATCCTTCCCATCTGCTTTTGCTCACAGCTTACTTTATCCGCTGCTTAAGAAACCTTCTGCTGACCCTAAGGACTTGACAAAATTACAGTTTCATCTCGCCCCTGAATTTTATAGCTAAAATTATCGAACGAATAGTCATGAATCGCATGCAAACTCACCTATTATCAGACTTACTAATTATTTCCCCTTTACCGTCTGCGTATCGTAGGTTTCAGTCAACAGAGTCTGCACTTGTCGCTGTTCATAACGACATCATATAACGAATGGACAGAGGTAATGCTAGAGGACTTCTCCTTGATTTGTCTAGGGGCCTACTTCTTTTGATTCTGTGAATGATTCTTTTCTTCTTCTTCGCCTCAAGCACTGGTTTGGGATCTAGGGTGTCCTACACTAAATTGGTTTAGTCTTTATCTTAGTCCATGTACTCAATCAGTGTATTTAAATGGTAGCTATTCTTCTATATTGGCATGCTGTGTTCCAAAGGGTTCTGTGCTTGGTCCTCTTTTTCTTACATTATACACCACGTCACTACTCACTAGGAACCCTGCTGGGTAATCATTGGTTGGGATATCATTTTATGCCGATGATACTCAAATTTACATTTCATGTGACTCGTCTGAGCAGCTATTGTCTACTGCATTTGATGAGATACAGTCTTCGATGGTGGCCAATAAACTCTTCAACCCATCTAAGATTGAATTTCTGTTACTCTGCACTCCACAGCAACTTCAGAAAAGTTGATCGTCTTATGTCATTGAAACTCTATGACTCAGGTGTTAAGCTGGCAGATGCTGCTCGTAACTTAGTCGTTGTTTTCAATTCTACCATGTCTCTCACTGGTCATGCAAACAGTATTTGCAAGTCATCATATATGTTTTTCGGTGAGTCACATGTATTTAGAGAACTGATAATCCCATTTTCACTGCACTACACGACGATAATTGTAGCATTGAACAACTAGATTTTCTAATCAACAGGATTATGAACGCTTTTCTTCAATTTTGCAAACATATTTTTGCACCTTTCATCCACAAAAAATAGCAGAACATAATAACCAATAGCTAAAGAAAAAGAAGTAATAATGACACACTATAACACTGCTTAGACACTGTAACCGAAGCAAATATTGCATGGCCCATAATATTGATAGATTACAACACTAAGTTGAAAATTCCGTTCGAAAGCCTTCGTAGCATAGTCAATAATGGCCAATAGCAATGCTTAATCTAAAATGTTCAGTCCTTGGATGTTGCAGGACGAAGCATTCTGCTTGCCTGAGTCAGTACTGTCAGTTGAACAGCAACATCCATTTAATTAGCGGGGAAGAGGGGGCTTTCCCCATGGCACAAATTGGAAGTAGTAGGCCTATGTTTCCTTTCCCCCGCCCCCAAAGTAGTAGACTCTGTTCGTGACATAGGAAGAATTAGGCGTAATGTGCCCATTTCGGCAAGTATATCTCCGGCAAATCCATTTTGGTTTCCAATCGCCTAAATTACTGTAACTCGCTTCTTACTGGTATCTATGGGCCTAAGTCAAACATGCTGAAGCTGCAGAGAGCTCAGAACTCTTTGACTAGAGCCATAACTAGTAGGCCTACATCCAAATATGAACATATAACCTCTCTGCTTAAATCGTTTCGTTGATTTCCTGTTCAGCAAAGAATTAGTTTCAAATTGGGGCTCATCGTTTACAAAACTTTGATCTCTGGTCTTTGACACTGCAAATATTTTATGTGGAAATTAGTTATAAGTAGGGACGATTCAATGTTTTTGCAGACTGTTTATGTAAATTTCAATACATATAATGCTTTATTAATCAAGAAAGATATTATTTACTTGATTGATGGATGTGTAAGAGGCAGTCAATGTGAACAAAGTGTGGAGATCACGTATGGTATTTCGAGGTATGCAACTCCGACACTGTTCGTACTCTCTAGTCGTGCCAGTCCCTAGCTTGGATAAAAGAGGAGTGTGACGCTAAACGATTTGCTTATGACACAGTTTCGTTAAACAACAACTAACTGTGATGAGTTAAACAGCGATCACTGATCAAAGTCCACAAGCAATGCTCTCTAGTAATCTAAAAGTTAGTTTCATTCAGTGAAAGCTTCGTATAATCTAATCTAAATTAATCCGATCTAATCCATGGCTTCAACAGCGCAATTATCACAACATACCAGTTACAGATCGATGAAAGGATACGACAGATATGAAACAGTCATGATCATTTGGAGATTTTATTAGAAAAGCACAAATAAATGTCTCTCCACACAATGAAACTAGTAATGTATCTGCAGATAGACATGATAGTTAAGCTTAATAATCATCTACCTAATAATAAATACCATGATATATAGGCAATTATCAGACGAGGGACAGAGAGAGAGACAGAGGGAGGCAAAGAAAGAAAGAACTGATATAGAAGAACAGAGGTTAAAATGGAGAAAGATAGAAAAAGAGACAGATAGATAGAGAGAGACACAGAGAGAGAGAGAGAGAGAGAGAGAGAGAGAGAGAGAGAGAGAGAGAGAGAGAGAGAGAGAGAGAGAGAGAGAGAGAGAGAGAGAGAGAAGAGAGAAGAGAGAGAGAGAGAGAGAGAGAGAGAGAGAGAGAGAGATGAGAGAGAGAGAGAGAGAGAGAGAGAGAGAGAGAGAGAGAGAGAGAGAGAGAGAGCCAAACAGAGCTGTGTTTGCATTTTTAAAGCGGAACACAAGGTACCAAATGCAGTTTAAACGGAAGCAGCGTGTACAGTTAACTGAGGAGCGAAGAAGAATTTAATGAAGCATCAAAGCCGAGGTCTAAGTGTCTCGTGCAATTAGTTGTTTATTGGCGAAGCTAAACATCTATAGTCCAGAACATCTGCAGCTAAAACTCTGAAAACCCAAAAGACTATTAAGTCCACTGTTATAGAGGTTTCAACAGTTTTACGTTGCCATGGAAACATTTTTGCTATGCAAGTCTATAATTCGAGTTGTCGCTAAGTATTTCGCAATTAAACTAGCGCCTTTAAGTACCTTATAAAATCGATGTCTATACGCTAACGTAGCGGTGCGGAAGTTCAATGAAGCAACAAGACACTACGAGAACATGGAACTCCGATAAAAAGCCGTAAAAGCTAAAACCAAAATTAATCTCCAATCACTTCAATAAGAACACATGAAAAAACTGTCGAAAACGTTTACCAACCAGTCAAGAACCAATCATTTCACTTTTCTAATACTCATAAAGAATCGTGTATTAGAAGGAATAAAAGCTTACAGAATAAATGGGCACAAACGGATCTACTGGTAATTTCGTCTTCAGATGTTTACATGTTATCATATCGTAAAAATTAAACGAATTCAGATTGAGTACAAATGTCAATAGATGGAATCTCCACATCTCCAGTTTGAGTCACATACACAAGCAGGTTGTTTTACTGAGATACTATCTTTTGCGGGAGGTCTGAGTGTTGTTTTGCGTAGAAGGTATACAATCAATGGTTGCGTCTGCATGACGATAATGGGACTATAGAAGTGTATAGATTATCTGTGATTGAAGTACGTAGAATTAGGCCAAGTCCTGCTCCTGCTCAGCAGTTATTCTTAAGGTGAATCTGCGGAGATTGGCTTTAACGCCTCGCGGAGAACAGTGTGATTATATCGTTCATCTGAAAGTAAAAAAAATCCACAAAATTCAGTCACTCGTAAATTAATAATAGCAATAGCAACAAGTAAACTGCGGTAAATGTTTAAATTTTAGACGTGTAGAGTAATGCATTAATTAAGGGTTCTTGTTCGAATGAGGATTTCAATGTTAGTCAGAGTTTCGTCGTCTGCAACAGAAAGAGAGCAGTGGCACCTGAGGATAGCGGTTGCCTCGTGCAGAATTCTCCTGACGTTCATCAATATGTCTTAAGCCTAGCCTAATCTACATCGCTCTGGGTTAATGAGTTCCACAGTCTGTGGTCAGAATGATGTAAGTTAAGGTAGTCTATGGTAAGGCAAGGTAAAGTAAGGCAAGGCAGGGTTAGGCAAGGAAAAGTAAGGATAGGTAAAGTAGAGGTCCACATAGGAAAGATACCGTACCTTATCCATAGTCATAGGCAAGGTAAAGTAAGGTAGAATGAAATTAATAGCCTACAACACAATATGATTACATAAATCAAACTGGGTAAACTGCAGGATTAAAACTAATTTAAATGAATAATGTTTGGTTGATGGATAAAGAGAGTCGAGAGATAATTGTGAACCTTTTCTTCAAGAGATTTCAGTCGCTTGTCCAGGTCCACGTTCCTTGTATGTTCCGTTTCTTCAATTTTCCGATACAACTGATCGATTCTGTAGAAAGTAAAACCTTTTAAACAACTTATTGAGGAAACATGAACCTCAGCCTCAGCTAAGATTTTTTTGTCTACGAAAACAATGGCAACACATATCACCATAAGAAATGATTCGATTCTGCGCTTGCACGTGTTATGATGATGATCATCATCACCATCATCATCGTCGTCGTCCTCGTCATAATCTTCGGCATAATCATCATCATCATCATCATCATCATCATTATCGTCATCACCTTCATCATCATCATCACCTTTTTCTTCTTCTTCTTCTTCTTCTTCTTCTTCTTCTTCTTCTTCTTCTTCATCATCATCATCATCATCATCATCATCATCATCATCATCATCATCATCATCATATTTATGATAATAATCATGATCACCATAATCATCATCATTCGTCATCATCAGCAGCAGCAGCGTGTCCCTTTGGAGCGTTGCCGTTTCCACAACACGTTGTAAACCACCCTGATCTCAATCTCGAATGCGCTACGTCAGTTACCTTTCATTTGTCTCCTTGGCCAGGTGATCGGATGCAGCGTCTTCGGTTTCTTTCTTCAGCTGATATTCCTCGAAATTGGCCTTCAGCCAAGCTATTAGATCCCTCTCGTGGTACTCTCCAAACCCCATTCCTACACAGAACGCAGCCAGAAGACACCTCTAATAGCGCCTTACAAACCCACTCCTTCACAGAACACAGTTATCAAATCATTGTCACAGTTTCCTCCAAACCCCATTCCTAGATTTACCGCAGTTATTAGATCTCTGTCATTACATCCTACAAAACTCACTCATACACAGGACACAGTAATAAGATAGCCAAAGTTATAAGGCTTTGAGGTAAGGTAAAGTACGGTAAGGTAAGGTAAAAGATAGCATCCTCCAAACTCCATTCCCAGATCCCTGTCAAAGTATCTTCCACGCATAAAAATACACATAAACAGAACAGATCCCTCGTAATGTTTTCAAGCAGCAGACTCTATCGAATGTTGAACAGACTCACTGAATGTGCGATTGCGTGATTTCGTCGATTGCTTGACAGCAGCAGGACCAGCGCCATTCTTCTTCCGATACTGACTTTGCAATTTGCGGATGATACTACGAATCACACGGAAGGCGTGTTCAAGAACGATGAGAGGCGGTGGCAGAACTGGATGAGACTCGTAGTCGAGAACCAAGTGGTATCTCTGGATTTTCCAAATGACGTCCGCAATTCCTTCAACTTTAGCAAAGGTGTTGCTGTAGTGAAAAGAAAGATTCAGGAAATCATTACATCGGTTTCGTCGACAGATTGCGGCAATTACTCAACTGCCCATTAACGAACGAATTCAGACTCAGCATAACAGTGCCTTCACCGAATCCCGCCGTCTCCAAGGAGGGGCCTACTAGTTACTGCCTACTTGAAGTTTAATTTCAGTCTTTGACTTTTCCAAAAGTCTTGATTTACTTAGAGCACGACTGGCCAATTTACTGTGGTTAATATGTGATCAATACATGACTTAATATGATTTTACACTTACCCGTCATAATCCAAATGTTGGGCCGCATGAATTCCTTATGTTCTTATCCTAATACTGTGACATTTCAATTCGTTCTGTCAGTTCTTTGATGTCCTTCAGGTCCAAACTTAAGATTCATCTTCTTCAACTTGTTTTACCCACCGAAACCTGTTTCTCATTTCCCTGATTTACTGGATATCGACCTGACCGCTCCAAATGATTTCGATTTTAGTCTAAGTGACCATCGATTGATATCTTGGACATTATGACAACGGCGCAATAGAAGTCACTGGATGATTAGATCAAAATGTCTGGCGATTGGTAAATGTGTGGTTTATTCTCTACTCCTATCGATAGCTTGTGTGTACGAAACTAGTAAGAGATCACGTTCCACCCATCTGATTCAGACTTGTACCGGCAGATCGTGGCAACCGATAAAGGATAACCACTGATATTGGGATTGCTGTGTAGTTGAGTAGCTGTGTAGTACTAGTTGAATAGCTGTGTAGTCGAATGGCTGCATAGTTGTGTAGTTGAGTAGCTGTGTAGTTTAGTAGTCTCATTCTAGAGAGGAGCATGGCAGAGCAACTGACCTGAACATTGCGATGAGAAGGTTGATCATCATTACGTTCGTGATGAGAGCGTAGATGGCAAGGAAAATAGGTCCAAACCAATCGATGGCCGGACACTTTTCTTCTTTCCCAGGACACAGGGTCCGGTTGAAATCATCGTAATCCATCGACGCACAGTCCTCCGCTGAAGACGTCAGAGACGCCGAAGCCTCACAACTTTCGCCTTCACAACATCAAAAACATTGTTCATAATCACCACCACCACCACTTTTCCCACCACCACTACCACCAATCTCCATGAATCGTCCTGAATCACCATCACCACCACCACCACAACCACCACAAAAAACGCAACTACCAATCATTATGAATCACCATGAATTACCACCATTGGTAGTCATTACCAATCTCTACCTCCGCCATCACCTTGACCAAAATTCCCATCACAGTCATCACCACGACCATCACCGCCACCATCATCATCTTTCTCCCCTTATTATCATCATAACCACCATCATATTGCGCAGTTCCCATAAGCTGAAGAGATGCAGGGATTATTTAAGCAGCAGCAGCAACTACTAAAGAATGACGGACTCCCTGCAGGACAGTTGAGCCTCAGTCCTGCGCATCTGTGTATATTTATTCCTTTAACTGACTGTAATTGTCGACCTACCAGATACTTCATCGATGTTGAATTCGCCGTAGACACTCCACCAGGCGCCGCTGAGAACATCCCGAACAAGAGCCAATTTCAGTTCCTGATTCGGGTAAAGGATGACATTGGCAGTGATGCCGTAAGCGATGATGAAGACCATCAAAATAGTCATGAAGTAACACAGGTCGATCATCTGCAAAAACAAGGGGAATAATAATTGCAGCCACGGAAATTCATAAATCTTATTCAACTGTTATTTACAATTTCTCATATGTTGAAAAATATGGAGACACATTCAGCAGCTGCCCAGTTTGTCTTTATTACTCTTCTTCATCGCCATTTCGTTCTTCCTTTCCCTCTTTCTGTCTCTCTTTCTCTAGTCTATGTCTATTTCTGTCTTTTCCACACCGAAACCCTCAGTAATATTATCCCCGCCTTATAAAATCGACATAGAAGGAATTCATTAAGCATCAGAGAAACGCACCACTCTTAGCAGACAACAGTACAAATGGAAAGCAGAGTATCAAGAACGGATTCATATAACTTTTCTAAAACTATAGCATAGCCAGTTTAGACTGCTTAGCGGAAAAGTGTCCATATCTGAATTCATAATTTTAGCATCAGTTGATTTGTGTTTATAGGCTGCATTTATATTCTCACCATTTTCCCGATCATGACCAGTTTGGGTCCTAGCTGCCTGAATATGGAAAACATGTGGAGAATCCGGAAGTAGAAGGTCATGAGACTGAAAGCGTGGACAATCCTGGAAGCAAAGAAGCACTTGTCGCACCAGGAGAAAGGGAAAAGGCGCAGCACCAACCCCACGACAAATGAAGTGACTGCTATCAGGTCCACCCAGTTCCACTTGTTGGAAAGGTAGTTATAGAACTTTCGACTGCCTCGCTCACGGCTTTCTACAAGCTGTAAATACATTAAAACATACACATTGATGACATACTATCACATACTATCGTTTATCGCAATAATAATTGTGATATTATCATATATTATTGCGATAAACGATAGTAGGCCTACGTGTTGTATTATTTTATGCTCGAGATACATAATTATATATGATCCATAAAGATTTCAAAAATTAGGGATTCATTTTTATAGGATGGCTGGCGTTTGTTGTTGTTGCTGTTGTTTTTGCTGCCGTTAATAATAATAATAATAATAATAATAATAATAATAATAATAATAATAACAATAATAATAATAATAATAATAATTATTATTATTATTATTATTATTATTGCTTATTATTTACTTTCCCTCTGTCAGAACCTGAGGAATAGTGGCCGTTAAAATAATAATAATAATAATAATAATTATAATAATAAGAATGATAATAATAATAATAATAATAATAATAATAATAATAATAATAATAATAAAATAATAATAGAAAAATGAAATAATAATATAATAATAATAATAAAATAATAATAGAAAAATAAAATAATATAATAATAATAATAATAATAATGATAATAATAATAACAACGTATTAAAAAATTCGCATTATTTGCTAAATATAACAATTTCTTTGTGGAAACTTGAGACCCTTGAGAAATTGAAACTATTGAAACGTCCAGGCACTGACGGGGTTCATCAACGTCATGTTGAGAGGGGAGTGCCCAGTTGAAATCCGCAGGCTGATGTTCGGAGGCGCCCTGATCGCCCTCTCCAAAAACACCGGAGGCCTCAGACCGATCGTAGTGGGTTACATCTGGAGAAGACTCGCAGCGAAATGTGCTAACCAATATGCGATCAGCAGACTGCAGTCCTTCTTCGCCCCGCTTCAGATGGGCATAGCTACCCCGAGTGGGGGTGAGGCAGCGGTCCACGCAGCCAGAGCGTTTATCACGAACATGCCACAGGACCACATATTCATCAAATTAGATTTCGCCAACGCCTTCAACACCTTAAGAAGAGATGTTATGCTGCAAGCAGTTCATGAAACAATACCCGAACTGTACGCATTTATCCACCAGGCGTACGCAGCAGAGTCTCTTCTCCAATTCGGGTCGTTCGAGGTCCGGTCACAAATGGGGCCGCAGCAGGGGACCCTCTGGGACCTCTGCTCTTCTGTTTGCCGCTCCAGCCGGCGCTGCGCTCGTTGATTTCCGGATTCCGCGTGGGGTACCTGGACGACCTCTCGCTGGGAGGCAGACCGGAGGATGTCCGAAATGACTTAGAAATTATAGCCGACCTGGAACAAAGCTTGGGCATTCGACTGAATCGACAGAAATGCGAAATCCTGGCGAAGAAAGAAATCTCTGAAGACGTCTTCGTCGACTTCCAGAGGAGAAACCCAGAGTCGTTGACACTTTTAGGGGCGCCACTCTTCAGAGGAAATGCTTTGGATGACGCAACTCAAGACCATATTGACAAACTAGACCAAGCGGTGAAAGACATGATGCACCTTCCCACACAAGGGGCACTGCTGCTCCTGCGATCGTGCTTCGGGGCGGCGAGGTTAACATACTTGCTGAGGGCTGCCCCGTGCTGGGGCCATCCACTTCTGGGTATAATGGACAACCAGATGAGAGATGGGCTAGAAACGTTGATAAATATCAAGCTGAACGATATGGAATGGAAACAGGCCACGCTTCCGATCAGAGATGGTGGGCTCGGGGTTAGAAGGGTTAAGATGCTGGCTTCTTCTGCTCACTTAGCGTCAGCTGCATCGACCAGAAACCTCGTGTCCGCGATTCTCGGAGGAAAGGATTGGACGGATGAGATCATGGAGGAAATATTGCAGGCCCGAAGCACATCATATCCGACGGGAGAGAAAACCACACTGTCCAGACAAAACGATTGGGACAGGCCATTGATAGACCAGGACAAAACAGAAATTTGGACCTCACTTAACGACCCACTCAGCCGGGCAAGATTAGGAGCGGTGACCTCCCCCCACGCCGGAGACTGGTTGTCTACTGTACCGATAACAGCATGTGGGTTAAATCTGAGCAACGAGTCCGTCAGAGTGGCGATAGGCTTACGCCTGGGACTACACCTCAGTGCACCTCATCAGTGCCAATGTGGCGAGACAACTGATCAAGGAGGACACCATGGTCTGGTCTGCAAACAATCTGGAGGACGAGCCAGCAGACACTTCGCAATGAATGACATCATTTGGAGAGCCCTTCAGCGAGCGGACACCCCTAGCACCAAAGAACCTCCAGGGCTTTTCCGTAGTGACGGCAAGCGACCTGACGGCGCGACGCTCGTTCCATGGTCGCGAGGCAAATACATCGCCTGGGATGCCACCAGCGTCCATACATGCGCTGCTTCATACATCCACTTGACGTCGACAACGCCTGGGGCAGCGGCGGAACTGGCCGCGACGCGAAAAAACTTGAAGTATGCAGCCCTTCCTGCTACGTATGACTTTGTCCCCATTGCACTCGAAACTCTGGGCCCCATCAACAGTTCTGGCTGTGAATTCATTACAGAGTTAGGCCGGCGACTGACAACAATGTCGGGTGACCCACTCGAGACAATTCACTTGTTCCAGCGCCTATCTATATGCACTCAACGATTTAACGCCGTCGCTTTTCGAGGCACATTTGCACAGTTAATCGTGGACGATGACCGCTAAACTCTGGAACTTAACTTTTCTAAGGCAGTTTCAAAGTGTCTGAGGGATCATTTTAAATAATAAAATTTGTTTATAATAACAAAAAAATAAAAATAAAATATAATAATAATATAATAATAATAATGATAATAATAATAATAATAATAATAATAATAATAATAATAATAATAATAATAATAATAATAATAATGATCGGTTTCATATATCGCGCAAATTTATTAATCATCTCAAAAACGCGGAGGGTAGCTTGAAAAAATCTTTTGCGATTGAGAGAAATGAGAAAAATGAGAGAAAGAAAAGAGTCCTTCGAAGATGGTGAGAGAGAATTGCAGAGACGAGGACTATCGCCGTGGGAAGGTGCATTAAACAGCAGGTCTTGGTTGGTTAGTTGGAATAAACATTTGACCAGAGGAAGCTGAAGTTTTTCCTGGTGGAAATAAGCGTGGAATGCATAAGTCATCAAGGAAGCTCGGTGTGGATCACGAATTGCCTTGCATTCAAGGTCAGCAACTTCAGAATGAATCCGAGCTGGGAAAGATAATCATTGTAATTTTGAAGCATAAAGTCTGAGAAACATGTCCAGTAACAATGTAGGCCTATATATTTTATATATGTGTCTATTCATGAAATTATAACATATAACAACTATTAGCAGGTTATTGAAATAAATGCGATTCAATGCATAAGAAAATATGGTGAAACGTGGTTGCCCACCTGTCTGATCTCTTCGCAGACAATGGTTACAACCCAAACAATAAGAACAATTTCCGCAATGCTAATCTTCGGGTAGAAATTCGTCAGTAAAAGTATGCTATAAAGCAGCAGAAACACCGTATATGACACCTAAAAGAAAAGAACAATAAAGTTTCATTCAATAGAAATAACATCATGAAAACATAAGAAAATAAGACCTTATTTTGTTGTAATAACAATTATTATAGTTATTAATCACGCTAATTATGAGAAGATGGAAAAAAATCATCAGTCGTTTGAGACAATTATATGTGAGAAGAGAAAAAGAAAGATATATCCAAGCTTGTGGGCAAGGACGTCAATTGGAAGGCAGGGGGCATTTCCCCCTCATTTTTGAAAAAACAGAAAAAGGATAGTAATTACATGTCTCCAAGATTTTGGTCGTTTAAAACAAAGACGATATTCTTTGTTTTAGCAAATTATTTTATTATACACTATTATACACTATTGACAAAAATAGAGTTTGCGTAGCTTTTTTTATATTTTTTGCGACTATGAACATGGGCGGCGATCCAGGGAGGGTCGATAAGGACAAGAGCACCCAACCTTTAACAGTGGGCGGCACTCAGTATACAGTTTCCCCCAAATTTATAAGAAAAAACACCAAAAAAGGCGATAAAATTATCTTGCACCTCTTTTTTGACCAGTTCAGTTCAAAAGTGCCCGTGTCACCCCACCTGTCAACAAGATCGCCGGCGATAGCTATAAATGACGTCCCTGCCAGGCTCCTCCCCCATCCCCCCATAAAAAGCTGAAATGACGTCCCTGCTTGTGGCAGTGATTTCTTGACCAACATTGCGACAAGGAACGAAACCAGGCATCTGTTTTTGGTAAGTTGGAATAAACAGTTGGTCAGAGGAAGGTGAAATTTGTCCTGCTTGGAACTAAGCGTGAGTGAAATACAAAAGTGAACATTTTATACATGGAAAGCTGCAACGAGACAACAAATGCCATACTGGAAACATCAGACAGAAATGATGTCACCAAGTAAAATTCAAGTTGGCAGAGACAACAAAAGAAGACTCACACAATTGAAGGTGAATTTGACGCAGGGAGCGTTCAGAAAGTACCACAGTTTCTTGCAGTATGAGCAACACTGACTTTCTTTCGGTTGAGGATCCAGCTTAGCTCCTGTGGCTGGTGCGTCTGCTGCTGCTGCTGCTGCTGCTGATGCGCCTGTTGATGCTGCTGAAACGGTTCTGTCTTGCGATGACTTCCTGCAGAAACATTGCAAAAGTCTGTGTGCATGCATCTATGTATGTGTGCCTTTGTGTATGACACTTGTATGTAGGTATATTCGCATATATTCATGCATCCCTGAATGTATGTATGTATGTTTGTATGTATGTATGTATGTACATAGGGTATGAACGCATGTGTATGTATATGTTTTTGTGTGTATGTACATGTATGTATGCGTATATGTATGAATCTGTACTTTTAAATAGCATCCTGTGGAAACTTCCCTAAGGCGCAACATGATAACTTATTATAGAATGTGAAACTGCGATAGCGAGCGATCATAAAGTCCTACAGCTGATGCGAATTAATGAGCATCATTACGATTTTCGATGTAATGATTGAGAATCATTTGCAGATTTGTTGAAGATCTTGGGTATATCGTCGAATGTTTTTTTTTACCTGGCTGGGATTTCTGTAACTTTCTTATCTACGGCGCCATCTGGTGTCTAAAATACAGTGGGTCGTTATTACACTGTTGTTGTAACTAATAACTTTTGTATCGCATTTGTGAGATGCACATCAAAACCAACGCAGATTTAACAAGTTAGTCGTTCGTTTTTATAAGTCGCATATCTTCACTATTGCTACATCTGAGAATCTGCTGTCTATTAGTGCTCTATCTCTATCTCCCAGGTTCTCATGGTCGTTGTATTATAGGTATTATGAAATGCGGTCAGTCACACAGCAATCTGAATCTATTCCAATGACTTTCTCTAGCGCAATCATCATGAGGCACAAGGCATAATTCGATCGTGAAATCGGCTCTAGGTGAAGTCGTAGTCATAGTCAAATTCATAATCAGCAATGAGATAACTGCGACAGACGAACTGGAGGCAATAGATTCAGAGAACTGCCACATCTCCATGAATTGTTCTTCGCCCCAAATAAACTTAACTGAAGCGATCCAATGAGTTGGAAAAAACCATTAACCAATGGAAAAGACAGAATTCTGAGTTATTGCGAGTTACTCACAGTTTCGCTTTGCACCGCTGACTTTTCTTCGCGGAAGTTCAGCAACAGAGGAGCCAAAAGAAATAATGGCGGAAATCGAAGCAGCTTCTGAAAGAACAACAAAAACTCAAAGAGAACAATTCGTCTGGTCCGATGTTGAAATTCCTAATGCATATTCAAGTGAACATGCTCTTACGAGGCATCACTTCAATTATGAATGAATAAATGAAGGATTGAATGCCTCAATTTATGAACGAACGAATGAATCAGTGAATCAAGGGAAAGGTATTTGGCTATTCGTTTCAGCTCAAACGTCAATGGTAATTTATGCAGCGCCTTTTTGGAACTTTAGAACCTCAGAAGGGATCCATCAAAACGGAATATTATAGTTCTACGTCTAAAGTGAACTATCTCTCAGACCTTATCGCCCTTGGATATTGGCTTCTGTATTCCTCGATCAGATCACCGCACACTTCTTTTCTTCTTATGGACTTTACATTATGCAGGTAGGAAACACATATAGATTTATTTATTTTTCCTCTTTTATGCACATCCAGTTCCTCAAACAATTCACCGTCGCCCTCAGTCTAGCTAGCTATCTCACAACTGGATCTTGACCTTGATCCGAAACTCATCTTACCTACCTCACCGATTTCCTGTTTGACTGAGCTCTGTGACTGTGTTGATTTTGACCAGTTCGCTTTCGGTGACCGATGTTGATTATTAGTTTTTATAACGCATTTATTAAGCGCCAGTATCTATTGCCAAGCATCAATTGAGCAATCGAGCAAAGGTCTTGCTCAAGATCCTACGCAATAACCGTCTCAGAGGAGGATGAGGATCGAACTCCTACTCTACTCGTAACAACGCAAGCGTTCTAACCAATCGGCCACCGTGTAAAACGAAATTGAGAGTTGGGGATTGCGACCATACCGTGTAGAATGGATTATCATCGCTGATTTTCCCCATCCAGATCAAAGTCAGTAGATTCTGACAAGCTTGGTGAGCGAGGACGCTCTGGTTGTTCGCCTGGGCTGCAATCTCCAAGGCCGTGAGCTTGGCAAAGGTCTGGATTGGACGAACCAAAAGATCAATTGTCATTTCCTGGTTGGATGAATAACACTCGGTCAAGAGTCCGGCTGTGAGGCTTTCGAAGTAACTGACAAACATACACAGGTGATGGAATCTAACACGATCTTGTCACTTTTATTGCGCCATTATCATGATGACCAATCCAGAAGTCGATTGCTGCTTCGAGTGAAATAGTAATTAAAAATAATAATCGTTTGGAGAATCTATGTCGACATCAGACATAAAAAGGTGCGTGCAAACGTATGAGGAAGGTAGTAATGGATCTGGTCACAAATGCTTCTTGCAATAAGGGAGAACTGGAAACTGGATGCGATAGTAGGGTCAAAATAGGCAAGCTGTCTTAAATTTGAAGCTGAAGAGAGGCGAAGCAACTGTGGGGCTTAGGAGAGGGCAAACATGAAACTTGTTAGTTAATACTAAACGAAGCTGTGTCATACAAAAGATGATTAGCGTCGTCCTCCTCCTTTGACCAGGCTTGGGACTGGCTCTACTAGAGTGCGTGCAGTTGCAGAGTTAAAAGATGAAGTTGAGTTGATTCTGTAACTTTATTAATGTAGTAGTTTGTCCATCAAATTTTCTCTATATTCCAAGTAAAGATAGAAGAGATGTTTGTCATCGTACTCTACTTGTCTCTGAAGCTCCTGCGCTGACTCGGAATCTTTTTCCTTCTTCAGTAAATTCTTCAGCATCAGATGACCAATCAGCGACAGAGCAAATGTTTCCTAAACATCACGAGACATCTGTCAGATTCGCACGACTCTATCTTAAACTAATCTAAATAATTTATGCATTTATACAGGTCGCATACTTACGGACACTCACTAGTCTTTTAGAATGCCACAATGCCCTATGATGTTTATACATAATGTTATCAGAAATAGTGAGTTAGCAGTCGCGATATTCAGAATGTGGTCGATGTTAGGAAGTAGCGGTAGGTTGGAAGACCTATGGGAAAGAAGCTGGTGAATGTAGGGATAAAAATAAGAACCTCAGAGGAGTGGGAAAGTTTCCTTCTTTCTAGCAAATTGTACCATTGCGATAGTAGAGTTGCCAACAGAGTAAGCCTATAGAATTTTGGAGTTTACATCGTCATCCGATGACAGCCGATAAAATCCAATTTATCCTTTACCATCATGTGGCCTGTTTTCCACTTTCCCAAACCTATCAAATTTCTATTCGTTCTGTTCAATAGACTATGCTTCTGGAATGCAAGTTTGTTTAGAAGTGTTATAGAAGTTTCAAGATTACATTAGAATAGATCAAATTAGATCAGATACAAATAAGATTCGAGTGGTCGCCATATGAGCTGATCATTCCAGCCTATCGTCCAACAGCTTGGTCATAGATAAAATACGTCTTGATTTTATGACCTCAGAGTGTGATTGACTGTGTACAGTCATCCTATGTAGTGTCTGACTTACTTTTGCCTCGTATAAGAAGACAATAGCCATCTTCTGCAGTCGGCTGAGAATGGCCCAGAAGAAGAGCTCCGTCGCTGCGTCAACAGGCGTCAAGTGCATCACCATCAGCTTTGAAACTATTTCTATGAGCAACATGGACAAAAGACATGAGAAAATACTCATTTTGCCACTCCAACCACCTGTTCTCTAAGAAGATGAACTGATATGTTCTTGATAAGAGCTTTAGAAAGTTTCAGCACAAATCAAGTGTTCGCTGCAATATTGAACCAATTAAAATAAATTATTATATTTCCAAGAGATTTGACCGTCAAGGAATCTCAGATTGAACTTGGCGCCCAGTTGGAGTTCGTCGCAATTAAAATCCATTTCGAATAAATTAACTGTTGTTCGAGTGAAGTGAGGGCTTCTGCAACAGGCCATAAGTTAAACCCGTAGAGGTACAGGTAACAAGGAATTATTAAACCAGCTCCTATATTTTGAGGGCATTAGAATGGCTGCAACATGCACAAGCACCTTATACCATTGATCACTCTTATCTCTCTATAATTGAACACTAGACTTGTGAATTTGCAATTCAAACGCCATTATTATTATTAATTCTACAATCTAAATGGTTGGAATGATACTACTTCTGCTACTCTTTAATAACAAGGCATCAGTCGATGGCGCTGAGCAATTCTGCGTTAAGTACATGCTGAGAGTCACAACACAGTAATCGTCTCAGAGAAGAACTCACAAATTCCATTCTAAGAGGGCAGGCACTCAAACGATAACTTAAGCAAAAAGAAGATTTGATCCTTGGTGTAAGTGTTTAACCTGTGCGGCGAGACAATTGCCTTTGGAGACCTGGCTGTGCATGCGATTTGGCTGGGTCAAATAACTGATCGACCAGTTTGTGGATGACGTCGTCCAGCATTTTCGGATTCTTGTCCTATCAACAAATACATCGTCTTCTGTGTAATTGTGTGAATTAACTAAAGGACATCTGCCTCAACGCAATAGGCTGCCTTTGAATCAAAATAAATTGGACGGAGAGTCTCTTGGCATAGGTTATATCATACAAGAGAGCGCAGATCCTTCTAGATGGATCTAGCTTTATCTTTTCATTCATCTTATCCAGTCACATTAGTCTGCGGGCTATATATGCGTAAATGAATAATTTTATGAACACGTGCTGTATGGTCTGTTTTAACTCATTATCAGAGCTTCTCTTTTCTCTATTCTACTCTTCTCTCTGTTTCTCTCTATGTTTGCGTGCATTTACTGACAGTTGGAAAGAAACAAAGAAAGAAAGAAAGAAAGGTAGGTAGATAGATAGGCAGGGACAGACAGACAGACAGACATAGATAGATAGATAGATAGATAGATAGATAGATAGATAGATAGATAGATAGATAGATAGATAGATAGATAGATAGATAGATAGATAGATAGATAGATAGATAGATAGATAGATAGATAGATAGATAGATAGATAGATAGATAGATAGATAGATAGATAGATAGATAGATAGATAGATAGATAGATAGATAGATATATAGATAGATAGATAGATAGATAGATAGATAGATAGATAGATAGATAGATAGATAGATAGATAGATAGATAGATAGATAGATAGATAGATAGATAGATAGATAGATAGATAGATAGACAGACAGACAGACAGACATACAGACAGACAGACAGACAGACAGACAGACAGACAGACAGACAGACAGACAGACAGACAGACAGACAGACAGACAGACAGATAGATAGATAGATAGATAGATAGATAGATAGAGAGCAGGTGGTCTGACTAAGTTCCCTGCAGGAGCTGAGTGATTATCCTTTTCCCCAATGATCCACTACTTTTAATGGCTACAATGACTGTGTCAATACCTTGATGATGTTTGTCAGATGCTTGTTCTTTTTCATTGCCTAAAAAAATTAACCAATCTGCGAGATATGCATCGACGGCAACGTTGAACGTACGTCGGGTAAACATTGGATAAAAGACCATAATCACAGATTTAGCTAAAATCTGATTAGGGCAGATAGCTTAAGGCATACAAGCGACAACATTTGTAGCGATGAATTGTTTCCGATGAGTTTTCATATTTATTTGTGTGTGAGTCGAACATGTACATAAATCGATTTCCTGAGACGCAGAATGGTTAACGTTTAGCCAGCTATCGAAAGTGAAAATCTATTTTGATCCAAATCCTTCTAGTACCTTTTCAAGCAATAACCACCGTCTTTCGCTGTCGTCTATCGCTTTCGTATAAGGAACAGTATAACATAAAGACTTGATTAATTAATTTACACAATTTGTGTGCTTAGCTAACATAATATTACAACACTGACATGGTATACTCACGTATCTATATCGATTTAAGGCTAGCTCTAGGTCTACCTGGTAAAGTCTTTTAAGCCAACTCAGTTTAGAATTTCTCTTCAACAACCGATGAAGTTTGAATAGGATGAGAAACGTCGTGTTTCGCTTAAATCTTACGATAAAGAAATTGAATCAACAGAAATACTGTTCGCCTTTACTTTTTCGTAGAAGTCTTTGATTTTGTGTGTCTCCAGCAACTCGCTGAGACGCAAACGTCGCTCGAGAAAGAACTTAACAAACTCCACGCGGTTGTTAACAATGGCAGTGAACGCCAGATCCTTCAGGTCATCCGACTTCACAAATATAACAACAAACAACGACTATTACGAGACTATCTTGAAATATATATATATATATATATATGTATATATATATATATATATATATATATATATATATAATTAAGATTACAACGACAACATAAGTACTTCAAAGAAGTCGACTACGGACAAACATATATACAGACAGGCAGGCGGTGAAAAGAAAGTTAGAAGAAAACGCGTCTTAATAAATTAAAAAGACTGAGCTGACTGGAGTGTACATCGAAAGCAGGACCGGTGATATATATATAGAAACTCCATAGGAGTTTGAATGTACAAACAATTTTGGTCAAAGCAAACGAAAAACACGAATTTGCACGCAAATATTCTGAGAAAAATTTAAAAAATTGCTAACTCTTTGATATATTATCGTTAAAATTTTTGTCTACGAAATGAAATTATTGAACGGTTCATGATGTAATGTAATGTAACAAAACATTTATGTAGAGCCTTTCAAGCTCCTTCCAAAAGCGTCTTGTCTTCTTAATAACTTTAACCTACGATCAGGCGATGTTTTGTACATTTTGGCGATCGATGCGTTATAGAAGCTTTAAAATTCGAATAAAATTCTTAGAGTAAATATTCTTTCTTTACAAAAAGTTTACATATGGAATGTAAATTATCTGCAGCTCAGAAGAGGGAATATTGCACGCACCTCGATGATGCAGCGTCGAGCTTTTTCAGTGGTTGTGCCATCCACCTGGAATGGCCTCCCATTGTATCCACCTGGAACAGCCTCCTTTCAGATCCACCTAGAATGGCTTCCCTTTTGAATTGCTTCCTTTTGAATCCATCTGGAATGGCCTCCCTTTGGATTTACCTGGAATGGCCTCCCTTTAGATCCATCTAGAATGGCCTCCCTTTGGATCGACCTGGAATGGCTTCCCTTGGGATCGACCTGGAATGGCTTCCCTTTGAATTCACCTGGAACAGAGTCCTTTTGGATCCACCTGGAATGGCCTCCCTTTGGAATGTTCTCCCTTTGAATCCACCTGGAATTGCCTTCCTTTGCTTCCCTTTGAATTCACCCGGAATGCCTCCCTTAGGTTCTACCTGGAATGGCCTCCCTAAGGATCCACTTGGAATGGCCTTCCTTTGGATTCACCTGAAGGGGTCTCCCTTTGGATCGGCGTGTTGTCGTAGTTTGGGATTCTACATACACTTTTATAAGTATTTAAACACTGTTATTTTCCCGCCACGTGAGCGCCTCAGAGTGGTTGCAGAGGCGATATATAAATACTCTGGATGAATTAATCCTTTCGTTTACTTACAGTTAACTGGGTTTCGTCTGTGTAGATGTGTTCCTTAACAACATCGATTCGGTCCCAGGCCAGAGCCAGTCTCATCTTGTCCACTGTACTCGTCTCACCCTCTTTCACTGTGCGGACACAAGAGATTTTCACACACAGTTCACACGACACACCACTCTCACAGAAGACCAGAGGCGGCAGCAGTAGCAGGAGCAGGAGCAGGAGCAGCAGCAGCAGCAGCAGCAGTAGTAGTAGTAGTAGTAGTAGTAGTAGTAGTAGTAGTAGTAGTAGTAGTAGTAGCAGCAGCAGCAGCAGCAGCAGCGGCAGCGGCAGCGGCGGCGGCAGCGGCAGCAGCAGCAGCAGTAGCAGTAGCAGTAGCAGTAGCAGTAGCAGTAGCAGTAGTAGTAGTAGTAGTAGTAGTAGTAGTAGTAGTAGCAGTAGCAGTAGCAGTAGCAGTAGCAGCTGCAGCTGGATATTGACCTATTGCGGTGTGGTTTTCATGCGCCATCTCTTGATACCTTGTGGATTGAACATTGCCACTATAGAAGTAACTAATTACAGTTACAGTTAGTGAGAGCAAACGCATCAACACTGACAATAGTCAGAGTAGTTGTAGGAGTGTAATATTAAATTGTAGTTGCGGTTGTGTTGTGATATAGTTCTGCAATAGATTAAATTTTTTTAAACTATGTCACACGATAACGAAATATTACAAGCTTTGAATTACTGAAGACTGTCTGACATGTCATTCTCAGTTCCAGGTGACAACCTAACAGCCGACATTAGCCGCTCATGGACGCTAGCATTGGCATCATGGATTACATATTCAGCAAGGGTTATAACCTAGTTTGTATCGGATACATGTACATACATGTACAGTCTATGCCAAGTGGGATTAATGTCCGTGAGGAAGCTGAGGTGTAGCAGGAGAATCTGTCGCCCGTTAGCCGATTGGTTAGAGCGCTGACCACGTATCGCAGATAGTACGAAGCATTCAAGCCTCCCTCCACTGAGGCGATAGCAGTGATAACCTTGAGGAAACTTTTTACTCACAATTGCTCTGAACTTGAGAAGGAGGGCAAATAAAACCAGCTTATCGTATTGTATTGTAAAGTAATCCGACCTCTGAGCAGAGTCATGATGATAGCATAGTCAATGCTTCCGGCGGAACCTTTGCCTTCCAGTGGGAAGACGGTGATCATGTTACGGTGGTCGAGGCAGTACTTGATGTTGTCAAGGACATCGTCCACCTCATCCTTTTTACAGAATTTGAGAAGTAACTGCTCCAAATGCTTCCAAAGACCCTGATTCGCTTCTTCAACTGACCTGTATCGTTTTGCAGTCACAGGACCACAGACAATACAGTTAACTCATTGAAACAAGTCCATCTTCAACTTATAAAAATATAAGAGAATTAAATATATCAATTAATTTGTAATTAATTTGTCGCGCCAGTGTTTAATGCAAAAGGCATCAACAGTACAGATGGCGCACCAAAAACCAAACCGTAATCAAGTCAGCATATCCAGAAGATCAGTCTGTTGAAACATAATATCTATGGTCGATTAGCATTTTGGAAAGGGTAAGTCTTAAGAGGATGCAATGATTCTGCAGCCCAGTGTCAACAGCGACATACCTCACGCAAAGGAAATGGATCTCTGACACCAACTGTCAATCTAATATTTGGAACCGATTTAGAAGTTAAAATTCAACGAGGGTACTTGCTCTGCCATCATACACACAAGCGTATTATTTTTACATATGGGTCCTACATAGGTCGCATATGGCATGTGGGTCGACCCTATTACATGGACATGATAGCAGGGTGGCTAGCAATTGATGCAATGATCACACAATCGTATCGTAGCCTATCGTATCGTATCTAGTAATTTATAAGGCGCCTCTCGCAGTATAAACTATTCAGAGGCGCCCTCAGTGCATGAGCCCCGTGGAAACAGAAACGTCTTGAGCAAGCGAGTAGATGCAGGGGAGATTCCCATCATGAGTTTAGTTTTAAAGGTTTTAATTGTTCATTTTGGTTAAAATAGTTGCACCTCATTGTCTTCTGTGAGATACCTAAGAAGCGCTGTCTAAATGTTCTATTATATTACATCACATTAGTAAGTATCAGAAAGCTGATTTAACCAGTAACATTGAACGTTGAAAGCCTAGCGAATTAGCAGTCCGTAGTAATAAAACTGTAATGAAGAAATCATCACGTCGAAAGTTAAACTCAAAATCGTCTATATCTAATCAGATGAAATCACATCAAATCAAATGACTTCTGAAGCGACATCATCAGAAAGCACAATTCATCATTCTCTGATTTGCTTTGTTCTTTGAGACTGTTGTATTAATGCTCAATTACAATTACCATCAGTCGGTGGTCGCCTTTAGAGTGAAGTAGAAGTCAAGAATGACAATCCGTTGGAGCGCGGTGGTTGAAATCCCCAAAGGAGAGGGAACCAAAAACCAGGCTAAGCGGTGGGTAAACACGTTGACCTAGATGAGTCTTAACATTAGACCTGAGTGACATACAAGGGCTGACAGTACGAACAGACCAGGGCACTGAATTCCGAAGCTTTGCAGTGACTATCGAGAAGGTCCTAGAGCCACAGACTGTTCGGGTGTGGGGCCCAGTTAGACTGAAAATATCTCTGCATCGAGTGCATCATTTGTTAGTATGGGTGTGACCTTGGAACATCGACAGGTCGAACTGTAGTCGTAGATAGAGACATAAGAGAGAGACAGAGACAGACAGACAGACAAACAGACAAACAGACAAACAGACAGACAGAAATAGACAGAGACAGAATCACAAAGAACGAGTAGAGAAATCTTTTTACTTTTCTTGTGATGGTTCCGTGAATTCTTTGTAGGCGTGAGCGAGTACATCAGCTGCTCTTCCGGATCCCTGAAACATTTTCCAGCCAACATTCAACGCATCGAACGCACTCAACGAAACGCATCCTTATTGTACATGGTGATATAAGGGATACCTCCGACGTAAAACCAACAGTTGACCCAGATCGACTGAGAGGCTAAAGGTCAGTAAGGTCATGAAAGGTAAGGCGTTCATTCATGTACTTAATTAATATTTTGTTTTCTACTTTCTACCTTCGTGGTAAATAAACGTACGCGCGTCTCATTGTTCACCTTCCTAAACGTGCCTCTGTATCAGCCTATATGCGTGACACACTACACTTGATTCCCAGCTCGCAACGCATCAACTGTAGAATAGCTGCGTTGATCTGGTGATGCCTTCTTGGCTGTGCCCCGGTTTACTTACGTGAGCTCTGCTGTCCTGTATCTCATGTGGCTGGCCGTCGAGCCCTTCGCTCTTCTTCTGCGGGTGAGCTCTTGGTTCCTCGTTCTACCACCGCAACTAGGCAGCGTCGTACTTTCTCTGTGGTCGGCCCCTCCTTCTGGAATCATCTCCCATTGCAGATACGCCTGTTGCCTAAGATTAGTTCGCTTTTGTTTTATAAGTTACTTAAGTCCAATTTATATTGCCGTGGTTGAGCTGGGAGGGCTTCTGAGTAGGTAACTTGAGGTGGCGCTATATTAAAATTTTAAAATGAATGAATTTTTTCTAATAAATAAAGGAAATTTCAATCGAACTACTTTCCTCGGAGGTCAACTCTTTCTCTCTATAATATGTCACTACTCGTTGTGTGCGTGTCGTCCACCTGCCAGTGTTTCTGCCTGTCTATCTGTCTGTATGCCTGTTTGTCTGTATGCCTGTGTCTCTTTGACCTCTTCTGTCAGTGCATCTGTTTGTCCGTCTGTCCATTTGTCTGCCTATCTGCCTTCATTTCTGTTTTTGTCTGTCTTACCTCAATGACGATGACCGGGGTGTTTGCCTTGATCGCCTGTTTAACAGTTTCGATGGTGTTCTTTCCTCCTTCGATGGCGATACAGACGATCGGAATCTTCACTAAACACAGACATAGAGCCCTGATCGAAAATCAATAGCAGATCAACTAAACGACCAGAGGTCTTCGTCGCACGCTTTGGCAGAGGGCAGCAGGGTTAATAAGCGACATGGATTGTATTGTTTTTCAACGCTTATAATGCGTCGCTATCCACTGCCCACCAATCAGTGGCGCTCCAAGTGCGAAAGTCCTTGGGAATAAAGGCAAGTTTTAAGACAAAGAAAGCTTTGGTAGGACCATCAGATAGTAGAAGTGTAGCCAGGACAGAAGGAGAAAGCTGATTCCACAATGAAGGGCCAATACTTACAAAGGAACGAGACTGGGTCATGGCCGTTCTGACTCGGGGAACAAATAAGTCAAGTCGATCAGGAGAACGAAAAGGCGAAGGGAGCCAGCCGAGGCGGGAAGATGTATAAAGTCACAGAGGTATTTAGGATCAAGTCCCAGGTAAGATCGGTAAATAAGGATAAGTACTTTTAACTGGATGCGGGCTGTAAGAGGAAGCCAGTGAAGTTATTAAAACATGATTATGGAAATATGGGGAAGCTTGCGAGACAGGCGATTAGTGTGGCATCTATGTAAAGAACAACTTGTAGAGGGAGATACAGACTTTGGGGAGGCCAATAAGGAGGGAGTTACAGTAATCTATGCGACAGCAGATGAAGGCATGGACAACGGAGGTAAAGACTGGAGCGAGATAGAACTTCGGATAGTTTCCAGATATCGGAGATGGTAATAGCACGAGCGGGTGAGATTAGAGATATGGTCAGCAAAAGTAGGGGAACTATCAAGAATGACACCCAAGTTACGGACAGATGTAGAGAAGGTCTAAGACGGAAAGCTATGAGATAAGAGAGGGTAGTCGATCTTGGCAGTTTTTGACCAGTGCCAAACCAAATCAGTTGGGTCTTTGACGGATTTAATGATCTGGCATCAGTCAATCGCAGTGTAGAGATCAAAGAGGAGAGTTAAGAGGACAGTTTCAGTAGAGTGATTTTGTCTGAAGCCAGATTTACAGGAGGGAAGAAGCCCAGATTGTTAAAGTTACGGGAAAAATTGCAGAGACCTGACGTTCAATGGTCTTGGAAAGAAAGGAGAGATTAGAAATTGGGCGGTAAAGAAGAGGAACATTCCAGCGATGGAACAGAATCATGTAGAGTACTGTTGTAGTCATTTGTGGAAACATAGGAGTTATTTGGATCCTTGAAGCCAGGACTGCTTCCTGCGAGCAGCCAATGGGCAGTAGGAAATCCACACGAGAGCTGGTCGGGCGCCAGATCTGAGCAATAAGCAACGTTTACCGTAACGATCGAGTGGGCCGTAACTTAGGCGACCACAATGATCGTAGATTGAAGACAGAGTCACAAACACGGCCCATGATAGGCAGATGAACAGGTCAATCATACAGGCTTTTGAAGATGATACAAGATGAGTGAGTGGCATTAGTCGACTGGGAACGAACGACTGCGACCAAGTGATTCAACATCCGACCAATTTGCAGATGCGACTTAAGAGAGAAGACGAGAGAGACAGAGAGACAGAGAAAGAGACACCTACAGGGAGATACAGAGAGACATACATAGAGAATGAGAGAGACAGAGAGAGAGACAGAACTATAGGAAAACAGAAAGAACGGGAGACAGAGATGATGAGAGAGATTGGGAGCGAGAAAACGACAGAGAGAGAGAGAGAGAGGAGAGAGACTGACAGTGGCAATTCCTATTCTTACTTCAGAATAGGAAGCCATTGTTTACCTCCACAAGTCTGTATGCTCGAGATCTTTTCTTCGAGATCAGCTCTTAGTGTGATTTCCGCGCCGTATTCACGTCGCCTTCCATCGTCGACGAGAATGAAATGCGTGTGATTGGGATCGAGGGGAGCTTCTTTCACTCCCTTCTTCGGTTCGTCTGCTTCGTACAAAGCCTGGACATACACCAATGCAGCATCAGTCTAAGAACCACTAAGATGGCAAACAAAAACTTGAAGAAGGAAAGGCACGAAAAGACAAAACTCTACTGTAATAGATGTGAAGATGGTTATAAGAGTTGTGGAGCAAAATCAGAAGTAGACAGAGAGACAGACAGAGAGACAGACAGAGAGACAGACAGAGATAGAGATAGACAGAGAGGTAATAAAACTATTTCGAAACTTTGCTCTATCTATGTTCGTAATATTGAGTCACTAGAAACAACGACTAGGGAAAGCGAAGACCTACCATTGGCAACGTCCTCTCAACAGTAGATTTACTTTCCTGTAAATGCAAAAAAATGCTGCGATATATTTAACAGATTTACCAGAGAAAGAATTAGGCTTCGTTCATAGAAGTCTTGGATAATTTGCATCAGATTATTTCTTGTGATTTAAACTGTCTCATATAAACTATCTAATGCTCTGGTTCCCAGTCGACTTGACTACTGCAATCACGTGTCGTCGATATCACTAATAGAGGGATACAGAGAGAGAGAGAGAGAGAGAGAGAGAGAGAGAGAGAGAGAGAGAGAGAGAGAGAGAGAGAGAGAGAGAGAGAGAGAGAGAGACAGACAGACAGACAGACAGACAGACAGACAGACAGACAGACAGACAGACAGACAGACAGACAGACAGACAGACAGACAGACAGACAGACAGACAGACAGACACAGAGACAAACACAGAAACCGTATTATACGCCTCGCTATTCTCTCGCTAGAAACGTAATAATAGTCATATTACACCAGTTTCGTATTTAGTAAGCTTACTGTGACTGCCTTTCGAGCATAGAACATACAGGTTCTTATCTTTATTTATAAAGCGCCTGTCACAGCATAGACTATTCAGAGGCGCTCCCAGCGTGTCAGCCCCTAGGGAAAAGAAAGGTCTTTAGGCAGCGCAGAGAAGAGGGCGAGATCCCAAGCAATATCTTACTACGGAGAGTGGGGTGCAGGTCATTCCATAGGGAAGGGCCAAGGATGGCAAAAGCACGATGCTGAGCCATCGAAGTCCTTGCTCGAGGGACAAGTAGATCAAGGCGGTCAGCAAACCGAAGAGGGCGGGAAGAGAGAGCAGATAGAGGTTGGTATATCTTCCTTTTAGATCACAAAGTACTACATTGAAATCACCCAACCTACTATCTATGTTCCATGCTCATCACTTATACCAGTGCCTAAAGTACTCAAAAATGTCAACTGCATACTCATCCTCAAACTATCCACCTATACTTCAACTGGTAAGTAAAATTTCTGTTACTAAAGTGAAATCGTGTGTAGTTAACTTGAGATAGAATCTGTCAAAAAGTCATATGCGCTGCACACTCCAGAAAAGTCAACTGCACATTTGACAATGTCAACTGAAAGGCTTTGTGTCAGAAAACACCCGATTTTAGGCCCTGACTCATACGTGTAATAATTTGCACTCGATGTATGGACACTTCTGTGACCTTTGTTTTGTCTCCTACATGGACGGCGTTGGGTTCTCGAGCGTTTCCAGTTAATGGACCAAAGCTCTGTAATCCAGTTCACTTCGTTGTGTCAGGTCTTAACCCTCAAGCTATCGAGGTTTTTTTGCGAGATCGGCTACCACCCCCCGGAATTTCGTGTTTGGTTTCAAATATCATATCATGTAATAAAGCATTTAAATCAGTATTCATTTCGGACAAGAATGGTATATTTAGTTGTAAAATAGGTATATGAATGCATCTCGAAATCTATATAAATAAAGACAAGACTCATTCTGTTTGTCTGTCTGTCTGTCTGTCTGTCTGTCTGTCTGTCTGTCTGTCTGTCACAGCGATATTTGACCGCGATGCATTTCTACAGCTGTCGACCTTTTCACTCCAAACCTTCACTACTGTTTCGGGGTGGGCATTACACACCCAGTGTGAGGCTTCGCGTCCCCCTTTTCACCGCTACCATGGTCTGCAGGGCCAAAACCTACCCGGCCAATGCATTTTTAGCTGAAAAAAAACTTACACTCAACCTATTTTCACTCGCCAGATGGCGCCGCCGGGTTAAGCAGCTACAGTACGGATTCGCTAGAGGGATTGAAACTTTCACTGAACTAAACCCGGCCAACGCCGGGTTAAGCAGTGTTTTTTTTATTCGCTAGAGGGATTGAAACACCCAAAACGCCGGGTTAAGCAGCTTCGCGTCCCCCGTTTTGACCGCTACCATGGTGCCCCGTCCCAAAACCTCCGAAACCCGGGCAACGCCGGGTTCACCAGCTAGTTATATATATTTTAAAACAAAGGCACCGATCCATTTAACGATATCTGATATTATCCCGCACAACTTGTACTTTTTGGATAAAAAAATATAAATGATGTCGGTTTTGAAAATGAACTATGTATCCAAGAATATTTTAAATATAATGAGGCTTAATCTTCAACAGTACAAATTATTCCAAAGTCTGTTTTAGTTTCAGGTAAAATCTAAAGGCATGCAGTGATGTAGCCGAGTCCACCTAAGCCGAGTCCGAGTCAAGTCCGAGTCCATCTAAGCCGAGTCCGAGTCGAGTCCGAGTCCTGAGATGTTCGAGTCCGAGTCCGAGTGACTAAAGATCGAGTCCAAGTCCGAGTCCAAGTCCATCCACATCAAAATAGGCCTACCATAGAAAACTAACAGAACTATTTATGTCGTATGCAGAAAGAATTTTTAATGTAATTTACCCAAATTTCACATTAAAAACATTAAATTAAATAAAGTTTTGTTCGATAATCTGGTACGATCATAAGGACACATACAAATTCTTCCACTGCTAAACACAAGTTCAGTAGGTAGGAACAGCTAGAACTGTAAATGCCACTAAGTGCACTGTGCAGCCGTGTCATATGTCACGTCCTCGCTCCTCCTCCACACTGGAAAGGGCGATACGAAAGTTTCTTCTAATTCGAGGCCTAATGGTAAACTCCATACACCTTTTACCATTAGGCCTATGCTTGAAGATATATTTACAAATCGACAATCGCTAGTAGGCCTATTCGGTTCAATATCATGCCCTTCACGGTGTTCGCCTCTATAAATGTGCCCGTCCACGCCGATAACAGACCCTGTCTTATACCTCAGTCTATTTATGATATATTTAGTTTCTATTGTCTGCTGGTAGGAACTGGTCGGCGCCGGAATAGTTCCACCTGTTCTGGCTAATGCCTATTGGCCTATATTTTCCTACACCAGGCCAAATAGAGACCCTCTGTCTTATACCCCAGCCTATTCATGATAGGCCTACTTGTCTTCACTTCAAACGGAATAGTTTCATCTGTTCTGGCTTATGCCTGTAGCGACGGTCGGTCCGTCAGGTCAGTTCTCGCATGAGGGTGGTCTTGGCCGTAACATGGCAATACAGTTGCCTGTTCTGCCCAGAAATTGTGACTCGGAAAACGAGTCAGCGAGTCAAATTCGAGTCCAGGGTTCGAGTCCGAGTCCAAGTCCGAGTCGTGACAGTCCAAGTCCGAGTCCGAGTCCGCAGAAAATCGGTCTCGAGTTGGACTCGAGTCCTTGGCCGGACTCGAGTACTACATCACTGAAGGCATGCAGCTATATCAACATGAAACAACATATTATGTTGTTGTTCCCGGCAGTCAAATCCGTCAGTAGTCCTTGCAGTTATTTTGTGCGAATGCTTCCTGCAAACCGGCTTCTTGAACACTTCACGGCACTGCTTTACTTCGTTAGCATTCTGGTTCGACTGTTTATAGCCCTTCCCCATACCCAACCATATCGGTGTACGTTGTGATGTTGCAACAGTGATTTTCACACTGAAAAAGCGTATTATTATTTATTATGATCACTTCCGGTTTTCAAAAGACAAATAACTAAGCGAGTAAATATAGCCCTACATTCTCTCTAAAGAATGGCATAGTTGTTTCTCTTCCAGAAAGAATAATGAATACGTTTCTAATAGTTGACAAACAGCTAACAGCTGACGAGAGAAATTCCTGATTCCAAGAACGTAATACTTAGGCTACATTGGGTAAAACTTTTTATGGCGTGGGATATCATCACGACTTTTACCTCAAAATGTGTGCAAATGGACCCCCTACAGTACCTAAAATATCAAAATTATATTCCATGTGCTACAAATTAAAAACGTGGGGGTGGCAACCACCCCTCCCTTTGGTAGCCCGAGGGTTAAATGTCATTCAGGGCTCTGAACTTAAGACCCGTTCGTTTCTCTTTGCTTAAACACCGAAGCCGGATTTCTGGCTTCTTTGGCCCATTTTCGGATTTCGACCGCGGTCTGGTCCAATGGAAAACGATTTCTGACTAGGATTTCACTTGACCCGACCATCAATACCTCGCGCATTATGATAATGATGATGCATAAGTAATTGGTTGATATGGTATGAGATTATTATTGTGTTATACTATGTGCTACGTTATGCAATGCAGTGCTATCTATAATATAAAATACTATACAATACTATGCTATGCCATACCATACTATTTTATACATATCATATCATTTCATGTCAGATTTTGGATAATTGAGAACATAAGCAGAGTGATGTTCAAGTAAAACTGGAAAGCTAGACGAATGTGTGTGTGTGTGTGTGTGTGTGTGTGTGTGTGTGTGTGTGTGTGTGTGTGTGTGTGTGTGTGTGTGTGTGTGTGTGTGTGTGTGTGTGTGTGTGTGTGTGTGTGTGTGTGTGTGTGTGTGTGTGTGTGTGTGTGTGTGTGTGTGTGTGTGTGTGTGTGTGTGTGTGTGTGTGTGTGTGTGTGTGTGTGTGTGTGTGTGTGTGTGTGTGTGTGTGTGTGTGTGTGTGTGTGTGTGTGTGTGTGTGTGTGTGTGTGTGTGTGTGTGTGTGTGTGTGTGTGTGTGTGTGTGTGTGTGTGTGTGTGTGTGTGTGTGTGTGTGTGTGTGTGTGTGTGTGTGTGTGTGTGTGTGTGTGTGTGTGTGTGTGTGTGTGTGTGTGTGTGTGTGTGTGTGTGTGTGTGTGTGTGTGTGTGTGTGTGTGTGTGTGTGTGTGTGTGTGTGTGTGTGTGTGTGTGTGTGTGTGTGTGTGTGTGTGTGTGTGTGTGTGTGTGTGTGTGTGTGTGTGTGTGTGTGTGTGTGTGTGTGTGTGTGTGTGTGTGTGTGTGTGTGTGTGTGTAGAGATGATAGAGAGCAAGGGACGTACTGAACTGATGATAAATCTTTACCTCTGTTTCTACAATCAGCGCCTCTCTGTTCGTGATGCATCCCCAGGTGGCGATTCCGATGGCGACCAACTGCTTCCGGCTTCCCTGCTTCAAGGTGTGCGTTCGGATTGCATCACCCACCAGTTTCATGACTCCGGTGTTAGTTCCTCCAGTTATGATCCACGCACCTTCACAACAAATGACCACGTGTCATCAACTCCTTAATATTCACATTACGACAAATGGATTATGCCTATGCAAATGTAATCTTATGTAATGTAATATAGTCAGACAGCCTCTGCAGAACCTCTCAAGAATGTTTGCAATCAACTGAGGAATTTATGTAATAGAGAGAAAGACAGTTCGGCGGAATGCGAATTCAGTTAAAGCCGAGATGGAATAAGACGTCTTCCCCAATCACAAGCTCTCTTCCGTCTCAGTTTCAACATCCAAGGCAGTCAGGGTCAGAGTTATTAGATGCCATTGTACCAGAAACGATAATTTTTTGTTGAGGTAAAATCATCTCCTAACTGAAACGCGGTCTCTGTCTGTGTGTCTGTATCTCTATGACTCTGTCTGTCTGTCTGTAAGTCTGTCTGTCTGTCTGTGTGTCTGTCTCTGTCTCTGTCTCTGTCTCGTTCCACTGAATTTCTGGATATTGACTATGGTTTGAAACGGACGTTTATAAAAGTTGTTTATTATTAGTATAATTAGTAATAGTAGTAGTAGTAGTAATAGTAGTAGTAGCAGAAGCAGCAGCAGCAGCAGCAGTAGTAGTAGTAGTTGTTGTTGTAGTCATAGTAGTAGTAGTAGTAGTAGTAGTAGTAGTAGTAGTAGTAGTAGTAGTAGTAGTAGTAGTAGTAGTAGTAGTAGTAGAAGTAGTAGTAGTAGTAGTAGTAGTAGTAGTAGTAGTAGTAGTAGTAGTAGTAGTAGTAGTAGTAGTAGTAGTAGTAGTAGTAGTAGTAGTAGTCGTAGCAGTAGTAATAGTAGAACCTGGATCGAAAGGATTAACAATCAATTCTTCGTCCTACACATATCTATAAGAGGTTTCGAACATGCGCTACAAAAATATCAAGTGACAAGACGGTTCGAACAACAGCTGTGGTTCTTAATTGAGCGACTCGCAAGTCATGCATCTACGCCTACGCGAAACATCCGGCAAACAGAATCATTTGCTATTTTGATGCCTCCTCTCTTCCCTTTCTCACATTCTCTTGCAGCACCACATACCACCGTCATTTGCCACCACCTGTCTATCTACCTTCCTCCCTCGACGTATTAACCCAACCTTACCTGTAGCACTGATTTTGATTTCAACGACTGTAAATGAAGAGCTCCTTACGACTTGGCTTTATCCCGAGATAACAAACCTGTGGATTGAGCAGCTTCGACAAGACCTTTACGAAAGACCTCCTTCAGCGCCGTCTTCAGCGATGTCTTTGTGGATAACTTCTGTGCACCTCCTGTGACTGAGATCAACAGGTGTGGCTTCTGCATCTGCCATTTTTCGTTCATCAATGTCCAAAGGTCGTCCACTTTCGTTTCATAATCGACACGAATGTACTTTGAAGAAAAGAAATCAGAAGATGGAGAATTATCGTAATTGGATTAGTTAGAAAAGAGTAATCTCTTTTAGAATATCAATTGTGACAAGATGACTTTAAGCAGTGGAAACCACCAGCACCACCACCACCACCACCACCACCACCACCACCACCAGCAACAACAACAACAACACCAATAACAATAGGAAACACCACCACCAGCACTACCACCAATACCACGACTACGACCTCTGTTTCTACTTCAACTTCTACTTTTTCTACTACTATTAACATCAGCACAAGAACGCACCGCTACTTCACTTTCCATATTGCATGAACCTTGACAGATAATATCTATTTCATCAAATCAACGTTTTTTATTATTATTTTTTTATTATTTTATTATTATTATTATTATTATTATTATTATTATTATTATTATTATTATTATTATTATTATTATTATTATTATTACGCTAGCCTGACGACGTCCGCCTAGGAGTAGATAATCTTGGGAGCTATAAATGCTCCGAAAGAATGAATGAAATTAGGAATGAATCAATGAATGAACTAAGTACAGTGATTAGTCAATTTACAAGCAGACTCTCGAAACGACTAATAATTTTATTGAAAGGACTAAAAGCCAATGCGAGTTTATCCAAGTCTTTAGCGTCTTTTATCGACGACGTCACACCGGTTAGTCAGTCACCGGGTGAAAAGCATTTAGATATTCAGGTGTTAGAACTACAGTCGTACGGAGTGAGTTTAAGGCGTTTCTTTAAGGAAGAAAGAGAGTTGGAGTTTCGAAAAGACAGATCGTGCGAAGGGATAGTCTCCTCTGCTGTTGTTGATTGAAGGTTAAACTTCCGTTGGCTGTTATTACCTTGGAGGTCTTCTGACCGTAAGCGGGAAACTCAACGACTCCAAAAGCATCGGTCGCAACGGGTTTCGTACTCGTCTCCTTAGACCACTTCGTCTCGTTCTTATAGACATCTCCAGTGTGCTTGTCTCGTTCGTAACCACACTGACAGAGCTCACTAATCACAGAAATACGAAATATATAGGAAACACGCCAGCAGTCGGACATCAACTAAATTTATTAATTACACGTAAGTAGTCATATATGGACTGAAAGTTAAATAGTTCTACAAAAGACACATATATCAACTGATTAATCAAATTACTTTCTATTATCGTGCAGGTATTAATTATATATCGAAATTATCAACCCAAATATTTCCCGATGAATCATGCCTTCGATCTACTAAACCTGTGATACGAATTCTTAAGTTCTGAAACAAGGAATGGCTGTCGATTTTCGGTTTAAACACAGACCTTGTTTTCTGTACAAAACTGGTGCACACTCGTTTCTTGAATGTTTCCTTAATATATTCATTTGTTTGCAGCTGAAAAGAGCAAAAACAGTAACAATAATATCGTCATTAGCAGCAATGCCATCATTATCATCACCATAGCAACCACCACAATCATCATCACTCCATCATCACTCTCACCACCACCTCCACCTCCACCACCACCACAGAACTCTCAACAGAATCCCACCACGGCCACCCTCACCAGCACAATAATGAAAGTATGCATCGACATTTTAGAATGCTCTACAGTGATCGCTATTGGTGTTGCTATTGGTGTGGCTTTTAGAAATGAAACTGAAAACTGTTTCGTCATAACGATAAGATGATGACTGCGACGAAGATGGCGAAGAAGAAGAATAAGAACGTGGAGTGAAATCGTACGGTTTCCGGATTTTCGTATGCGGTTGGGTCGATTTCTTCCTCCTCCAGAACGACATCCACATGATCACTGTCATCTTCACCAGACCCTGTGAAGATCAACACCAGTGCATTTACTCATCGACTGAACAGAGACAGACAGACAGACAGACAGATAGACAGACAGACAGACAGACAGACAGACAGACAGACAGACAGACAGATAGACAAAGGCAGAGACAGAGACAGAGACAAAGATAGAGAAAGAAAACCTTTTCAATTCGTTCGACTTTGTTTTGCCTTCAACCTGGTTGAGCCATATTCCCTGGTTTTGCCATCTCTGTGTTGTAATCAACATCTTCAGTTGGCCAGAGAAGAAAAAGTCTGTCAACACTTCTTCATCAACACCACCCCACCTACACCACCATCTACCCTTATATGGAGCTGTGTAATTTCCACAAAATGATATTATCCGTCTCTATTCTGAGCTGGTCTCCAGGCCGAAGGATGTAGTCCGAAATCCAGCAGACGTTGGTGACACTCTCGTACCTCTCGTGACCACATATGTGGCGATGATGTCCACCTGGTCTCTTCCAAATTCGTCTTGTTCTAAGGTTCCATACGGTATGAGTCATCATATCAACCATCTTCGACCATCTGATATAAAGAGCAGACAAGGATGATCTTTCGCCCAACGCTGACCTGACGAGATCCGCCTAGAAGTAGATATGATGGGGAGCTACATAAATGGATAGTGAATGAATGAAACAATGAATAAATCAGTGAATGAATTAAGTAATTAAGTAATCATTTTTACAATCAGTGACTGTGGAAAACGACTTATAATATTAAAAAGCCAATGCGAGTTTATTCAAGTCTTTGGAGTCTCTCATAATAATAATCTTCGTTTAATGGTTTCAAACTGACAATTACGCAGTATGATTACAAATCAGTATGAACGGATGATCACAAATTATTACAGGAGTCAAATTTAACTGTATGCGGCAGCCATTCATCTCATTTTAAAACAACGCGCCATCTCGCGAATAATAGGCTGAGTGGACCTTTGGGAGGATTGCGGGAAGCGATCCCGCTACCTACTGCTCTTCACGCCGGTGATGGTACCACTACTCTGTGGACCCCCCACCCCCATCGACGTCCAAATGGTCTGCCAGTAAAGCAATTCTTACCCACTGACTTTTAGCCGAATCCATAACAAGTTTTTAATCCATTTTAACATAGGCCTATTTGCTAGGAATAGATTCTGTCATAAATGTAGAGTTTAAAAGGAAGCATCTTCAAACATAACGAAAAAAAATTATTATACAAACACTCCGTGAACTCTGCTTATGATTAGCCTACGAACTGGAATCTCTGTTCCACAACACAGTCACGCCTTTTGCTTTCCGTTTTATTATCTATTTCATGAAAAACTTTCTGCTCTGCGATAAGACCAGGTGTAAAATTGAACAGAGTGCACTCAATTCTTCGACAACCTACTCGTAATTGTAATTGTAATGGCTGAGTCAGGAGAGAGGTTCCTCACAGTAGTTCCAAACCCAACAACACTGAACCCTGATTGAACAGAATGGTTTCAGGCCTTTAGAGAAAACGGACGAGATATATGTATGGGATCGTAATACACTTTGTGCTTACCTCCAGCCTCTGGATTTGCTGAATCACTCATATCTTACGCACTTTTACTTTCAACTGCGGTAACAGGTTAAACGTTCTTACTACTAATCGCCTCTGTCTTCGTTGCTATTATTATCATCTGACTTGTGTTTGTATTAGAGCCGCGTTTTTTGTCTGAGCATACTATACAACATTAAGACCTAAGTGCATGGAGCTAATCCTCCACTTTCCATTTCAGGCCAGCATATCGACCACCTCCTTCCTTTCCTCTTTCCACTTCCTCCATGCCTCCACCCTTCCACCCATTTAACCTACCTCTGCTGGTGAGTTCCATTCTCTCAGGGCTTCCAACGGAACGTTTTCCACAGCTAACTATCGCTACCTCAGCAGCCGAGCCAGCCAGCGCACACGACTGTGTGTGTATGCCAACCAGCGCTAGGGCGGCAGACAGACAGCCTCTGGCAGGCTAAAGTGTGTAGCTGGCTGCCTAAACTCTCAACTCTTTCCTTACGCCAATCCCCCATCTCGAGACCTCTTGAATCATCAGCCTCCTACGCCAGCTCTGCTAAGCAAAGTCTCTGCTCATAGCATCATTCTGTGCAGCTTTAAATATTTGAAAGCATTAAGTCTCAATAGAAAGACAAAACATAGGCCCTGGGCTAAATGACAAACATCCAAAGAGCTCTTATTTTGCAGGTGATTTAATTTTAACTTAATGTAGGCCTACATCTCGAAAGTGTTTAGGCGCCGCGGAAAAGCTGTGTCACGGACAAAAATTTAGCAAAGTCACTAGTCTTAATCAGCGAAGTCCCGCGAGTATACAAGGTTGTTTGGAGGGATATATTACCACTTACCAGGCATATCCTTCACCACCGCTGCCAGTGTGAATGGGGGACTCGCCAGTTAAGGTCCCCGTTTATGGACCGTGGTACCCCAGATTCAAATCTCTGAAACAAGTCACCATCCGTTAGCGAAGGTACAAGTTTTCTGAAAGTCAATCAGATTGGAAGAGGCGGGCAGAAGCGTTCTTAAGTTTTAGAAAAAGGTCAGGTACCTGGAGGAAATTGAGGGGTCTGTCCAGCGGGAACTCATTTTGAAGCATTTAGTGTGAAACTTTAAGCTACATGTTGTAGTGAGACTTTTTCTTGCAATAGGTTTTGTGCCTGGATGAAAATTGAGGTGATCTGAGACAGTAATCGCACAAGATACGAAAGCCCTAACGAAGATTGGTTTGGGGAGCGTCGTAAATTCCTCAGTGGGATCAGAGGTAAAGCATATCCTCCGCTCGCACTGTCCTCCGCTGCTTTCCACTCACGACTGAAAACAGAACTCTTCAAGCTATCCTATCCTGATTCCATTCCTACGCCACCACACAACCGCCATCATCACCGATTACCACCGTAGCACCCTGCTGTCTCCTCGGCTTGACCTCCCCCGGACTCTGACCTGGCACCGGAACGGATAAGGCGGACATGGCTATTGCGGACTTGATTTGATATAGCGCCGGTGAATAAGCTGGTCTCCCTGACGTGGCTTTTGTGTGGCGCTGAGAAATTTCGGAGATTTACATTACATTACATATCGTCGATATCAAAATGTCATAGGAATCTCATACTTGAAATCAGATGGAGGACGGGTTTCCAGACAAGGCAGACGACGGTCATCCAAGTCTACAGACAAAAAGCGACTGATGACATGAGTCACATGACGCCCACGGACGATATTGACCGTCACTGCAAGAGGAGCTGGATAGCAGTCTGCGAGTTTCGCTTTGCGGTGCTTTGCTGGAAATTCTACACCACACAGCAAACACTGTACAGTTGGTGAATGGCACAGAAAACGACCATCGAAGGCTTTAAGTCTGTCCGATATGGAGGTCAGTCAGTGTGCATGCATAATTCACAAAGGAATTTATAGCAGAACTTTGATGATGGGGGGGGGGAGGATAATGAGGCCAGATAGCGTCACATTTGCAAAACAATTGGGATAAAGGATATTAAGCCAATAATTAAGGCTGCACAGTCTTTTGACAGGAAATCTTTAGCACTTACACAGGGAAAGAAATAATGTCAGGTCTGTCAAAAGAAACATGAGAGTCTTCTGCGAGATAAACTGTCCGAAATTGTTCCCATAGATCTCGTAAAGCCAATTCTAATACCTGTAATAATTATTGGGGAAATTCAGATAGGAAAATTTCAGAGTCCATGGCAATTACTGTGAGACTGTGAGTAGGTCTATGTCAGACTGTGTGATGCGGACTTAATTCTGCCGTCTGCAATCTCATTCATTATAATTATAATATTTATATGCAAAATTTATATGGCGCCTCTTCAAGGTCAGCTACTCGGAAAGCACTTTTCATAATAATAATAATAATAATAATAATAATAATAATAATAATAATAATAATAATAATAATAATAATAATAATAATAATAATAATAATAATAATAATAATAATAATAATAATAATAATAATAATAATAATAATAATAATAATAATAATAATAATAATAATAATAATAATAACAACAACAACAACAACAACAACAACAGCAACACTTTTGCACTTCCAGGTCACGATGAAGATGGTCACTCCAGAGATTAATTTTCACATACTTAATATCTGACTCCTGAGGGATATGTACCTCGGGGAATAAATAATAATAATAATAATTATTATTATTATTATTATAACAACAATAGAAATGTTGTCGAGTGTATCACATTACTCATGTGTTACATTATTCTACACATTGATCACGTGGGTGAACTTGGCCACAAATACAGTTGGAGTGGGTAGTCATTTGGTTCTAGCGCTGAGCAGACGACCGCGGTGAGAGGAAAGGACTTAGATCCTGTTCGCTGGTCACGTGTCTTCAGTCCCTAAACACACAGAGTTAATTACCGTTTATGGAGTCGCGTACGTCACAGAACATGTGGCCATTATTCACTCATTCGCTTAAACACTTAAATAGCATCACTGGCATCCTAATAGCACAGAAGCAATTTAACCACTGTAGCTCAACGACCCAACTCCGAGGTTTGGGGTACAATGTGCGAGTGTATACGCCCATGTAGGCCTGTGTATGTTGGTATCTATTAAGATACTTAATTTCATACGTTTAAGTAGGCATAGCCATCCTAGCCTTCTAACAATCTTACTGACTTAAACAAGCGTGTTTTAAGACAGTTTCTAATGTTTGCCAACAGTAAATTGCAAGAAGACGGTCAAGACACAAAAACGCACGAATGGCTCGAGTTGATGTACGGTAGCGCGACACCTGAATTTCTCCACGAGCAGCAGAGCGTAAAGATGGCCGAATAGACTGACTTAGAGCTCCCTGATGTATGTCCGATGCGATGCCGATCAGAGACTGAAAGAGAGGCCTGCTGTAGGAGGAGGATCTTGGACTTAATTCTCTGCTCGACGAGAAGCCAGTGGAGCGTGTTCATCATGTATAAGGTGTAAGTGTACAAGGTGTGCATTTACCTGATCTTAACCTCTAAGATGTTTTACGTATAGCGCTCTACAATGTCCAATTATAGTGAATGGTTACGGTACAAATAGTGTAAAACTCAAAGGTTATATTAGTTGAGGGCTACAATTAGTGAAAGGTGATTGTAATATTGGTGGGCAACAGTTAGCGGAAGAGAGTAATTTGTGAAGAGTTAAATTCAGTGGTGATGTTTATTTCTGGATCTTCAATGTCACTATAAAAATAAATCAGGCAGAAGGAATAAGGAATGTCTTTAATTAAACCATCTTTAAACCGGACTCAATTGCGCTGTAAAATACAGTAAAGATGGCTTTTAAATTCCGATACATCGACTACTTTATTCTCCAGTATCCTCCTATCTTAATAGAACCACTTGGTTGTCCAGTTGGGCCTATATCTCGACAGAAGTATAAGACTGTCCAATGTTACATCTGAAGCATTACTATCCATAAGAAAGCGTTGATTATCTTCACTGAACACGTTCTTGTTTCATCCGACATTGACAGAGCATCATGACTGTCCAAATTCACATTTGAAACATCTCGCTGTCAATCTTATCAAAAGCGTTTAATCTTATCTGTAAAGAATCACGTGACTGCTTAATCAGATCACTTCTATAGCGCAATTATCTCTTGCGCAATGGAATATCTGCGAAGCTCGAAGTGCTAATCCGGTTAACGTAGCCCTAAGGAGGATAAAGTTATGGGTTCGATCCGTGGCTGTAGTTCTTCAGAACGTGGCTTTGAGACTTTTGGCAACGCGTTGGAGAAGTGGAAGATGAGGAGCATAGATGGAGAGATCAGAACGGATAGGTCTCCAACTCACTTTCTCTGAAATCTAACAGATAAAAAAACAGAAGAGAAACGACCATCAGGGCATTCACAAATGACAAGCAGAGTACAATAATTTTGCTTAAAGAAAAGACATTTGATCCACTTGTAGGATTAGACTTGTTTTTGTTGCCCAATGAGATGTTTTTCCTAATTCATTTTGTTCCTGTCCTTAGGTCTTCCATCCAATGATTCCAACCACAGAATGTTGTCTGCCTCTGACCACAGTTCAGATGAAAAGCTTTCTAAGATCCTGCAGAACGTCATGGCTTTTGCTCTCTTCCAATTGTTTGGGAATTTAGTTTTCATATAAAAAATGCTTCACAACTTCTTGGTTATTGGGTAAAGAGATAAACTAAATTGGTGCCATTATTATTGATTAATAATAATAACTTCTATCGCACTGGTATCCAATGTACACTGTATCAGCCGATGGCGCACCAGACCAAGCCTTACTCGGATCAGGTCAATAAAACTCAATATCCAGAGGATCAGTCACTAAGACAGAGAATTACACTACAGTGGATAAGTTATTGGAAATATTGGAAAGTCTTAAGCCGAGAATGAAATGACTTATGAGTAGAACCAAGAGATACAGGGAGAGAGTTCCAAAATAATATTATAACAACAGGAAAAGCTCATTCTCCACAAATAGTTCTAGTCATAAGTATGATCAGAGAAAGGTAATCAGATGACGTCGTTGAATAATGATAAATCTGAGTTCAATATCGTGATCGCTCGACTATGAGTTTTTACCTTGAGTTCAATATTGTCGGCATCGTTGTCATCTTTCAGGTGATAGCTGAAAGTGATTGTCTCTATCCAAGCGTTGTCGGTATTTCGATAGTCATCCAGGTAACCTCGGTAGACCTCTTTTTCTAGTTTCAGAAGAACTGCTTCATCTCTTTTGGCATCTTTAAGGACTTCTTCAAAGCACCCACGAACAGCAATTCTTACGTCCGCTGTTCTTGACAGCTGTTGAATAACAGAAAAATGAAATTTCACTCAGAAAAACTCCTAAGTCAATCACTCTTTTGCACAAATAAGTCCAAAGCACGCCAACCAAATACTAGACTCCGATTCTTACAAGCGGTTTTTTAAGTTTGCTTTGGCTTCTAACCAAAAGAAGATATTTCGTTCACTGGGACCTCGAAGCCCCTTGACAATGAAGATTCATTAATTCATTTTGGAAATTTATATGGCGCCTCTTCAAGAGACCCACTCAGAGGCGCAGAGGATATATCGATATATGTAAATCGATTAAGAAAATTCCACTGTTCATCAATAATGGAATCAAATTAGTACTTCTGTAGGCTGAATACCTCTTGGACCTGATTTGTCATTGGATTGCATGATTTGTTGTACATGGGCAATCGAACGAATTTGATTAAGTTAAAGGACCGCTTACCTGTAGAGTTAATTTTTTATCATCAATTTTATTAGGAACCGCAAGACTATGTAGATAAACCACGTTAGCTTCAGCGCCTTAGCTCAACACTATTGACATATTGAACTTTTCTCTAACTGGTCGAGAAATGTCACCATGAGGAATGAACTAAACCGCCTTGGAAATCTTAAGATTATTTGTAAGTCCTAGGGTTAACCTATGGACTGTTTACTCTGCAAGGAGGGAAGATAGGGAGACAGAGCAGATGACATTGAACTGCATGTGCGATGGATGATCCTAGTGTCCTGGTCTTACCATCTCTGGGACCGATTGATCGTTGTTGTCTCTTTGTATTGAAGCAAACTCGAGAAGTTTCTGCTGTTCACCATATCTCCACCTGAAGATCAAACATTCAGAGACTTTCAGAAAGGCGATTATGGAAACCCACGTAGAATTAGGCTATGCAAGATATTTGTATCTGTGTTGATGTATCTGGCTTTTCATAAATCTCCTTTTATGAACATCAAATTCTTATACACAGATCCTGCAACACAGCAATCATCGAAAAGTTTTGTTAGTGTTGTTGTCGTTGATGAAATCGACCACGATGACGATAACTGTGACGATGACAATTGCTGATAATGATAATACCAAAGAATCAAATAATGATGATGCTGCGGCTGCAGATGATGATGATGATGATGATGATAATGATGATGATTATGGTGATGATGACGACGACGACGACGATGATGATGATTTCCATGACAACGCACGACATATTGCCTAAGTCAATTAAACGAAAGAGTTTGATTGATTGAAATACCTTGTGATGACAACAGTGATTAAATGATTTGGACCCCAGAAGGGAAGAAGTCCTCGACCTCTCAGTCCAGTTCGTCCTTTTGGGTTCAGAGGACGACCGTCAGATAAATCGTACGTTTGTCCAATCAAACTCTCGTTAAAATCTCCACTACAGTTAAAACAACAACACATTATGCAAATCAGTATGGAACGATTTGTGTTTTCTAGCATATAAGTATATCAGGTCCAATTTGCATCTTTAAGTAAGTGATGTCTGTACAATAAATTATACATTGATGCTAATGACTGACTAAAATGTTCGATTGTAGCCTCCACCTCTGTTGACGATATCTGCCCGGCATAGGAGCAAGATCCTATTCCTTTCAGTTTCTGTTTATTAAGTGTACTATTATTTTTTTTAATTTAACTGGTTAAGTAAGTTCAACCTACATGTTCATTTTTTACATTTGTAATCAGAATCTTACGCGTGATTATCAGTTAATTTACTGCCATGCATGCACTAAGTGGTTTCACACGAGCTGTCTATTTATTTGCACTGACTTGACATGGTCGCGTGACTATTGCCTGCTCTCTCAATTACCACACTCCTTCCAATTATCTAATACCCAGGACGAAATTGTCTCAGACACCCCGTACCCAACCCAACATTTAATGAATCGCACGCTCTGGCCAGACCTAATATTTGATCCATTTGCTCAGAGGGAAGCAGACGAAAACCCACTTCACTATGAAAAAGATATTAATCCCGATACTAACTTTCATAATGATCATCCAACCCACACATCATTATATAAGGAAACTAATTAGCTAATACCTTTCTTAGAGGGTCTAAATTACCATAAAAAATTCGGCATAGCTCATATAAATTGTAGGAGCTTACTAAACAAGCAAACTGACCTCCAATTATTTCTAACGCAGGCAAATCTGGATATAGTAGCTCTCACGGAAACGTGGCTAAAGCAAGACCAAGAAGATCAAATAAATATTCCAGGATACGACTTCATTCACAGGGCCAGGTCGGATGGAATTGGGGGCGGAGTAGGATTCTTAATATTAAAACAGAATATAACTACAACATAATAGAGAATAAGGATCTAGGATCACATAGGCACACTCAACTTACCTGGAACCCACACATAAAACTGATATCAAATAAAATAGCTAAAATAGCTAAGAATACAGGTATATTGAAAAGGATAAGTCACTGCTTACCGTCCAAGATACTATTACAATTATACTACACACTAATATTCCCATATAATATTATCTCCTACTGCAATATCTCTTGGGGCTCAAACTATAGTTCAGTTCTAAAACTCCAGAAAGCAGTCATACGGGTGGTTTTTGGTATCCATTGGAAATCAAGAACTAAAAATATTTTTCGCCAGCATAACATTTTAACCCTACACCAACTAAATCATTTTCAATGCATTCTCTTCATGCACCGGTTTCACTATAACAGATTACCACCTTCTATGGCCACATATTTTGTGTCTGGCTCCTCAATCCACTCCCACCACACTCGTTTGGCAAATGATTATCGCACGGAATTTGCACGTATAAACCCTAAGCGATTCTCCATTAAATGTATTGGCCCCACCCTTTGGAATGCACTACCTAAAGAACTTACCCTGATATCGCAAATACACAAGTTTAAAAAGCTAATTAGATTGCATCTCATTGGGAAGGGATAGGCCACTCCATCTTTAATCTTTAAGACTCAAGGTATGTTGGGTTTATTAAGTTTTTTTTCAAAAAGGCTCATAATGATAGTAATTATGTACTACTTTCTTCATGAACCACAGTGATATCTGTAATGTGATTGATCATCATAGATTGCGTTGAATTCTGATTTAAACATTAGATTCATATTAATTAAGTTCTAGCTAAGTTTTTGATTTTTTTAAATGAACAGACACACTATATTAATCACACTGTCGAGTTGTGACCAACAATCTGCTCGGCCAGTAATCCATTGGGGTGCCACAGTTTAGCGGGCCTTGCCCTTAGTGGCATCCCATTAGAAATACACCTGTTATAGTGTTTTCCATTCACTTTACCTTTTCTCAAATGATTGATGATCATATGACTTTGTTGGATGGATCTTATCTTGATTATTAACATCGATTGTGTGTGTATTGTGTGTATTCTAATAAAAAGTTATTTGATTTGATTTTATTTTATTTGATTGCCTGTTAGAAAATGAAGAAGCAAGTATTTATGTCGGCGTAGTCCAATCAATGACAGCGGAGTCCATTCAAGAGCTGAATAAACCAGATGCGTGATTTTAGTTAACAGGCTGAATGGTTTTTAAATTGGCTTGTAGCAGAGATTAATTTGGTCTGTTATTCAGAAATCCAGGATCGAAATTCTCTGAAGCAGAGGCAAGGTCAATTAGTCAATGGTCTGAAACTACTTTTCCAATTTGTAGACTGCAGACGCAAACCATGCAACCATTAGTACTCGTCAACAGTAATATTAAAGAAAGAAAACATAAAACAGGTGAAAAAGAGATGAAACCAAACGGTGAATGCTATAGAAAGATCGAATTCCTACTTACGAAGCCATAAGTCCACTCGTGCCTTCAACAGAGACGTCCGTGAAATCTTCCGGAGAGTATCCTGGATAAGGAGTCTGAAAATATTTTTTAAGTAAAAACCCTAATTGTGAAATTGTAAGTACGCAAGATAAATACAGTAATTATTTTTAAAATCTGATGCAGTTCTGTGACGCCTTCTTCGACTTATACGAATCTTAATTGCGGTCATAGAAGAGCTTCCTTCAATTCGAGGATGAGTCATGTGAGGACGATTTCATCTTCACCTTCTCATAGATATTATTATTCAATAATAAGAATACAAGTATATAGGAAAATGATTTTATAACTTAAGAAGACAATACTTAGATCATCTAATCGTAATCGCAAAATTCAAAATCTAAAGCGCTACTCTAAGGTAAAGCGCAGAGCAGCAGTTTATTCACGAGAGCTGCATGAAGGCAAAAGGATTGTCCAGAGATGGTCAAGGAGAGTTCCGAATCCGGTTGCCAGAGAGATGAGAGAAAGGAGGCAGAGGGCCTGAGAGAGAGAAAGAGAGAGAGAGACAAAAAGAGAGAGAGAATGAAAGACAGACAAAGGAGATGAGCATATAACTTTTACTGAAAAGGACTTGCCTCAAAAGAGACCAATTCATCCGGGACATGAGTCCGACTGACATTGGAAGCCGTTGGATAGATGGAGTTACGTGACTTGTGGTGCAACTTCATTCGCTTCTGCAGTTCTTCCTTGGCGTCTTCGATCCTCTTTTCCGCCTCCATCTTCTGTCGATCTTTCTCTGGAAAACGATTAACAGGAATCGATTGTAAAGTTTGCAAAGAACACCAACATCAAGAAACTTCAAAGAGTCATTTATTTGTTAATAACTGACGGCTTCCGATGCGAGTTAAAACAAATTGCAATTAAAAATCTATACAGCGCCACTTTAAGAGAAAACTAATCAGATGAGTTAAATTATAATGATGTCAAAATCATACCAAATATTCGTTTATTGCAGAAATTCCTATCAACACAAACGCAATAGGATTAGGCCTACACGGTTTTTAAAAACAAAGTCATCAATAGTAATTTACTCGAACCTCGCGAATTTGGTAACAGAGACTGTGACGGTTATAGATGTTTCTATAAAACATGCGGGATATAAAGTTCTTTCACAACCGGAGATTATGGGGAATGTTACGGTCAGCAGGTAAGTATGGTCGCGGAACACGGATACGGTCAGCATTCAGCAACTGCTGCATTGAATAGGCGTTCATCAGCCTGCTTGGCCAATTCTGAAGTGCATTGGATGGATGAGGAAAGTGGGCCAGTTCGGCGCATTTTCCTCAGTAGCTGCTCAATTCTCTCCCTATCTCCCGCCTGGGTGTAGCCCACACCAGGCCGGGGGATGCGTACATCAAGGAAGCTATGGTGGTGGCCCTAGATATTTCCTGTAAGACATTAACTGTCAATAAGAGCATAAATTCCTTCAGTAGGCACAACGATGCACAGAAACAATGCATAGAAAACTTTGGGGATCTCTATTTACAGATTATAAGCTGTCAACAAATTGCTGCCAAATGTCAGAGATCACGTGACAGCATCATTATCTTATCGTTGAGAATTGCGAGAGGAATCAAATCCAAACCTTTTTTTATTTGTTCATCTACGTCTGGAAGGTCTCTGAGTAAACCCATGTTGCTTAAGATGAGGTCGAGTGCTTTCGACGTCCGCTGCATCTATAGAGAGCATTCAGGAAAAACCAGACCAATCCATCACTGTACCACTCAGTATCAGTCAACGCAAAGAGAAACAGGACAAAGCCAGGTCTAACAATAATCGACAAGGTAAAGAGCAGAGAGATGGAATGAGATGAAGAGCATGGAGATAGAGGTATCTCAAGATGGCAAGATCAGACGGTGAGGTTCTATAGAGATGGCTATGCTGAGGGAGTCCAGTGGAATAACTGGAGATGTAGGCCATGCTAAACTTCACTGGAAATTTATCTGCTCTTCTCAAGTGTTGCGTCGTTATAAAAGGTTTCCGTCAAGATTAAGACGTCAAGGGAATTTGCAGAGAAATTGTCATTTCTTGCTACTGAAGAAATTCACAGACGCGAATTAATCATTAGCAGTTAAACTCGATTATTCTAGCACATGAAATGACAAACAGAGTATTGAGAGGTACTGGATGCTCACCTGCTTCTCTAGGTACTGCAGTCGTTCCTCTAGCAACGGCGGCAGCAGCGGTTGTACGTTGGGACTGGAAGAATGAAGGAGAAAGTTGGTCTCCGCAATCTCCTCGACCTTTTGAAGAATCATATCAACCCTGTGAGGAATGTAAATTGGTTTTTGTATTCGTAAATTTATCTAGTAGCACTTCAAGAAAAACTCATCGGAGATGCTTGTAATGTAATAATTCTCCAGAAACAATTATAGCTAAACACGAATGCAATGTTCTGTCGGATTTAGAATTGGTCTTGTCGAGGCTTGTAGATTGACGCCCATCGCTGGATCTCTTATCGCTTCTCGTGCATATCTTTACATCTAACATATGCTGCGGAAATTTGCAACGAGTGATGTATGGTGAAAAATATGACAACCTGCTACAGTATGAGCTCTCAACGGATCGTTTTAGGTTGGTATAATTCGGCGCAAGATGTAAGTAACCTTTCTTTGCATCTGCCAACCTCTGCATTGTGTTGAATGATAACATACATAGTTAGGCATATTATGACTTATTTAAACATACTTATACACATTTAAACATAGTTAGACATACTGAGAGACATCCAAGCATATTTAGACATATTTAGGTGCAGTTAAACATACTTAGACACATAGACTTAGTGAAACATACTCAGACACATCTAACATATTTAGAAATAGTCAGATATATTGAGATACATTTAAACTTATTTAAACATATTTAGACACATCAAATATAATTAGGCACACTGAAACGCATCTAAGCATATTTAGACTGTTAGACACAGACATATTTATATATAGTTAAACATACTGAGACATATTTAGACATACTGAGACATATTTAGACATACTGAGACATATGCAGACATGTATTATACTACCTGTCATTTGTCTCCTTTGTCTTGTTGGATATCGCTTCACTTTCTTCAGCTTCTTTCTTCCGCAGGAATTCCTCGGCATTCACGTTCTCCCAGTAGAGCAAGTCCTTCTCCTCGTTTGTCTTCGTAAACGTCGTTCCTGTTCAAGATAAGGAAAGTTCCAAGAGCCTTTAATAAGTCTAAGCAACTTCTAGAGGTTCCTCTCAGGCAATCTGCTTTGCATATCTAAGAATCTCGGCATATCTCAATAACATAACTTTGACTGTATTATTCTTTTATCAGATTTCTTTTACCTTTATAGAGTGAGTTGTTCTTGGTTGCCATCAGATACAGTAGATAGTCCAACATTCCTGCATAAAAGCGTTGTATCTTTCTGTTCCATTTTAAATAATATTTGCTTCAGTCAATTGAGCAGAATAAGTTCAAAATGCCATCGAATGGCGAATGCGGAATTTGACTGCAAACTGCGCAGCAAGTGTAGGTATATTTAATTAGTCATCTGGGTTATTTTTCGATCGATGGTACCTACTGAAACCAGATGGATAGGACTGGAAGAGACGACAGTTCCTGTTGGGACAGCATTTCATTCGGCGGATGACGAATCGAAGGAAGAGAAAGATGTGAGCCAGAAAGATGAGAGGAGGAGGCAGAAGTGGTCTCGTGTCATACTCTCGGACGAGATGATAGCGTTGCATCTTCCAAATGAGGTTCGTCTGACCTTGGATGTTGGAAAACGTGTTGCTGTAAATAGCACAGACAAAAACAAATTATCACTGTTCAGAGAAGCGAAACTTTGGAGCTACAGCATTGCTTACAGAAAGCTTTAATATGTTGTCGAAAATGCAGAATATATCCTGTGGAGTATTTCATAGACATTTCGGTCATTTTCCTTTGGTTGCGATTATTTCTGGTCTAAGACAATTCTAATTCAGTATTTCAGTGGCCAGTCTTTCTAACGTATCGTTAATTTAAACCACATGAGAAAAGTGAGAGCAGCTATTCATCCTCCTTCCGATGAAATCGAGTCCAAAAGTTGCGAACTCTGAGAATGGTAAAAGGTCAGAAGAAATTCTTACGATATGCAACTAGTTTTCTGTCATCAAAGCCTCGACAAATAAAGAAGGTCGACGTAAATTTGCATCTATCCGGTACTTGGACCAAAAGGAAAAATCTGCCTCATTATGTCAATAAGTCAAACTGCAGTCCAAGCCAAATGCAGGAAGAACTGATTTGAGGTGTATTGCCTCAGTACGGTCAGGGTTGGTCAAGCTCATTAAATCAGGCTTGCAAATCAACAAGAGAATATTCTGAAGACATAGACAGTGGTTAGAACTCAATTAGATACCGACCTGAACATAGCGATGAGTAGATTCAACATGAGAACGTTCGTGATGAGAGCGTAGATGGCGAGTATGATTGGCACGAGCCAGTTAATCGCCGGGCACTGTTCCTCTTTACCCGCACAAGTAGCCTCATTGTACTCGGCGTAGTCCATCGATGCGCAGACGTCAGCTGCAGTCTGTTCCGTCTCATTGTATTTGCACGAAGCGCCTACAGAGCCAGACAAACCAGTTTAATGTAGGCCTATTGTAACAAATTAATTTCAACATCTGGTCTGATGTAACGACTTGCGTAACGACGGTAACAAAAGACACAATGCATCACTGTCGAATGTCGCCTCAATTGAGATCATCGCAATCAGGAAGATTAATAAGGTCTATTTGTTCACATCATAGTCCTTGCTCTATAATTTATATTTAATTTGAAAACCCATTCTAGGAAAACAATTGGCAAAAATTTTAATCAAATTGAATGACTTACCTCTAGGGTTAGGTTTAGGGTTAGGTCCTATAGGCCCTATTTATTCTGATCCCTCATAGTTCTTTTTCTAAGAAACCCTAGAAACTCTGTATTCTAAGCGCTACTAGGCTCTTTAGTAGAACCTCACCATAAAGATTCAAACCCTCGTAGGTTCTTTTAAGAAGCCATCAGTCAATATAGATTCTAGGTCCGTATAGGTTCTTTAAAGAGCTGCTAGAACGTCAAATGTTGTAATGTACCTGAGACTTCGTCAAGACCAAGTTCTCCGAATATATTCCACCATGACCTGCTGAGAACATCTCGAGCCAGGACAATGTCTAGCGGTTGATTGGGATAAAGGATGACGTGGGAAGCGATGCCATAGGCGGCGATGAAGACCATGAGAATTATCATGAAGTAGAAGAGATCGATCATCTGAAAATGTAAACAGTTACGATGCATAATATTAAGACTTCCTTGTAATTAAATGGAATATGTAGATCACCTAAACAACTCACTTGAATTATTATATTTTATTAGCATTTAATAAGTAAGAATTCTGTCTAAGAAAATATAAATCTGAAACGGCAGATTGAAGTTCTTGAATAAAAGCATAAGCCTACTTTTCTTAAAATGTCTTTTACACTCAAAGCCACAGAATAGTTGTGCCTTGTAATGAAACTGGGAAGAGATAGGCTGATCGTTAAGAATTAAATCATAGGTCCCCACTCACCATCTGTCCGATCATGACGAGTTTTGGTCCAAGTTGTCTATGAATGGAAAATATGTTCAGAATTCTGAAGAAGAAAGTCATGAAGTTGAGAGCGAGGATGATCCTGGCTGCGTAGAAACATTCGGCGCACATGGAGACTGGAATGAATCGCAGAATCATTCCCGCTAGGAAAGTGACGATTGTTATTACGTCCAGAATGTTCCAGATGTCGTTTATGTAGTTGTACAACTTCCTCCGCACTTCACCGGCGTCGTTCATCGCCATCTACAACACAAATTCAATTCAGATCACAACTCAAACACCATCGTTTTAACACTTTAACGACGAGCTGCATTGGTTTCCCATTCACTTTTAGTACAGTCTCGGAATAAAATCAAGAATTATCCTGACTGACAATAGCTAGACAAATGTTCTAGAAAATCAGCCACAATAGAAAGTGAATCTATTTTCTGGAATAGGTCAGCATTTGATCCACAAGTGACAACGTCGAATACACATTCATGCTAAGCTCTGGTTTACTATACCTGTCTGACTTCTTCCAAGAGAATCGTGACCACCCAAGCGATGAGTATTTGCTCCTTGACGCGAATCGTTGGATAGAAATCCGTCAACAGAATTACGCCGAACAGGAGCAAAAAGGCAAAGTAGGCAATCTGAAATATTTAAACCAATTTCTGGTAAGTCATAGCATGTTTTGCCCTGCGCAGCCTACTTGTCTGCGACAATATAATTTATGACTTTCTCGTGTTCCATAGATCTATACCAAAGATAACTATGCGAAAATCCTTGCAGATGAAGTCAGAATATGAACTCGAAATTTCTTCGTCTCACCCGTACTTAAGTTAGCAAACCGAATAATCTTTAGCTGTCCAGAATCGGATTGCAATAACTCAGAATCAGTTGACTGAACATTCGCTGCAGCTGACTTTACAAATATGCATTAACTGTTAGCTATATTATTTCAAGTCGATGATCAACACTTACGCAGTTGTAGGCGAATTTGATGACAGGAGCCCGAAAGAAGAAACCGATCTTTCTGAAGTAATTTGTGACGGAAGTCGAATCAGTCGGTCGGGTATCTTTAGAGGAAGCGGTCGTGGAAGGAATTCCATTCAGAAGCCTAGAAGAGATGCCAATCAAAACTCAACAGAACAGCAGACAATTGCAAATGGTTGCTGAAACTACACTGGCAGAACCTAATTCCCAGTTTCTCGTTTTAAACAGAATGCTACAAAGCCGTTGCTCACAGGACATCGGCGCGAGAGATGTTACTAATTAAATAGCTACATAAGAAAGGTCACTTTAATAGAAACTCAAAAAGGTAAATGTCTGAACTCGCATAAGGCTGATCAGGATTAGTACAGATAATCCAAGAATAGAATCGCAAAAAGGTTAAGACAGAATCAGCGCATTATCGCTCACTGTGCCTGACTTGGGACTTTCATAAGAGTCGGAGAATCAATGGAGTTTCTTGCCTGTGAAACAGTAAAACATCAGAATGATATTTGTTATCAACCATTTCCCGAAAGATAAAAAAATAGTACTCGATTTGTATGGCACGTAACTTATAAGGTGACGTAGGTCAATGTGACATAAAAATTGCTTTCAGAAGGTAACTCAGGTGGAAGATTGGATCTTCTCAAATTCCACTACGATTGATTATATAAGGTAGAAAACGATCGTGAGAATTTTGTCTCATACATGTAAATGCCAAATGAAACATTTTCCCTTTCTTTTGAGTTGCGCCTGTTATGATCGTAATCGTAATAGTCAAATCCAAGCGTATAAAGCGCCACTCGAAGCACCAACTTATTCACGAGCGCTGCGTCGTGTCAGAGGGGTTTTCAGAGATGTCCAATGGAGATCCGAGTCTGGTGGCCAGAGAGTCGAGAGAAAGGAGGAGGATCTGACAGAGAGTCAGTGATTAAGGACATCTGAGACGTTTGTAAACGAATTTACTCTTTCTGTTTATGAAAAACGAGTGGAATGTTGCCATGCAAGTGGATTTGTTCAGCTGGCGATGTATGGATTGCGACACTGGCGGAAATCAAGAGTCGTTGTTCAAAAAAGATTTCAGTGCTTGAACAGTTGCAAAGATTATTTCCGTAGTACGAATTTTCACGCCAGACTACGCCAAACCTTTCGTGTACTTTGGCATTCATCAGTTTCTCACTTTATGAAATGTATGATGCAGGATAAGGCTGCTGACCGATGAGCATCGTCTATAGGCTAACGAACCACACAAGTTAGAAATAAACTAACCGTTGATTGTCTGTTGGAAGTGCTCTGATCCGGAGACTCTTCGTTATGTTCTCTGTACTTGAGGATTAAAGGCGCAAGAAATGGACAGAAGACGGAAAGCAACAGCTGAAACAAAGACCCAATAATACGGTCACTCATCGATATAACACGAAATCCCTGAGGGACAAACCGGTTGAGATATCATCAATCTCTGTCACTTCATCAATTGAATTAATTGTCATTTAAAATTAAAAGGCACAAAATATTTTAGTACCTGATTACCTATTTCATTACAATTCAATATATTTAATTGCAGTTACAATTTATTACAAGTTAACATGCAAAATGAAGGTAAAAATCGCCTAAATATGTAGTCCTACAATGAAGGTATCATCCATATGTTGCTACAGCTTAACAGGCCTACTACCTTAGCCACAGAGTAAAAGGAAAGAGCAATGAAAAGGCAGCTCTACGTTGAAGCACAAAATTGCAAACATTCTCTGTTAAAACATGGCGCAGAATTCACAATCGTAGACGATCCATTAAATAATCTGTATTGAACGCAGCAAATCGATGATCGTCTGTCATTTTTGCCGACTTCTTTAAATGCTCTGACATCCCTTCAAGGTTCAGTGTATACAGAATCCAACTGGCCTAGTACAACAGGTGCATTAGTCCAAAAGATGCATTAGTCCAAAAGATGCATTAGTCCAAAAGATGCATTAGTCCAAAAGATGCATTAGTCCAATAGGTGCATTAGTCCAATATGTGCATTAGTACAATAGGTGCATTAGTCCAATAGGTGCATTAATCCAATAGGAGCATTAGTCCCAAAGGTGCATTAGTCCGACCTTGTACTTGTTATTGTCGTCGGTGAGTTCTCCCGTCCAAATCTCGGTGAGGAGGTTCTGACAGGCCGGATGGGCGACAAAGTTCTTGTTGTCTGACTGAACAGCCACCTTCAGAGTTGTTGTTTTACCGAAGCCAGGCAGCTCTCGAACGAGCAGGCGAATGGTTTTGCGTTGATCAGAGGAGTGGCACTCCGACAGAAGTCCTACTGACAGCTCCTCAAAGAATCTGTTAAACAGGAAAAAAACATATATAAATCAAGTATAAATAATACATCGACCTCAAAGGCAGACCTACTAAACATCACAGCGACTTCTGGCTAACTGCAGACCAAACATCGGATGCACTGTCACTAATAGAATTTCAAATAAATGAATCCTCTGAAAAGATAAAGGAGCGTGGGCTCTGAACTGATAGTCTATATACAAGCAGAGTCAGGATTTGCAAAAAGTGAAAGTCTATCCAACTCGACAACAGTCAACTCGAGAAAAGTGGACCTTCCCAGAGATCTTAATCGGATCATCAGATCATCAGATCTTACGTCACTTGTTCCTGGAGATCCTGAGCCTGGTCTGGATCCTGTTCCTGTTCGAGTAAGCCCTTCAACAATAGATGTCCAATCGTAGACAACGCCGTGTCTTCCTAAAACACGTCAAAATGGTCAGTTGAAGCTTTTCAATTGGCATCAGCTGAACAGGAAGTGTCAAAAGTCATTCAAACAAACAACAATGCAATGCAACAATGTTACTCATTGCGAATGTCGAAGGACGCAATATCGCCGATCACCATCATCACCACCACAACCATCACCACCACAACCACCACCATCACCACCACAAACCACCCCCATCACCAACTGAATAGCGAAGAGCTATGTGAACGGCAGAGACCGACCTTGCCCTCGTACCAGAAGACCATCGCCATGTCCTTCATTCGATGTAGAATGGACCAGATGAAGAGGTCACGTGCTGGTTCATCGAACATTGACTGTTCTACAATCAGACAAATTGAACCCAGACTTCAGACTTCAGATGGGATCAGACTCAACACTTCGCTGTTCAGTCTTAGACCATCTGATATTTAACACCAAGAGTGACGTAGACATCTGCATTCATCACGTTAATTGCGAAAAGGATTTCTATTCCGTTCTTTGTTGTAAATTTGTGATTGTTTCATTTGCTAAACATTGAAAAGTAGAAAAAGTTGGACATTTTGCTTTCGGTCAAAACCTTCAGCTGAAAATCACTTTCCAACACTTCATAACTTATAACATTTTATAACTTCTAACTTTTTTAATTTATAACATCAGCGGTCAGTACTCTCATACTGAGTGCTAAATTTAAGTAGTCACTGCAAAGCATTGCTCAACTTTCAGTTTATCTGGCTTTTGCATATCTAAACGTCATCATGCTCGATTGAATCTCAGCCACCGTGTTTCTTACTAAATTCAGCTCTGAAGGAAAGAAAGAAGTGAGTAGATCTACCTTTTCCGACTGGACTCATTACTCCGAGGGCAATTCTGACCGACCCCCTGTTCCTGGCGGAAGTCTTCCGTACACTTTGCATCGAGTTGTAATCCCGTTTGTTATATTCCGGTTCAAACAGTTCCCCGTTCAGTTCTTTCATTAGTGACCCAACGTTCTTCAGAGAAATCTTATCCTTCTTCGGACCATAAAGAATCAACGACAATAAAACTTCAAATGACGTTAGAAGAGGAAGTTTAGATATAAGTCTGGCTCTAATGAGTGATTTCGTAATGATCTGTCTTCACATTCCATCTCCTCATCGTCATTCCATCTTTAAGTAACTTAGTCGAATATTAGAATAGAGTTATCGTTAAAAGTCTCGACACGCCCGTCCAAACGAGCGATAAGTCTGAGTCTGATATGACTCACCAGAGCAAAACCTTGTAACTCTGCTAGTTTACTGTCCAATCCTTTGCTACCTAGTGTAAGTCGAGTTCTTAATTACATTTAGTATCATATATAGTCCAGGGCAGAGAGTTGGACTATAGTTTGCTTTTCTCATCGAGTGGCACAATCTCAACTTATCACTGCCACGCTCTTATACCTTCGTTCATTCTGCTATCCTTGGAACCACAGATGCATAAACCAGAGAATCAGTTGAGGTCAATATGACCGATGATGATGTTAACAATACCTTCGCTTTTTTCTTCAGCTGAACACATCTTCCTCGTATCAGTGGCTACAAATCAAAGCAAAAACAGCTCTTCAGATTTCTCCGTTTTCACGAACACGGATTCTCTCGGCTGTTTCTGACTCATTGCCTTCTAAAAGGATCTGATTAAACTGCGCTTATGTCAGAAAGAAGTCAACCTTCGACCATCACCTGCCAGTGGCTTGTCTATTTTCTCTTCTTACCACAACACCTCGACGACCTCAGCAACAGAAGCGAACGGGAACTGTGGCCTAACTGTAATCAGCCTTATTGGAAGAACAAATGAGGCAGTTTAAGATTCTCCTGAGAAACCGTCGTAGTTTCAGTGTTAAACAACATCTTGTGAATGTCAGGGTCGTTGATGTCGCCCTCCTTCTTACACAGGGTTTGGGACTGGCACTACCTGGCAACAGGGGCACTGCGGGAAGTGACGGAGTTAAGGAGAAGCTGCAAACGAACAATTTAATGGGCAGCAGATCTAGGCTAAGTTTCTTATCAGATAAAGAGCGAAGTCTTAAGACTGATTCTTAGAGGATGAAGAAAGTTATGACTGCCTCTTCCTCGTCTTCTTACGTCGTTGTAGAGGCCACGGATGCGATCAAGAGTCAGGAATTCCTTGAGACTGACGCCTTTGTCGAGAAAGAGTTTGACGAAATCCACGCGATTGTTAACGATGGCGAAGAACATCAGGTCGTGTAAATCGGAATCCTATACACAGAAAAAGAATATCAGGAAAATGCAAAAAGTCACCTGAAGTTATCGATCGCCTTCGGTTCATAATCGCAATCGTAAACTTCAAATTTCTTAAAGCGCTACTCGAAAGCCAAGCGAAGGGCAACAGCTTGTTCACGAGCGCTGCACAAGATCTTCACACCAAAGAACACACGATATTTCATTTCGCACTACATAGCTACAATGCACAGGTAGATACAGAGAGAGTGAGAAAGAGACCGCGAGGACATTTCGTAAGCATCATTCCACAGACTGTCATATACCTTCGCGACCCACTTAACCTGTCTGTTTCGGCCGTCTTCCATGATTCGAAGGACTGCTGCAACTTATGATTCGCATCTTACCGAAAGTTTCTCATGAGTAGTGTTCTTTCTGGCGCTATATAAATTAAAGGATAAAAACGAATGCAAAGAAAGGAGGAAGAGTAAAGGAAGGAAGAGAAGTGGAAGAAAAAGAAAGAAGTAACTGAAAGTGGAATGAGAGTTTCAATGTACCTCAAAGCGAACTCCGTCCGTGAAGATTTCTTCTTTGGCGACATCCACCCGATCCCAAGCCAAAGCCAATCGCAGCTGATCAATTCGCTTTCCTCGATTCACTGCGTTTAGCACCATCAAAGACTCTCATAAAATAATTCTTCTTATTATTTATTGTTATTATTATTATTATTATTTATTATTATTAAGCATTTATTAAGCGCCATCATCTAATAGCCAAGCATCAATCGATGGCGCTGAGCAATTGCAAGCGAAGGACTTTTGCTCAAGATCCTTGTATACACAATATCCGTCTAAGGGAAGGAGGATCTAACCCGTACTCTCAGCGTTACAGGGCGAGTGCTCTAACCTATCGTATACAGTGTCTCACTACTTAACCTACCTAACCATAGCCCTTTGCCCTACGTGTGTACATACGAAAACTAAAACTGTGGTTACGAATCTTACGATTAAGAGGCAACTCTTTCAATCAGCAGAACCTGCAGACTCTGTTTCAATCGACCTGAATGTGCAATTAGTAAGCGACGAATATGTCTCTCCTCCCTTTTCGCTTGATATTGATGCCACAAAATTGGATCACATAAAATGAGAAACTATTTTTATACATTTTGCATGAACGCTAGAAACTGCAACACTCTATCAACACAGAATTTCATAAGTCGGTTTAAAATCTAAACTAAAAGTCGATTTTATACTGGACGACTGTCCTTTGAAGAATACACCACCACGTAAATCGTAATTTTTGCCATGTCACCTAAACATATCCTTATTAGATCGTATGGCGAGTTGTTTACCTTTGAGAAGAGCTCTTAAAATGGTGATATCGATGTCCTTGGCTGAACTTCCGCCATCCAACCGGAAGACCGTCAGGTGATCTATTTTATCAATACAAGCACGAACACAGTCGACGGATTTCTTGATGAATGCTTCATCTGACTTTTTGAACTCCTGCTCGATTCGAATCGCGACCTCTTCCCACAATTTGTCGTCATATAAAGCCACAAACCTATGGTCAAAAAACACGCAGTCAAATGAAATCCATCTTGAAGAGCGAACGTATGTTGGCAGAGTTGTTAATGATGACTCATAATCGTAATCGTAAACTCCAATTTTTAAAGGGCCACTCTAAAGCTAAGCATAGGGCACCAGTTTATTCACGAGCGCTGCGTCGTGTTAGAGAGGTTGTCCAGAGAGCTGATGTCAAAAGAAGAGATGAATCCGGTTACCAGAGAGACCAGAGAGAGAATGAGGAGGCTGAGGAACTGCTAAGATGGGTTGAGAACAAGAAAGCTTGGAAGACGTAGGATCAGATGGATTAGTTAGGAATTCCTGACGGTGGTGATTAATCAAGAAACGGATTTCCATAAACCCAGCACAATTCTTCTCTTCCACTCAGCTAGTCCTACGTCTTTCGAGGGCGAAGGTCATCGTCGGTTGATAACGTCGTAGTCATCCTGCTTGCCTTTTACTGACCAGCAACGCAAGCAGATAATAATCTCTTAAAAGTCAGCTTACTGCTTCTGTTTCTGCTTAAATTCGTCCTCCACTTCGACTTCCTTCTCCTCGCATTGGCCGTAAGCGTAAGCCAAGATGTCCGCCGCTCTTCCAGATCCCTGTCAGATGGGAAAAACGCAACGAGATACCTCAAGTCTTTCTATTTCCATACGCACTTCTCAAAACATTTGTTTTATTTCACAGGTTGAACTAGAACAGAAACGACTCGGTTCCCCTCTTAAATGTTAAGTCACTATGTAGCGCATGTTGCATGACTTGAGATCGCACTACAGGAGAGAAAGTGGTGGTGGTGGTGGTGGTGGTGGTGGTGGTGGTGGTGGTGGTGGTGGTGGTGGTGGTGGTGGTGGTGGTGGTGGTGGTGGTGGTGGTGGTGGTGGTGGTGGTGGTGGTGGTGGTGGTGATGATGATGATGATGATGATGATGATGATGATGATGATGATGATGATGATGATGATGATGATGATGATGATGATGATAACGACAATTTATATGGCGCTGTAAGGCGGCCATACCGCTACAAGGGCGCCTTACAATTCCTAGCTATGTCATAACGAAAATGATTAACGTCGTCCTCCTTCTTTATTAAGACTTCGGACTGGCACTACCAGAGTATGGACAGTGGTGGAGTTGAGTGATATAATCTAAAAAAACACCTCTTATTTCTGAACCAAACTTCAATGGCTGTGTGAATGCTAAGTCCTACAGTGAAATCGCACATTGACTGACCGCTACAATGATGGCCGGTGTTCCAGTTTCAATCGCCTTCTTAACAGTTTCCAGAGTGTTTGGTCCGCCTTCCAGTACCACGCAGACGACAGGAATTGAAACGGAGCCTGAAACACAACGTAGCATAAAGCAAGATAGATGCTTAGAGATGAAAATAAGCATCTGCTACTTGCATGCTACTGCTATCGTAAGCTCCAGAGATTTCTTCAGCGCCAAACAAGTGAAGTTGTGGGAACAAGTTTTATGCAAAGGCAATGTGCAGTCAGGATGCTAGAACTCTAAAAAACATTGCCTTCAGAGGCGAAAGAAATAATAAATAAATAATAAATTAATAAAATACTAAATAAATAAATAGACCAATAAATTGTATATACAAAACAAAATACTTGGCTCTGATTAAATGGACAGGGCAACATTAAAAACTATTAAAAACCTATAGAACTATAAAAAAAACAATTTAAAGCTATTTAAACTATAAAAACTATTGAAAACCATTAGAAACTATAAAAACAAGTAAAACCGTTGAAACCTATTAAAAACTATTAAACTATTAAAAACAATTAAAACTGAAAATCCATACTTGGATAATTAGCAACATTGACAATCAACAATGATTCTTGTGTTTCCTAATGTCAACGTTTATGGAGCAACAAAACAAAATCACTGGCCTGATATCTACAAAATCACGTAGTTGAAGTAAGAGAAAATTTGAAGTCAATATGCTTGACGATCACTAAGTACCTTCTTTTGTCTTCATCTTGGAAATGGCACTTTCGAGTTTTGCTCGGAGTTCAATCTCGACTCCGAACTGTTTCTGAGTTCCGTTGTCGACGAGAATGAAATGTGTGTGGTTGGGATCGAGTGGAGATTCCTTCTTCTTCTCTACAGTTTCACTGCACTTGTACTGCGCAGGCCAACAACCGACGAACGTCTCGTCCTTGTTCTTCGACTGAACAGTTTAACAGAACACAGAGATCGGAGTTCAGATCATCGGCTCATATGTAGATCCTGCCCTTCCAAGTTGAAATTTACCCTTCCAAGTTGAACTTAACCATTCCCATTTGAACTTTACCCGTATACCAGTTGAACTTTGACCTTCTCAGCTGATCTTTGCCCTCCAGTTCAACTTTGCCCTTCCCAACTGAACTTTGTCCTTACAAGTTGAACTTTGCCCCTCCCAGTTGAATTTTGCCCTTCCCAGTTGAACTTTGCCATTCCCAGTTGAACTTTGCACAGTTGAACTCTAATCGCCACACGATGTATTTAGGATTTCCACAAACAAGAGAACATGATCTGCTGTATTTTAAATCCGGACTAAGACTAATTCGATTTGAGAACATCCACCAAGAACAGTAACGAGACAGTTATATCGGTTTTAGAACATAGCACCTTTTTTTTGCATCGTGGTTTAAGAACAGCTGGAAGACCTGAAGATCAACTTCTGTTATGTTGAGGAGAAGCTGCAGGATCTAACGAGTAGGGTGGAGGAAAGTAGTAGAAGAATGGGACTCAAAATAAATGCGGAGAAAACAAAGACAATGGTGATCGGAAAACAACAGGAGAAGCTACAGATAAGAATAGAGAACAGGGAACTGGAACAGGTTACAGGATTCGTCTATCTCGGAGGACTGATAACGGAAGATGGCAGATGTGAGGCCGACATCAAACGAAGAATTGGCCTGGCGTGTGCGGCATTTGGAGGATTAGGAAAAATGTGGAAGGCAAAAAATATCACCACCAGAGTCAAAATGAAGCTATATCATGCTTTGGTAGAACCGGTGCTACTATACGGGTCGGAATGCTGGTGCTTGAGGAAGGAAGACGAACGAAGACTGCTGGTTGCGGAGATGGGCTGGCTAAGAAGAATCATAGGCAGAAGCAGAAGAGAGAAGATCAGAAATGAGAGAACAAGAGAAGAGCTGGGAGTAGAAGAAACAATAGTGGAAAAAATCGGGAAGAGGAGACTCAGGTGGTTTGGCCACGTAAGCAGAATGGGAGAAAAGAGGCTACCAAATGCTGCATTACACGGACATGTGGAGGGGAAGAGAAGTAGAGGAGGGCAGAGGAAGACCTGGATGGACAACATCAAGGAAGACTTAGTGGAGAAAGGCACCGACTTAGCCGGAATCGGCGAGACAATCAAGAATAGAGAACTTTGGAGAAGTTTCGTAAAGGCCTCATCGTCAGATCACTGATGGAAGAGAAGAAAGATGTTGAGGAATCCTACAGACATACCTGTTGAGAAATGAGATTCTCTCTACTCTCGATGCATCCCCAGGTAGCGATGCCAAGAGCCACCAGTTGCTTCTTGGTACCGTGTTTTGTCGTATGTTGGTATAGCGCTTCTCCGACGTGCTTCATCACTCCAGCGTTCGTTCCACCAGTTATGATCCAGGCACCTGTAACGACACATGGCCTGTCAATCACTGAACGACCCATCGCAGTCAATCACTGAACGACCCATCAACTGTCAATCACTGAACGACACATCGCCCGTCAATCACTGAACGACCCATCGCAGTCAATCACTGAACGACCCATCGCAGTCAATCACTATGTCAACTAATCACATTTGGAACTGAGTTAATTATAGATCAGCCGACATTAACTACATCGTCAAAGATCCTGTATATGTAGAAACAGGCTGAATTGTTCCTCTTTGAAGCATAATCGATTACGTATGTATTTGCTAATGTGGTTTCTGAGTACCTCACAAAAACACTGCCTGCGCCAACCTAAATGATGTTGAAGTAATTAATAACATTGAGTTAATCAATAAGCGAGTAATGCTCCAACGACTGGAAGAGTCCGCCCTGACGAGTTCTCGCAGACGCGAGATTTCCATTTCGCCTAAGGCATCCGTAGACAACAACCAAAGGGTTCACATCCAGTGGTGATAGTACACACCTTTGTCGTATCGTAGCAGAGACCTATAACTCATCTCTTATTGGTTTCAGCAACGATACGAGCGCTATAAAAGTTATGCAGTTGCCTGGGATTAGGCAGGTAGCTTCGATTTAACAACACCGTGTCACAACAAAGATGACTAGTGTCGCCCTCTTCATTTATCCAGGCTTGGGACTGGCTTTTCCAGAGCACGGGCAGTGGTGGAGTATAATTGTATGATTACGTTAGAAGGCTGGGATGAAAGAGTGATTCCAGAGGTCTAAGACCGTTCTGAGTAATTATATCATTAGAGTTAAAATATGACCCACGTTGGTTCAGCAGTTCCAGAGTCGAAGATTTGTTGTTTATGTCCTGACTAATATTAGAGGAGAATAATTAATCCGTAGCTGTCCTTACGCGTTGACTCAGCGGCCTTGACGAGACCCTGGCGAAAGACTTCCTTCAGCCGAGGTTTCATTGTGAAGTTCTGAGCTCCTCCTGTGACTGATATGAGCAGATTAGGGCGATCCATCTGCCAATAATCGAGCATCAACTCTAGCAGATCCTCTACGCTCGTCCTGTAGTCCACGCGGACGTACTACACAAAAACACATACACAGCTCTACATACAACATGTATTCTAAGTGCCGTAAAGACATACTATATAATTATATTTGACCATTATCGAGTATATTTGGTTAAACACTATCTATTTACTTAAGTCATAGAGAGAGATAAAGAGAGGAAGAGAGGAAGATAGAGATAAATAGACGAAGATAGAGATAAAGAGAGGAAGATAGAGATAAGTAGACGAAGATTGAGATAAATAGACGAAGATAGAGATAAAGAGACAAGTGTAGCAATGAGTAATTCCACAACCCTATACTCTCCATCATAAATACATATCTACTGCTAGACCTGACGTGGAAACAGATGTACCTTGCTGATCCTCAGACCGGAAGCTACGATTTCCATTTCGCCGAAGGCATCCGTTGGACTTTCTACAGTATCCACATTAAAATCCCATTTTCCTGATCGACCACCTCCGCTCTGTTTCAGATGCAACTTTTCCTCGTATCCACAACAACAAAGTGGGCTGAAATACGGAGAAACACAACGACGACGATGATGATGATGATGAAGACATCTCCATGGTACCGCTTTGGATTGAGCCAAAGATTCGGATTGGGACTCAGGTTGCAACTAGGATTAACTTAAGCCTAGGATTAGATTAGCAACTGTTGTTTTGTTCATCAGTGTAATAGTTTTCTGCATTTTCTGATCTGTCGCATTTCGACTTCGATTCTTCATGCAAAGGATTTCGATTTTTTTATTACGACTTAACTCGAAGCAATCATCGACGGAGGTTTTGGAAATTACGATAACGGCGCAATAGAAATCATTGGACAAGATCAATACACACGGATCTTGGCAACAGATATTAATTTTTTAGAGATTTTATTTCACACACCGTCTCTGTCTGTCTGTCTGTCTGACTGTCTGTCTGTCTGTCTGTCTGTCTGTCTGTCTGTCTGTCTGTCTGTCTGTCTGTCTGTCTGTCTGTCTGTCTGTCTGTCTGTCTGTCTGTCTGTCTGTCTGTCTTTAGAATATCGTTTTCTAAGTGGACTTGTAAATTGTTTTAATACTTAACCCTTCTTTACTCTTAACGAATCTTTTACATTCTCTTTTCTTTAGTCTTTTTCCGACGAACTTGACAATTGGAAGCTGAAAAGAGACAGAAGAGAGAGAACCCATAGATAACTGCAACGTTCAACAGATCATTGACGCACATTTCCCAGTCGTCATTCTCCACAAAGCATCACTGAACCAAATATCATTTGGAAATTCAAAGAATACTCTCAGGTGGCAAACTCAGAATCCTGAGCGTAGCCGTGTTCACAGTGCAACCCCATACTGTCTGTTCTGTCCTGGACCTTCATCCAAAGACATAATAGAAATCCTGTGAAATGAGTCCCTTCCTGCGAAGGCCGAAACTTGGCTTCAACTGTAACCTTAGCTTTAACTCAATTCACAGATCGCCTCAGATAAATTCAGATTTTAAGTAGGGACCTGCGAATCACAAATTTTCCTTCGAATCGAATCTCGAATCGAATCGGAGGTAAAGATTCGAATTCGAATCGAATCTCGAATCGAATCAGCGTGTACCATGTTTGATATTCATGTATATAGTGTGTATGTGATAGCACAGACGTATCACAGTATCAATACGGTACTTCAATAACATTTATGCAGTTTAAAATCAATTAACCTAAACATTAAGCTAATTAACAGAATTAACAATAACACAAATAATTAAATTTATGAGTTAAGTTAGTCAGTATATTCTTTATTGTACCAATTGCATAACCACACTTTGGTGTACATTCATCTAAGCCAGTCATGGGCAACTTCTTTTAACAGGGGGGCCGCCCTAAGATTTTAAGGGCAGCTCTGGAGCCCTATGCCAATCGCAGACTAATTTCTGCAGAAAATGAGACAATATTAATTTTATTCAAAATAAATATTGTGGAATAATTTTTACGGTTAAACTTCAAGCTTAAAGTAAATGAAAGTAATTTTTATGATGAAAGCATAATTATTCTAATACCTACAGTTCTACACTACAGTAAAAACATAATATGTTTCAAGTTTCTTCAGTTTTAGAAATACATAAAATTGTGTACAATGCATCCATTTGCTAGATGTGCAATATTTAATATATAATAATGATTAAGGTGAGATCTGAGACTTCTTCCCACCACACAAATCCGGAATGTTTGCTTTAATGTTCGAAGTGCCAATTCGAAGTTCATTGAAAGGATTGTCATCGGTTAGTCTGCATTCGTTTTTGCATTTTGTTAGTTTCATCTCTGAGAAGAACTGTTCACGAATTCGCGAATATAGGTGCTTGGAAACAGTGGAACCATTTTCAGGGCATGAAATCTATGTGAATGGTAAGAATCCCTGCGATATTATGCCGCGATAAATGCACAGTTTATAGAACTAAATCAGAGGTACTTCACGAAATTTCCTTTCCAATTCACTGATGCTGAGGGTTTGCTGTTGTCGCGTGCCGCGTTGCACGCAGAAATTCAACAACCAATCCACGCGCAGTAAACAATTAAAACAATTAGTTTACAACAATTAAAGGGCTAATCATTTTTCTGAAAAAGATTCGAAATTTTTCGAATCATGACCTCATTTTCGAATCGAATCGAATACCGTCGCCCGATTCGTTTTCGAATCGAATATCGAAGCTTCGCAGGTCCCTAATTTTAAGTAATATATTGAAATAAACTGCATAAGACAGAAGGTAAGTTGCTTAGGCTTTATTAAACCTTGTTAAATGCATTAAGCTTTCCATGACGCTAGATATATGTAGCGTGCTTCTTAACAGGTTGTTCTAACAGGTTGTCAAGTGTTTGTAACTAAGACCGATAGGAATTCTTACATCTTCATATTGTTGGTTGATGTCGTCGGCATCTTCATCATCTTCGGTTACCATGGCAACTCTAGTAGCAGCAGCATCCGACGGACTGACGCGAACTGTCATGGCGTCCTGTGACGAAGGCGAAGGGTTGACTCTGGCGTAGACCTAGAAACAGAACCACGGACGATCATCATCATCAGTCTTCTTCTCTCCATCTTCTGCTGCTGCGTCTGAGTTAAATGCGCTCAGTTTGGCTGGAGACGAAAGCACTGTAGTAAGCACAGACGACATCTAAGACCTTTGTTGGTCCAGTCAACTATTTAAACACGTTTCTGGAGTTCTCATTAGAGGGCAGCTTTCTATTCAAGGTCCCCTCCTTCTCCTTCTCCCCACCTCCTTCTCCATCTCCTCCTCCAGCTTCTACTCCTTCTCTTTTTTCTTATCCGCTTCCAGCTCTCCTCGTTTTCTTCTTCCTGCTCCTCCTTCTCCTCCTCCCCGCTACCTTCTCCATCTCCTTTTCGAGTTCCTCCCCCTTCTTCTTCTTCTTGTTCTCCTTCTCTTCCTAGTTCCTCTCCAGCTCCTCCCCCTTCTCTTCATCCTCCTTCTCTTCCTCCTTCATCTTCTCCTCCTCCTCTTCCTTGATGGTTCGTTCAGACTCAGAATACAGCAGGGGTTCTATGCTCCTGTCTTAAGCAAACCGGGCCGGAGATCAATCAATTCGACTTGTTGCTTTGTGGGTCCTGGTTTCGCGTTCGCCGTATTTTCTCGTGTATTCTTACATCCACCTCGCAGTGAAAATCCGGACTTCATTAGAAACTAAGACAGCTTAAAACAGGTTCAGCGCATGTCGCATAGATAGCCATGCTGCAGCGCATGAGACGTTAAACCATTACTTAGACAGACCTACATCGGTTGATGCGTTGTGTATTAAACACCGGTTCATAAAAAAAACTACAGATTACAATATCATAAGTGGATAAGACCAAGGCGCTTCTTTCCAGCAGATCTTCAGCTCCATGTCTGTAGTTTTGTATTTAATCATTCAGATTCAATCGCCATAAAACGATTTAACTGTTGACTGTGTCTTCTCAAGTAAACTAAAGACTTCCTTTAGTTCTGACTTGATTGACTTAAAGTGTTTGAAAAACAGACTCAAATTGGCCAACAAGTGTCATCTGAGATATTACAACTGCTTCCTCAAGTGCACATCCTGGCTACACGTTTTCAGCATAAAATATAGTTTTATAGTTACAAAAGCTTAATGTATTTATGAACGAGACATTAAAACTTGTTCATCTCAGCCATAAATCTAAGTCTACGTTAAATTTAGAATTTGGTAAACTTTAGTTCAGCTGGAGGATAACGAAAAGGTCAGTAGGTCTAGATTGGTTGACTGATCAATATCAACAGGAAATAACTTTAACTGTTCTACAGCTAATCCAGAATCTCTCTCTGGAGTTGAATTGGCGAAAGATTTATCCATATCCTGTTAATATCTCAATTTTTATGAATCCAAGCTCTTCAGAGCCAGAAACCGAGAGTAACTTCCTTCTGTAGCAACCCTACGTGTCGTAGTTATAGTCCATAGTTATTCAGGAGCCCTTGGTCTATAGTTGAGAACTCTCAGATCAGAGGTACATAGTTACCGACAGCAATTTGAATCTCAGGAATGCTGAGAAAAATACAATTGTACCTTTTCAATGCTGATCAAACATTTCCGTCTTTACCACCGACAAAATGTCCAGTTCTCAAAGAGTCAACCCACAAGTGTTGCTCACTCATGAATATTTAGCATATGCATCGCCTCACGTGGCCACCGTTTTCAATGTAACGAGGAGCAACGAAGAGGGTTTTTGTCAAGGCTTAACCGGAACCAAGGCGAATAGATACGAAAGCAACAGTCTGTTGTCCCTTTGGCAATAAATCGTAATGTCACTTGGAGTTTTGTTACCTGAGAGCTGACATTCACGTGACAGCCTGAATGCAGTGAAGCGGATCATTTCTCGAAGCAATGAAGCATGTATGAAATTATTAAAAAGACCTACTTATCAACTTCACTATTTGTCTAAATACAGTTAGACAATGTTCAGTTGAGTTGATTGAATTTCTACCGATTCAAAAAGTTTATCACAAGACAAACACTTTGTCTGGCAGAAGATAAAATTGGCTTCACTCTCTCCATCTCCATCTCCTTCATTCATTCATTCATTCATTCATTCATTCATTCATTCACTCACTCATTCATTCATTCATTCATTCAGTCAGTCAGTCAGCCAGTCAGTCAGCCACAGGAGTCCATCTGTAATTGCACTCCGAGAGTAGGACTGTTCTAACCTCTTTGAGACACGTTTGTTAAAACTAGGAGACAGCTCAGTGAAATAAGTCCATAGTTAAAGATCGCATTCAGTCATTTCTGTCGCAGGAACTTCGTTTTACCAAAGCAACCATGTCTAGCAACGATTCACAATCCTAAACCGAGCGCCAGATGGCCAAACCAGGCAACACGCCGAGAGGATCAGAAGCTCTCATCGATACGACACTTAATAACTATTAACTACCGTCGCTCAAATTAGGTCTACTCATCAAAATACAAGCACACATGCACATATACAGGGTGGGCCAGTAGGAATGCACCAACTTTGAATGGATATAACTTGAACAATTATTACCCGAACATCGTGCCCAATATACTAAATTGAAAGTAATCATCCACTCTACTACTGTGTCAAATCTTGCACTGATATACGGCACCACTGTTATAAAATTTCGGTGCGGCGCACACCTCTCAATTTTGAATGTAAATATTGAACATCATGACGCCGCTCGCGGAAGAGGATAGAATTTTAATCCGAATTTTAAGAGCAGAAAAAGGATACAATGCACATCAGATGATGATAGAATTCCCTTCTAGAAAATGGAATAAATATGCTCTAGATCGATTGATTAAACAAATTGATGCTACGGGAACGTCTAACAGCCGCAACTGTGGTCGCAAACGTTCTGCGCGCACAGCAGCGAACATTGCACAAGTCCAAGAGTTAATTTCCAGCCAAGACAACAATCCAGGGACGAGTAAGAGTCCGAGCACGTGGTGGACATTATTGAGTATTTGTTTGACTGATGGTAAATTCACTCAAGATATTAATTGTTAGTACTAAGTGACTGTTTAGAACTGACGTCTTCAGTTTCAGACTTTTGTTTTTTCTTGCAGTTTTATGGCCAGAAAATGGCACATCGAATATTAATAGCATTATCTCATAAAGTCGTAACATTATCTCGTAGATATTTTGCAGAATCAAAAAATGGATAATTATCTTCAATCTGATATATTGGACAAGACGCTCAGATAAAAATTATTCAAGTTATAAGGCGTCAAAGTTGGTGCATTCCTACTGGCCCACCCTGTATATCTACGTATTACGTAGACATGGTTATTCTTATGCATATAATGTAGACTATAGAATAATTAAGTGGCTCCTATATATATACATGTATGATTATATATACAGATATTATAACTAGGTTTATTCATCAGGCGCATAGTATAGCATAGCGTTAGCTTTAACCTAATTTAGCCACGACTGATCCCTCTTCGTGTTATCATGCACGATCGTGTGAGCTTTACCTGTCGGTACCTAATCCTAAGTGGTGTCGACAAGAGAGGGGCCAGAGGAACCACGACCCACGCTTCACTAACCATGGGCTGAAGAGGACCTTCTACCCCACACTTCTGAGTCTAAGAAGTTCAATTTCTGTGTGAAAGCATACCATGTGCCATAACCTTAAGTACACAGGTATGATTGTGTAAAGAGCTCTTTCGATAGCAGCCGCTTTACGAATGAGCAGAAATTTATAGAAAGTATATTTACGATGGCGTAGGAACAAGTGATCGCAAACTGGGGAGGACAAACACCCTTTCCCGTACCCTGCTTAAGCTAAATGGGTTCAATTGTGATATACAGAGATAAAGCCAAAACATTGAGGATTCGAGCGAAGTTGGAGATCACAGGCGAAGACAGTTCATCGCAGCCTTTGGGTCAGAAGTCCTGTCTATATAGACTCCCATCTAGGCCTATTTCAATATAAAAAATATAGCTTTTAGAAGCAAAGCCAATCGACTACCGTGTCCCCTCCCCAGTAGATGTTATATAGCGCCTTGAAGCCGCCACCGCCTTTTAAAATAAGGGGACACCACTTTTAAGGCGCCCCAGAAGCCGTGGTGGCTTATAATGACATAATTCATATTATGCTACAAAATCTAGACATATCTACGAGACGTTTCTTCGATTTACTAGAGCGTATTTTGTGCGGCGGGAAGCCAGTGCATCCAAGCCTTCTCGTGACCACCTAGCCCTTATAAACAAATCGGCTTTAAAGCTGTGCCTTTCGATATCATTGCTTAGAACTCTCCCAGCCCTAAGTCTGCCAAAGAAGCTTTTTAAAAATGTAAAGTACCGTTTGCTAAACAGCTTAGTCGATTTTAGATTCAGACCGGCGTTTTAGAAGCCAGTCCTCTAATTTGTATAATGCGCAGGCGCCACCCACTGATGCATTCTTTAAGCCACACCTCTCTTGTCTAGGTAAACACATCAATCAAACTTCAGCAGACAGCAGCGATACAACGACTTAATGTCTGCTTTCTAGCAGCCACAGAAAGTAGCAACCTCATCATCATCACTAATATTATAAGCATAGTCGTCCTCTTCAAAGAAGAGAAGGAGGAAGAGTATGAGGCAGACGAGAAGAAAGAAAATGGAAGAGGAAGAGGAGAATTTACTTAAATACAATCGGACCATGTGGACTTTGGAAGCATTATTGTTTACGACGCTTGGCCACATTAATAAACGCCGTGTGAGCCAAATATAGGATACACCGCATGACCCAGGTTAAATTGCCTCTGTTGTTTACACAGTCTATCGCGCATTGAGGCCAACAATAACGTTCAGTCCAGATGAAACTAAGTCTGGTTATGCTAAATTGTTAACCCAGTCGTTGTTGCTGCATACTCTTCCTCCTCGTGAGGACAACTAAGTACTCCCTTCGCGAGAGTCTTGCCAAGAGAGTACGTCCTATCATATTGCCTCTTGTTAATCGGTGCATCCTTTAATTAGGCTATATTTAGTTATGCACGTGTATTGTTAACAGACGCAATTGTATCCTGTTTTAACGAGGGCAAAAACACTACATAGGCCTAATAATCGTTGTCATGAACATTATCATTATCATCATCGCCGTCGTCGTTTTTAATCAATGTCAACGTTATCATCATATTTATCTTCATCTCTTATTAATTTTAGAAAATTAGCTCTAACCACTATAGCCATTCAGGAAGAAAAGGAGGAAGAGAAGGAGGAGGAGTATGAGGAAGGGCAGACGATAAAGAAAGTAGAAATAGGAGGAAGAGGAGGATAATTTGAAACTTACTGCAGGCACAACCACATTGGGGCTTGTGTTTATATGATGCCCCGAGGCTGATATGAACCATGGCTCTATCATAACCACATGGTTTTGTGTGTCTCTGAGAAATTTCGGAGATAAATATATATATATAGTCACCATCTGCTCATTACCAACATAATTATATCGTTTGGGGCATTGGCTGAAAGTCGTTAATCATAACACAGGCCAGCCTATGCGAATGTGGACTGCTATGTGAAAAGTATATCAATTGGAATAAAGTCTTCTGCAGAAGGTTGAAATGTATTGTCCACGCCGTCGGGTTCAAAGCCCGTTTACTACTTCACAGCAGTAGACCAGACTTTGGACCTTCGATAACCTAATTTTTTTTTGGTTTTTCCAGCCGTGTTGATCCGAATACATGTGGCTTTAACTCTTGATCGGCCTCATACCAGAATTCTTCCATACATTTTAATACACAGGCATCGACATTTGGGAATACAAAGAGTTAAAATTTCACCTATTTTCAAGAAATAATGATGTCAGTCGGTCAAAATGTGGGTTAGAAAACCTGCTTTCCCGCATTCGTTTATCTCTGGCGTATTAATACGGGCCAGTCTCAGTGCATTTCGGATTTTTTTGATTTGTAGCAGTGTGTGCTGGCTAACATCGGCTTAATAACAATCAGGCCGCAGTATCGGCTTGTGTACACGTAGGAGAGTCCATTTCTCGGTGCACGGGGAGGCACAGGTCGCTGTTCAGGTTAATTCACCAACCAATAATGAACAGTTCTTCTGAATCAGCCACAAACTGTGATGCCCCAAGCGAATGAAAGCGTCATCTGCGCCATCTCCTGAATGTGTTTGTTACATTATTGTAAGAATTTCTGTAGCGCTTTTATTGATAGGGCTAAAGACGTTAAAGCTCGCTCGTCTTTTGAAGTTTTGACGTTAACCGTAAGGCGATGATGATGATGATGTTGACAACGAGAACTATATTATAATCATAATGATGATTTTTTTGCGGAAAAAATCCTTAAATTTTATTCCATCCAACCGGTCCGGCACGCTTTCGATATGCTAGCATGAACTGTATTAAGATTTACTATAATACACGACGATTATATCGATTTCAATTATAATCATCACCTTTTTAGAAAAGTACATGTATAAAGACGCTTTCAGCACTAAAAAACAGTAGATGTATAATGGGCGTTTGGGGTGGCCCCAAAATTGACCCATTAAGGCCTTAGTAGCATTTTATTGTATAATCATCCGCTTTCGTGATACGGCGGTGGCGCACTGGGAACAACAACAGACTCACTACTCCAACCACCTACGATGAAAATTTTTATATCATGGTTCGCGGAGAAGACCCAGCGCTGGTTAGTTTCTTGATTAGTTCTGCCACCATCTGGTCTTTGCTTTGACTCGGCAACTCTTTTTTTCCATTCTTGCTTTGTATATCACGTTTCATCGTTCTATATTTCTCCTCCTCTCCCAGAATAAGCTTATACTCTTCATCGCTAATAGCCGTGTCTTCCAAAGCCTTAGAAATGTGGTCATGAACAGTGTTTAGCTTACTCTCCGCCAAAATACATATTTCGTCGTGTTTTGAAGCTTTAGCAACAAAACTTCTACTAACAACATTTCCAATAATATCCAGAAAACTCGTCGCTATGGCCAAACTCTCCAGAACAATACCAGGAATAAAACCAATACCAGTGGCTAACATAGCTGCCCCACCCACCCCAGTTCCAAGACTAACTATAGCCAGGCCGGCCGAGGCCCCATTAGCCACATCTACAACCCTCTTATACTTCTTGCATAGTTGTCCCCGACTTATCGCCTCAGACCTCAGGAATGCTTCTATTTCACCGATCTTCTGCAAGCGAAATGTTTGCGACGTCGTGTCTGACGAAATTGTTGACTCCATAAGCGGTGGGTACAAAGACATACTTTTTTATAGTTGCTCTATCAGTAACGTTACGTTTAACTCAATAGTTGAAGTACTTAAAACGCCTCTCTTTTTTCCTTCAATTCGAAAACTCGTTTGTCCTGGAATGAATATTGCCCTAGCTGCATCAAATTGTCCACTTTGAATGTCAACTGTACGATCGATGCTACCCGCGACTGTTATAACGCGAACTGACGCATCACCGGTACTAACACCAAACATTGTAAGCTTCCAGAACCCGCCCTCTAACGAAACCCCCTGATTGGTGGTTTGCAAAGTTATACACGGAAAACGCGCAGCGGTCAATGGAAGAGTTTGCCACGCAGTCGTGGTTACCGTTCCGGCCGCCGTATAGATATCGCGGTTGTGGTAATCGTCAGACACGAAGTCGATGTGCTGTTGAGGCACCGCGGTCAATAGCTCTGCGGTGGGCTTCGGGATGTCGTACCCCCAGTGGCCCACATCACCTAGACTGTCTATGCTGTATTTGCACATGTCTATTTCTCCGTGTTGACGGAGATACCCCCGAATCTTGTAGTGCGCGTCAGTCATATTTTTCTATACTACTGACTGTCCCCCGTGTCTAAAATATGTATAGATCTGGAAGTGTGATATTCCAAAAGTAGCTTGTGTTGGGCTGGTGGTCAAGACCGACAGCCTGAATTTTTTGTATGCACCGTCATCAGAGAAGGTGAACTCTTGTGCAGAATTAGTCAAAGTGACATTGGAGGTGATGAGCACATAAAACATATTTTCAATATCGGATGGAATCCCATGAAACTTCCAGGACGTGATACGTGGTGCAGTAGGACTAGATCCCCCAGCCAGACTAACCTTCCATATTCGCACAGGCGTCGGGCACTCAATCTGTAACCAAGTCCCACTACCCGCAATAGTGGCTCTCGATGTGGACGCCGTCTTCCACTCACCTCTCACACCCGAGTTGAATGCCATATGGGGCGGGTTAGTGGGTAAAGATTCGTTGGCTGAGGCAATAAAACCCGTTTCGGAAACGTTTCTGGATAGGGGCGGAATATGACCGCTGTAGTTGAGAATCTTGATATTCTGCGCGTATCGCCTTTCATTAGCTATCTCACTGTCCACATACAGCTTGTTAGTCAAGTACTTTGGTCCCGCAGGCGCCGTAACATTTTTCGTAGTGGCGTTGGTGATCAGCTGCGCAACTTGTTTCAAACTCACAGCGTCGCTATCGGATCCTGAAACTTCCGTTGGGAGTCCAGTCACTCTTTTACCACCCATAGCCAGATCACCGGTCATGGTACTGCCGGATTTGAGCACGCATGCGCTCCTAACGATAACATCTTGCTCGTTGGCGTACGTCTTAGCAGCTTCAGCTTTCTGGTCCGCATAGAGTCTAACGGAAGCTCCAATCTCAGCGTTTTTCACGTCAACGTATCGTTTATTTGTCACATGCAACGGTTCTGTTGGTACTCTATCACTCTTTGTCATGTTGTCGGCGATCAGCTTCGATACTTGCGCCATACTCGACGCGTCGCTTTCGGACGTTGCTGCGCTCGTAGGGAGCCCAGTAACTCTATTACCACCCATGGTTAAATCACCCGTCATTGCATCACCAGCTTTAAGCACGCATGCGCTCCTAACGATAACATCTTGCTCGTTGGCGTACGTCTTAGCAGCTTCAGCTTTCTGGTCCGCATAGAGTCTAACTGAAGCTCCAATCTCAGCGTTTTTCGCGTCCACATACCGTTTGTTAGTCAAGTACTTTGGTCCAGCCGGCGCCGTATCATTATTCTTAGTGGCGTTGCTGATCAGCTGCGTCACCTGTTTCAAACTCGCGGCGTCGCTATCGGATCCTGGAATTTCTGTTGGCAGCCCAGTCACTCTTTTGCCACCCATGGTCAAATCACCAGTCATAGAATCGCCGGTTTTGAGCACATGCCCGCCTCTTACGATAGCATGCTTCTCGTCCACATATCTTCTAGCGGTGGTGACCTTCTCATCCACGTACTGTCTGTAAGAAGCGTCGCGGGAATCTACATACCGCTTATTCACCACATGCAACGACTCCGTTGGTACTCTATCGAGTTTTACTAGAGCGCCAGCGACCGCTGTTGACACTTGTTTCCAACTCGCTGCGTCGCTATCGGATCCTGAAATTTCTGTTGGGAGCCCAGTAACTCGGTGGCCACCCATAACTAAACTTCCAGTCATTACGCCGCCTGATTTGAGCACGCACGCATTCCTGACGATAACATCTTGCTCGTTAACATAACTTTTAACAATAAGGTCCTTGTCATCTGCATACCGCCTAACGGAATCTCTCAGCCCCGCATTCTTCTCGTCCGTGTACTGCCTGGCATCGATAAGTTTTTGGTCTGCATGATTTTCGGCCGCGGTCGCCTTCTGGTCCGCGTATCGTACCACTTGTGCCCAGCTCGCAGCGTCGCTTTCAGACGCACCAGCGTCTGTGGGCAGCCCAGTAACTTTGTGGCCACCCATTTTTAGAACACCAGACATCGTTCCACCGGTGATTTGTAAGTTGTCCTGATCTATGATGTCTGCATAAGCCTTTGTCGCGGCGTCTGTTTCCATCGTGGGCGTTCCCACGTTTGTCAGTCGAAAACCTCCAGCCGACAGAATTCCCATCATGGTATCACCAGCCTTGTGGACGAGCCCAGCGGTGCTTATCTGCCCCCCTCCCACCCCACCTCCACCGTCTCTTCCAAATTTATCAACCGGCATTTTTTATATACAAAAAGGTGACGGAAGTCTAACATAAGTCAAGCACGATATCTTCAAAATTCTTTCCAGCAGTGAGCTCTCTTAGCACGGTCAGGCAGAGATGACCACAGATCACATCATCGGGACCCTGCAGCTGGAACGTCTGTGTTCTTATAGGATTTTTTAAATATCGAGAAATTTCGAGAGGTGGATCCAGCCCATAACTGTCAAAATAGACTGCTGTAGGTCCATCTATCCAATAGGCGACCCAGTGAGTACCATCACCAGAACCGGAATCCAGATTAACAACTCCACACTCCTTCTCACGAGCCACGGCGGGCAGACCATCTCGCATGAAAACACCGCGGAAATGCGGCAGACCTCGGGCAACTTTCTCTATATCGAAGTTGCTCAGCGGCTTTAGTTTTTTTGTCCGATGTACAGGCCGGATCCTTTACACATTGAACAGCAACCACCATAAGTCTGGCGCCCGAGATATAAACCGGTCCCGCGGACCTGAGCTTCGAGTTCGCGATTGTGACGCGCGGCCTCTGCTAAAGCCGCGTCGTCGATCCGTTTTTTCTCGGCTTGGGCCGCATCGCTCGCCTGTTTCTTGCGCAGAGCCTCTGCATCGCTGGCCTGTTTGTTGTGCACGGCCTTTGCCACCTCGGCGGCCCCTCCAGCCGCGGCACCCACCGCGGTTAACCCGCCAAAAATCAGCGGGAGGAGAGCCAGTAGTGGAAGAAATCCGCCCGATTTTGTCATCTTTTTCAGTTGCGTTTTGGTGAATCTCAGCTCCGTGCCAACGCCTTCCGAAATCTTCTTCACGATTCGGGCGGCTTGAACTTTTGTCAGCGCGAGCTTGTCGTCTCCGCGAAGCTGGCCATGAGTGAGCCGGATCGTGGCGCCAGTGCCGGCACGCGCAGCTCTAGCCAATGTTTGCTTTTGCCCTTCGGTCAGTGAAAGGCCGAACGCAACGTATTCAGTTTTCATTTTTGCAAAAAATATATCAAAAGAGGGCCTTGTATCTAAATGTGAAAAACGATTTCTAGTAAACGACGTTGAATTTGCTGCCATCCGATTCAAAATTCAGGAGTCGGTCACTGATCAAGACGGCATATGCTGTCGTATTATTTGGTACCCCTTCGTTAAAGTCCACCTTGATTTGTATGTCCTGTACAGAGGTTTTAAGTCGTTCGGATTGCCTGCGCACGTCCAGGACGAAGATCGGAAACAAATCTACAAATTCGATTGGTGTCGGTTGGCATGACGATTCACGCGCGTCTATGCCGCAATATTCTTCCTTGAAGTCACGTAGGGCCTTGTAAGCGCGAGAGGTTGTCCTCTTGGTGAAGTCGAGATTCATGTCAACCACGGGGTAGCGATCGGTGTTGAGCATAGCGAATATGTTGCGAACCTGTGCATGGTCAAACAGTGCCGGATTCTGGCCTTGATGTGCATTCTTTCCAGTCTGAAAAGCAACAAGAATCCAGCGTGGCTTTTCCGTGCCCGACTTAACGCTCAAACGCCAGGAAAAAGTCGTCGCTCGTGGCACCGCAATGTTGTCGCATTGCATGGCGCGGAATGCCACAGGTACCTTAACCTTTGCTTCAATCTGCTTCATAAGCATGCTTTTATACTCCAGAGCGGGTATTATATGCGGCATGAACCAGGAGAGTTTAGTCAGCGCGATCTGGCCATTGGCCGCAGCGGCTTCCTTGAAGATCGCGTCTGCGTCCCCCTGCCGGCTCAGCAGTAAGGAGTGTTTAATCCCGTATACGACTTTGTGATAATCATCGCAAAAACCGAATAGATGTCTTAAGGGAACGATGAATGAAAACGTTCCAATAGGGACGGGTTTTCCAATGATCATCAGTCGACGGGCCTCGAAGCCGATATTCGCAGCCGCCGCCGCCGCGGTCGTGTCCTTCTGCCAACACATGTTTAAACCTTCGCCTTTGGAAAAATCATCGCCGTAAACCAGCATGCCTTTCATCGTCGTGGCTTGCCCAGGAGACATGACATTCTCTATCTCGGTGTTGTTAGCCAGGTATCGAATCTGAGAGAACATGTACGGGATGGCGTTGTTGATGAATGACACCAGCGAGTCTGCGATGTAACCCGCGCCAGTTGATGTAAGCCTGCCCTCCACAAGAAGGTAGCTCTTAGAAGGCTGTGTGAAAATGTCTTGGTTCTGGATGTCTATCTGTATGGCCTGGCCATTGTTAATAGCCGCAGGGTTTTGTGATTCATACTCGCGGTATTCAAACGATTCGATGCTATTGTCATCGGGCACCGCCGAAGCGATGTCCAACATTTCACTCGGCACGTCAAATGCTGCCATTATTATAGTTAAAAAAGTTCAAGCTTCAATTATTAATCATGTTGCAAATGAATTTCATATGTGGTGGGTTAAAGATTTTTTTGCGTTTTTTGTGAATATTTTTATTTTCATTTTGCAAGAAACAGACCCCTACCATAACGACTCGGCTTTATAGTTTTGAAACCGGATCCAGCAATGCGGCTGTTTATGTCGGCCATTGTCGGAACAACGGGTGGCGGACTCACAGCCAGTTGTTTTAAGTATTCGATGCTCTTGTCGCTGAGCGCCTTCTCCAGAGGTGCGGGAACAACGGGCGCGGCAGATGAATTTTCATTTCGTAAATGAGCTTCATTTACGGCCGCAGCGCGTCTCGCTTTCACGGCACCAACAATTTGCCTGACGGCAGATGCTGTTGTGGCGCCGGCTTTCGCGACATTACCAACCGCCTTGGCAACGTTTGTGATTGTGCCTCTATTCGCCGAAATGAAGGAGCCTGCACGGCCAAGGAAACCCGCGATTTTGGGTATCCAGTCGAAAAGTCCACCACCCACGACACGACGCCGCTTTTTAATTCCAAGAACAAACATGAGAATATTTAAGTGTGAAAATCTACGCACTGCGGATGTGAAACCTTATAGTTACTGTCTCACCGCGGAGGTTTAATTGTTCACCATTCTGGTCGGTCAGCCACACACGAATGCCCTGTACGTTGCCAGCCGGTGCTACTGGTAGGTACACTAGATTTTTCGGAGACTCGATTACCTTATAGCCGGGCGACACATCCGGGAAAAAACTGTAGATTACTGGCAGCTGGCTACCATTGCGATACGATCCAGAGATAATGTCGCAATTTACCAGGATTGTGTCCACGCGGAGAATATCGACTGGATTTTCTCCCTCTTTATAACCACTACCAAGCCTCTGAGGGTTAAAACCGAGCATTTGCCTGATGGTAGATTGAGCCATATTTACCTTATATAGGGCATTCGTAATTTTTATGAAGGCGCGTAGGGTAGATGCGTTAGCTCCTATGGTAATAGGAGAATTAAAGCCGAGTGGTGCCACACCCGTCGGAGAATTTTGCTTTTCTAACTGCCTACCGATTTCATCATTAATCTGTGCGATCTCGTAGCTTCCGTCGGGCAAAATTATCGTCTTCCACGTCACACCATTGTCGGTGCTGTAGACGAACTTGTTATTTGAGCTGTCAATGTTCGGAATAGAATTATAAGTTTCAAGATTGACCAAAGCAAGCTCAAAGCGTCTTTTTGGATCCAGGTACAGCGGTGGTGAGAAAGCCGTGGTCCACCCTGTAGTATCTGAGGAAACAACTATACTAAAATTTTCCTTAGGCTGCAAAAGTTCTCGAATTTCTTCGAGTAGTTTCTCCGAGCGTTCCATCTGAGCCATGAATTTTGTTTTCTATTTCTATTTTATGAGCATGTTTCTATTCAATTCGAGTGCCAGCTCTTTGGAGATCGCACCGGAACGCAGTAACTCGTCAAGAATGGCGGAGATTTCGTTGCCGAGACCAGTGTTTCCCGCGGCCTTAGAGGCCACCAAAAGCTGCAACCTCTCTACCAGAGCGTTTGGGTCGTTGTAGAACTGCACCGCGCCGCCTCGAATCAGCTGGAACTTTTTGCTTTTCCGGCCATGAATGGGCAGACCAGACATCTGTACGAGCTTTTTAAAAGTTTCAATTGCCTGAGGCGAGTATTGCTTAGTCTTAACGAAGCGTTTCGTTAACAGGCTGAACAACGACTCATCGGCCGGAGATTCGAGAACGAGGTTGCCACCTTTAAACACTCTCAGTCTACCAGCAGACAGCGCGACGGGGTCGACGGAGAGCTCACCCAAGGCGCTACCTTGTAATTTAAGAGGAACGGCTGGGACACTGAAACCCTTTCCCTTTTTGATGAGGCTGTGGCCCGCTAGCAGTGTATGGATTCGCTTTTTATATTCCCTTAGGGCTTCAATATCTGCAGTCACCTCATCTACCTTTTCTTCGTCTTTTTCCTTTTTAGCATTCTTTTTCTCTTTGCCCAGGGTGTGGCGATTATAGTGATTTACCTCACCGATTATCTTTTCAGCACCTGCAATGTCGGCTAAATCGAGCTCGCTCGGAGGTTTAAACCCATGCCTTATGATTGCCTCGACGTTGAGATATTTGTTTGGATCGACTAACAGTGCGGGGGGGATTCGGGATGCTGCAAGCGCTGGAAGGGCTGGAGCAGCCGTTGGAGCTGCTGTTCCTGCGGAATCACCGAACAAAGCTGCTATCGGGTTAAAATTAGCAGACTCTGAAATCTGCGCCGGCAAATCCTGCAAAGCGCTGGTAACTTTCTGCAGCTCCTTAGACGTAGCCACCTGGGATTCAGCCGTGGCTGTGGCTATTGGTTTAAAAAGCTTTGTCGCATCGTACTGAAGGTTGGCTTCGCCGAGCTTCTCATCCACGAAACGCTGTCTCAATCGATTTCTGCGAGCTAAATAGTCCTGAGTCAAGGCGTCTCGCTCCTGTTTAGACGAAACTTTTGTCCACATCGTGGTTGTATGTCGGCTATATGTTGCCTAATCGTGTCTTTAAATACTTGCCTTGGGCTTATAGAAGCGATCGAACCCGCAACGATATTTTCCATCGTATACCTTGGACGTCAAATCTATGACTGCGAATCCATATGGCTGGGCAGCACACTCGCTGAAGAACGTACGGAACTCATCGAAAGACATGTCACCCCCCACGAACGTATCGTGAATGGCTCGTAAATTCTTGCTATCCTGGTTGAAGAGGACTATAAGATTAGCATTGTCACGGATCGCTTGCTTCGGAATTCGAAAATAATTCTGTGTTAAGTAGAAGCAGTCCGCGCCACCGTGTCGACCCATAGTGAAATACCTTTCAATGGGCGACTGTTTTTCAAGCATGACGTCATCGAAAACTAGAAGGCTTCTGGCATTCTTATTTAATGATTCAACTGGAACTATTTCATCTGAGCAAGAGTGAAAGGAAGCCACTTCCTTACCGGCAACTTTTTCGAGTTCTGTTATCCAGTCCCGGAGGAACTGATATTTTTCCTGTCCCAGAGACTTCGAGTATAGATACAGCCGGTCAAAACGTAGATACCCCTTTTTCAGAAGGAGGTTGAGCAGTAGGTTTGTTTTCCCACATCCGCTAGGCCCACAGATTATACACCGTATGCTGGATGGCAACAACCAATGGTGGTGTTTTTTCCCATCGTCGGCTTCGAGATCGAAATTTGTTATTTCCATATAGAGACAACGAGTTATGATTGTATTCAACGAAAACAATGTATTGCCTACGATGTAAGAAACATACTGAGACTTCAAATGAAACAATCGTCGAGTTACGAAACGGTCGGCCAGCCAAGAAGGGAACCTGTGCCGTCTGCGGTGCAAAGAAGAGCCAGATTTTGCCTTCGAAAGCGCGAAAGACTGGTGGTTCTCTACTGAATAGCGCTCTTAATGTTCTGCCTCTGCCTGAGATGCATATGAGCCTTCCATCCGGTATGTCTTCGGAAGAGAATCCGGGAGGTTCTTTTCAGAATACGGGAAAGTACTCTTACTGTGGACCATTCACAAAACTCGATAAACGGCTGTCACAGCGCTATCACGGTGTTAATCAGCTCGACCGTGCGTGCCTCCACCATGATGTGGCTTACGCAGTTCATAAAGATACCCCAGGGCGTAACCACGCAGATGACATCCTCGCTGCAGCCGCGTCGAAGATCGCACTCACCGATGAAACTCCAGATTATGAGAAGAAGGATGCCCGGCTCGTATCGGCCATTATGTCAGCAAAGTCGAGGCTAGGGATGGGTGTTGGACGGCGGCGCTAATGAAAATCATTTGTGTATGTGTTTACCTGTTTGTAATATATAGTATTACTGAAATGTCTAAGCACCTTTCAGCCGTCTATTACAGCCCTAGAGGTTACTGGCGAGGTAAGGCTGCGGTGAAGAAATTAGCCTCAGCCGCCAAAGTTTCCGAGGCGGAGGCTCGTGATTGGCTGAAGAAACAAGCGGTGTGGCAGATTTATCTTCCCGTTCCACGCCGCATACCGCGTCCAAAGTTCGATGAAAATCGACCAAACGCCGTACACCAAGCCGATCTCTTGTTTTTACCTCACGATAAAGTAGGTCGAAAGACTTATAAATACGCTCTCACTGTTGTTGATGTTGCCTCACGATACAAAGAAGCTGAACCGTTGATAAACAAAAGTGCGACCGAAGTCGCCGCCGCTTTAAGCCGGATCTATAAGAGGGGTCCATTGACTTGGCCTCGACTTCTTCAGGTCGACCCTGGCCGCGAATTTATGGGTGATTTTACACCGTTGCTGGTGAAGCACGGCGTTCTTGTAAGACGCGGACAGGCCGCAAATCATCGCCAACAGGGCATCGTTGAACGTTTCAACCGTACTCTAGCTGAGCGACTCTTCGGTGCTCAATACGCTCAGGAATTGCTCCTGGATGCAAGGGGGTCATCCGAACGGTCAGTGGAATGGGTTCGACGATTGCCCGAAGTTGTAGCTGCACTAAACGATGAGCCGACGCGCTTGCTCGACATGAAGCCGGTTGAAGCGATGAAAGCTGCTAAAGTGACACAGAAGCCCTCTCATTCACAAATGAAAACTCGTTTGTGGGGAATGGATGAGCCTATTCTCGGACACGACGTTCTCGTCCGCTATTTGTACGCTCCCGGCGAGCTCGAAGGTGGAAGCAAACGTGCCACCGATCCTAACTGGTCGCTCACCATCCACGCTATTTTGGATGTTGTTCGGCAGGCTGGTAAACCGGCTTTATACCATCTAGTTGATGGGCCTGGCCGCGGTTTTGTACGTGAGGAGCTGCTTCTGGTGCCTATGGGCACTGAGCTACCCCCCGATAGAATACTCAACCGTCGTTGATTTTGTAGTGCCCGTATGCCAGCGTTGTTATCCCATCGGCCTCGATCCACTTTTTTGTGTCTAATGGAGAGAGGCTGATCTTATTCTGCTCGTACACTCCGATCTGGTGGTCGTGGCTTCGAATCACGACTTGTGTGTGCCGCATCTCTTCTCGTTCGAACAGGCACTCCTTGTATAGCTCGTGATGCAGATCCTTCTTCACAACTGCTCTCTGAACGCCTTCAGCTTTCCTGATCTCTGAACCGCCCGATTTTAAGATCGAGTACATCTTCGGACGCAGTCCCACGAATTCGGCGATGGCCAATCCGTTACATTCATCCTTGAACTTGCCCACGACTTTCTTGTTCTCGACGTCGTAGTATGGGCTGTCTCTAGAAAACTCACTAAAGTCGTATAGGTGTTTTTTGTTCCACATATCGGCATAGGCGTTCGGAGTTTCCACCTGAAATAACAGGCTGTCAGTGTCTGTGTATAAGAGTTGGGCATTGTTGCCGTACTCGTTTTTCACATCGTTGTACCAGAAGTCGTACATCAGATGCTTGCTGAGGTCGAGGACAGCCTGGCCGACATATACAGGTCTGTTTAACTTGAGCTTGTTCTTCAAACTGTGAATCGCGGCGAGTTGGTCGTTGAAGATTTTGTGTGATATGTAGGCCGGGTCGGCAATTAGTTTACGAAGTTTGTCAACTTTTGAGGTCGGTACCAGGTTAACTCTGATTCTTTTTCTAAGATTTTCCATGGTCTTTCCAAAGACCGCATTATTAGCCAGTTTGAAGAAATCCTTCTCAAACTCCGACGTTGCCTTCGCTCTCAATTTCGTATTCATCTCGATGTATGGAGCCATCCATGCCTCCTGTCTAAACTTAATGACACGATGAATTTTAGAAACTCGTAGCCCTAACGAGTGGTAGAGTTTGAGATTTCTATGATGGACCACATACCGCTCCTTAGGTCGTAGGCTTGGTACTAACTTCACATGCTTTGTGAACTTGCCTCCCAACTCGTTCATAAGCACATTCTGATAGTCACTCAACCACTCCTCTTGGACTGTCAGGATCTCCGGTGCTAAGGGGTAGTCGCTATGTGATTCGTGGAGGTGCTCCGGGTACCCGAGATCGACTTCAAGTAGGAAGCCTTCAGGCGCGTCATCTGGAGTTTCCAACACTTCGTCGAGAGTAGGACTTTCCCAGCTAAATCCTCCAACTGGTAGTGGCTGTTGCATCGCCCAGCCGTAAAGATTATTCGCGTCGAGGTACATGATCCAGTTGTCTGGCTTCGTGGTATCGTAGTCGGGGCATTGCGGGTTGTTGGCTTTTGCGAAGCGCTTAGATACCATCGAGATTCCACCTCGGAGACCTTTCTCTACGAACAAATGCATATCTATATCGGTTAAAAGTTCGAGCTCGATTTTTGTCTTTTTCAACAAAGCGTCCCAGGCCATTCCTGGCAGGCTGAAGTAATTTGCCGGATCTAAACTGTAGTGCTTCATCGATGTGGATCTGAAGGTCTCGAATACATCGGCTAATAGAAGTACATCCGTGCGGAGATACAAGTCGTGATAATCGCCCAGAGTTTTACAATCAAACTCGTCCCACACTCGTTGTGCGTGTTGATAATCCTCGTCAGAAATGCTCTCTCGTGTGAGCTTGCTGTAGAACGCTTCCTTGGGTGGAAGTCGGTCTTCGTCGAAGCGGTGGTAATCGTCAATGTGCTCGTAACAATATACGCCCTTTCGCCTCAAAAGATCTAGTTTTGTCCCATCATTGTGTACGAAATTTTCCTTTATATACGCCGTTGTGACTTTCAGATCCTCAAGCGACAGATTTCCTGATAATTTATCCAACGAGCTGTTTAGAAACTGGAGACTATCAATGAACTGCAGTTGTCCAATGTTAAATGTCATGTATTTCTCCATATTGTTTGGGATGCAGTTAATTTCAGTTTTTTCATCCTGTGCGGCTTCACAGCCTCCGATCGCTTGCATGATGAGATGGCTGTCGTAGCCTCGCAGATTGTGGAAGACCACTGGTACCTTACACTTATCTGGATATATTCTAAGTTTGAGGTTGCAGGCGTTATGAGCGGCACCTCGATACTTACCGGTAATGTGACAGTGGTCGCGAACTCTATCCTCTTCGAGCGCATTTCCGCAGATGTGACAATCGATAGCTTCGCGGAATGATTGGCGATCAACTGCTGACATAACCATCTTAGCTGGGGTGGCCAGCCTTTGTTTGATAGAGTCCAGCTCGCCTTGTATTCGTTGTAGGAATTGTTGCACGGCGTCCTCTCCACGATATAAAACTGGTTTCTTGGTGCGGCCATCGTATCGAACCACTATGTAACAGAAGCTACACGGTTTCTGCTCAGCTATCTGTCTGGTGTTGCTCTCGTTGGGATTCATGGCCGCATTTAGGACTGGCACGTTCAACGCCTCAAAGTCTGCGTATATGATATATGGGGTTTGCATCTGTTTGTGGTGGTTCTGGAATTTGAGGATATTTTCATCCTCTTTTGGCATCTCAATCCGCTGAGGCTTCTGACTAATGCCCTTACAATCCTTGATATGGACATCCAGCAAGTCTTGTCTACAGAATACGTGTAGGCAACGACGACATGGATGTTTTCGTCCTTGAAATTTGCTGTTTTTATAAAGCATGCGGGCTAGATCCTTGATCCAGACATAATGAAAATTTTCATTTGCGTCGTCGGCCAGTAGTAGAAGGTCAAGATTGTGGACACTGGTCCGGTTCGAAATGTGAATTGGATATAAAGCTTTATCCCACCCGAAGACTGAGACGCTTATAGTTGGGTTTTGACGCTCAAACTTGTCGATATCTGTGACCTTCACTGGAAATTCTATACCGTCGAAGTTTAGCTCGAGGAGGTGGGCACGATACTTACTGGGACGATAGGGGTGTTGTCTAAAATCTACTGGATACATAGCGCTTAATATGGCCCACTCGAAGCATCGGTTATCTTCATTCTTGACATTAATAACCGTGCGAGGGGGTATGTACTTTGGTGTGGGAAAGTAGCTCTTACCTCGGAAAGGCTTATATCTTGCAAAACTTAGGTCTAGCGCCACGACGCGCCTCACCCTCCACCCCGACCCCTCATTGGTGTAATCCTCGAGGAGTTTTAGTATTTCGGCCTTGGCCTTCCGTATAGCCCCTTGGATTTTACCTGCATTGGTAATTGGCACTGCTGTGCTTCGAAAGTAGGCGGTATTGGTAATGATGCCTGGGGGCGCGTTGCCACCATACACATTATCAACGGTCGGTGCCAGCTTTTCCAACTCAACTGTCAACACTTGCGAGTATTTAAGACCGTCTTGTTTCAACAGCTCTTCGTTGAGTTGTGCCTCAATGTTGTGCTCCATTGCACTCAAGAAAGCTAACGCATCTCCTTCCAGCCTGTGGTTAAGAGGTACTTCTGCACGGAAGTCTCTCAGATGCTGATTGGCGAGCTCTTTGTGTAGTAGAAAGGGTGGTGGCCCACCTCTATCCTTCTTAATTAGGAGTGGGTCGAATTGTGCCAGAAGGGCCTTACGTTTTGCCCCTCTGTGCTTACGCGCTGGAGGAATTGGCCTTGGAAGCAGTGGCTGTAGTAAGCGCCTTTTGACTGCATCTGGGATTGGTTCGTCTAAGATATTCTGTAGAACAGCTCGAAGAGCTGGGGGACCAGTAAACTCACCCAACAATTGTTCAATTTTTTCATTCGTGGACAATGCCATAGTTATAAAATTAGCTTATATTACTGTGGCAAACTTTTTTCCTTAATACAATAACAGAATCGTTTCTTTAATTGAGAATTTTGTTACTCTACTAATATGTTCGATAGTCTTTTCCATTCTTTCTCAAATTCACGGGTTAGTCCGCAGCGTCGTACTCTTGATTTTATGACGTAATAACCACAACGTATACACTCACCCAAATGGTTTTTAATACCCCTTCCACATTTGGCGCATGGTCTGGTCTCGTAGCCATTTCGCAGCTGTGCTAAATGTTTGAAACAATACTCCCCAATGCACCTACGACAGCAGAGGGTTGTTTTGCCAATAACGAGCCACTTGCAAAAGTTTTGCCCTAACATTATATTTTTATGTATACCATAACCTGTTCATTTTTTTAAATTGAAAAATGACCCGGTTTGGGCCGGCCTCGTGGGAGGTTCTCGGCCGGCAGCAAACGGTACTTTACATTTTAAAAAGCTTCTTTGGCAGACTTAGGGCTTGGGGAGTTCCAAGCAATGATATCCAAAGGCACAGCTTTAAAGCCAATCTGTTTATAAAGGCTAGTTGGTCACGAGAAGGCTTGGATGCACTGGCTTCCCGCCGCACAAAATACGCTCTAGTAAATCGAAGAAACGTCTCGTAGATATGTCTAGATTTTGTAGCATAATATGAATTATGTCATTATAAGCCACCACGGCTTCTGGGGCGCCTTAAAAGTGGTGTCCCCTTATTTTAAAAGGCGGTGGCGGCTTCAAGGCGCTATATAACATCTACTTCCCCTTTTATGACCCGCACCTCGTAGCCTACAGAATGCAATTTGATAACACATACCGTAATGATCTTGATTCTGCTGCGCCAAGCGGTTGATGCCTTGTGCATTAAGACCACGGCTATTAAAGTAGAGGGGGAAGGGCCAGATAACCTCTATTAAACAGCACCTTCCTTCCCCCTCTACTTTAATAGCCGTGGCGACATCCGCGACTGTTGTATATATAGGCAGCCCGTAGATTGTCATTCACCGCTTAGGTCCTCTTCAGAGCTCTCAACTAAATCTCCAAATGAGGACCAAATGTCAGAAAACAAAGATCGATCGTTGGAGTCCGTGCGTTGAGGTCTCTCTCTCTTTTATGAAGCGCCTCTCTCTCTCTCTTTCAGTGGCGTCCAGAGCAACAATGTTGAATGAACCACTTCTGCTCAGTCATCTTACTGTAGTGTAGAATGAATAACCAAATGCACCCCCCCCCCCAATATTTTGGACAAGTTTACGCCAGTGACCATGTATATGACCCTGTCTGTGACCCTGCCTGTGACCCTGCCTGTGACCCTGCCTGTGACCCTGTCTGTTGGGGAGGCATTATCAGATCATAGTTGCATTGTATTGTATATGCAGAGATCAGACGCCGTAGAAGAGGACTACTTCCGGTTCTCATAAGCCAAGGCTAAGCAATTGAAGACGATAAAATTTCATACCTATAGCTGTCTGTCTTCAAAAGAATTCTTCTGCAGCTTAATATGTTACAACCACCGGAGATCACCATGGCGACTGTATTATAGTTGAGGTAAGGTCTTAATTCTCCAGCTATTAATCGCCACTATAGGCCTATATACCAATCAACGATCAATCGATGGCGCAAACTTTCTCAGATCTGAATGGATTGTTAATTCATTTTGACATCAGATTCTGTGTTTCACTTACCGGATGTTGTTTCATGCTGTGTATGAACAAATCGTGACTAACAGTTCAGTGTTCTGTTCTGTCAGGCTCTGCGATGGTTGATGTGGAGGTCTGTGGTGGACCCAGTATAGTCCTACCCTCGAGCTACATGGTGAGCGTGAGACCTAGGAGTGGGCGTAGGTCGTGGGTATGAGGACAGGGCTTTTGATTATGAGTTTGCACAGCCTGCAGGCCAGGCTGAGCATGCACACAATCAGTGCACCTTCTACCCAAGCTGATTATGCGCCGGTGTAGGCTATACATGTGCAAAGTGTGTATGCACTCGACTGCGTTGACTGGGGACAGACAGGCCGAGTAATATTCGACTCACAGGTCATGCATATTATGCCGAGCGAGGTTCTATTGGCTGTTGCCGTAGGCCCTTCATTCAGTCCATTCTATATAGAGCTGAATTTGAGTTCTTTTTTGGATTACACAACCTCCATGAGAGTGGCTCAATATTTACGAATATCTTCTGTAAAAGATCAGGACTGGATCGGTGGGACGGTTGGGGTTGGACCCCTAAGCAAAAATCAACCCCTAGCCGTGATGCATAAATGGTAGATGGTTGCTTTTTAATTCTCCCCTTCGCCTACAGTTCATTCCAATAATGGTTCTGTGTATATTCATGAGAGTCTGGGTGGATGCTAAATGACGCTGGCCTTCCAATAATGCCCAGAGTCAGTACAAGGAAAATAAAATGCAAACGGGTGCGTTGGTGAGCACGATGGCCTTTAACTGTTCTCATTTGTCTGGTTTAGTGGCGTCTACCAATGAGGAGAGGGGCTTGTGAAGAACGATCTCCCACAGTTGCCAGAAGTGGGGTGGGGGTTAACGTTTTCGATATAAACTGGGGAAGGTTGTTGATTTCCGATTATATATTTAATTTATGTATCATGTATAATTGTATGTTATCAAAAACACATGTTATCTCGGAGCAACGAACCCAAGGTTCGCTTGAAGTAACATATTTAGAACAGTCTGATATGTATAAAAAATTAATTTACAGTTCTGAGTGACTTCTGAGCCGTTTATATATAAGTGGGCCAGAGTGGGGAGGGAGTTTGTTCTCCCATTCCAGTTGGGAAGGGGGTTAGACATCACTGGTCTGGTTGATTTGAGTGGTTGATTTACACCATTGATCAATGTTCAATCCTCTGTGTGATCTAGACACTTGCCATTGCGCAGACAAAATTTAATAGTTGCTCGCTGCAGGTCTCGACTTAATTGGGTTTCTTGAGGACAATCTGCAAGATTCAAGGTCCGTAGTCTGATTCGAAGTTGGCTGTTCAAGCGTTGCTCCTAATCATTCTGACTAATCTGAGGATTTTGCGCACAAGTTATGTATGGTTGTTAGGAACTTACATGTACATGGTCAGTAAATGGTCAATACATGGTCAATATAGAATTAATACATCATCAATACATGGTTATTACATGGTCAGTATATGGTCAATATAATGGTCAATGAATGTTTTTAGAAAACAGTCACCTGTCGAAGTGGACGCTTCTTGGAATCTGAATGACAATTTCAAGGGTAAACGAGGCAGACTTCATCTTCTGGCGGTTATAACCCACGGTCAATTCCCTCCTCGACCCATAAACTGAGGCAGATTTATGGAGCACGTGTGGATCTGTTTAACCAAATGTTAGACATCACCTTGTCTTGGAGGGAGAGCAACCTATCTGATTATGATGTGTGGGATACCTGGCATATCGACTGAGGTCACTTTGCACCTATGCACTGTTGGAGTACAGGTCATATTTCTCTGTAACTGTCAATCTATGTATCAGATGGATCGTTGATGACATTATTTCCAAGCATAGAACAGTTTGCAAAATAAGAAGGAATAGTTTGAACATGCGTTCTATTGATAAGAAGAGTTTGCAAAGATTGATGAAGAAGTCAGAATATAAATCTTACCTTCTCTCGGTCGTTCATTCTTTTTCAGTGATCGAACATCTCAGCATCAGTATCTAAAAGATGACCAGATCTGGTTACTTCGACAAATGACAAACACACGTCGTCGTGATGGACAGACTTTTATATCCACGCTCTACATAAAAGTGTAGAATAATTCGATCCTCAGTGTGATTTGGCGTTTCTTTCAGTTTCAACATTAGCAGTGGACAATTTCTTCCTCGTCAGATGAGCGACAGAGAGTGGCTTGGCTGCATTTGTCACGAGGAAGTCACTGCACATTATGTAGGTCGAGGTTGCTAGTCAATAAAATATGTAGGTAGCGTGTGTCGATTTAAGCGAAGTGACTGAGCATGCAGTGGCAGAGAGACCTCCTGGCCAGCGTTTCTGGTGAGTGAGAATGAACCTTTATCTGTTGGAAAGCCAAAGGTACAACGCTTTCATTTCGAAGATTCTTAAGTATGTTAAGCTAAGAAGTGACATGTCCTGACACATAATAAACACACACACACAGGCACGTCAAATAAACCAATCTCGTTATGACACAATGTTATGATTATGTCACAATATCATAACATAACCATAACATAACATAACCAAAACATAATATAACCATAACATAACATAACCAGAACATGGCATAGCCCATAACACAACCATAACCATAACATGACATAACCATAACTGAACATAACCATAAGTAGCAACTTCCGTTCCGTTTATGGTCCTTAATGTTTCCTGTTGTTTTCTTCTAAACCAATCTGTAAGGAAGATAAATATTATGTTCAAGATACAGTTGTATTGTGTTGTTTTCTGTGACATAACATGGGGTTCAAGATAGTGTAAAAGATATTAGGTCTGAGCCACTGATAGTTGATCTCGCACTCACACCCTAATCTCATCCAATCAAATCTAATCAAATTCAAATCTAATCCAGTACCTACAAGACAACACTGGCTTCGTCTCAGAAGAAGAACAATGAACGAAGAGGATTTGAACGAACGAAGTTTCATCGACGACTAACGACCTACATACAGTCCCACAGCCCTATATAATACAGATTAGGACCCAACTATATCCGCATTTTGAAAACAATATTGCCATAATTACATAGGCCATTGTTACTAAGCGGTTTATTAGTATCATTGTTACTACTCATGACCCAACTACATCCGCATGTTAAAAGTAATTGCTATAATATTATATAAGTCATTGTTACTAAGCGTTGAATTAGTATTGCCGCAGTAGAATTCATTCGATTATAATTAGTTCTCTGTTGGTAATCCAGACGAAATAGTGTACTATTCCGATATAGAACAAGGTCATTATAATTACTCTCTATTGCTACTTCAGTGTAAATCTCAATTTATTGTTAACAGCTGCGTTTTGACAGTTGCTGTCTGATGGAATAAACGAATATACAATAAAATTATGACTACTAATACTACCCCAATTCACACTTCGACTACTGCAACTCGCCCTGTTATCGTCGTCATTATCATCACTGTCGTCGTCATCATCATCACTGTCGTCTTCGGCCAGGCATGAAGCAGAAGAAGGAACGCAGCCCCCCCCCCAAATGAGAAGCAACCATGGCTTTGAAGGGTTATGGACTTTTTAGCGTCGGCCGATGAGGTCGGTGACCAAATGGTCTCCCTCGCTGCCTTCTCTTCTTTCTCACTGACGATGTGCGGTCGATGGCTGTGAATAGAACCGTACAGATATACACCAGCACAACGATGCACCCCTCTGACTCATTCGCCATACACACACACACACACACACACACACACACACACACACACACACACACACACACACACACACACACACACACACACACACACACACACACACACACACACACACACACACACACACACACACACACACACACACACACACACACACACACACACACACACACACACACACACACACACACACACACACACACACACACACACACACACACACACACACACACACACACACACACACACACACACACACACACACACACACACACACTCACACACACATACACACACTCACACACACACACACACACACACACACACACATACACATAAAAATCCAGGATCCGTAACTGAACTGCCCGACCTCTCAACTTCTCTTAGAGGGCAAGTGATTGTGGGCCATCGCCTATCATGCCTATGTTCATATCCGCATAAGAGGAGTAGAAGGAGGAGGTGGTGGAGGAGGAGGAGGAGGAGGAGGAGGAGGAGGAGGAGGAGCAGCAGCAGCAGCAGCAGCAGCAGCAAGAAGAAGTGTTTTGGAAGGAGGAGGAGGAGGAGGAGAAGGAAGATTTGGGGAGGATGAGGAGTTTGGGGAGGAGGTGCAGAAGGAGGAAAAGTTCTTTGGGAGGAGGCAGAGGACGAAGAGTTTGGGGAAGAGATGGGGAAGAGAAGTAGGAGGACGAGGACAAGGAGGAGGAGGGGTTGAGGACGAGGACGAGGAGAGAAGTGAAGACGTTTAGCAGCCACAGTTCGCTTCAGACGAAATCCCACAGAGAAAACTCTCGTTTAAGAATTCCATTCGTCTTCTTTCTCTTCCGCTTCTATTCTTCGATTATAAAGTGCATATATATCATATGTCATCGAATAGGAAACAATGGAGAGTGTTCACCATGACCATCGCTAGAGCTCCACGAGCTGACAGCACAAGGTAACAAGGTAACAAGGTATATATATATATATATATATATATATATATATATATATATATATATATGTATGTATAATCATGTCAAATGTAAATTACACGGTTTTCTAAAGCGACCGTAGGCTCTGACCCTGCTCACTTTCCAAACAAACAAACGATCGGATGGGACCCTCGACTACGCGTGACGGAATAGGTGCCACGCCTTTTAAGGTCCCCTTGTGTACACGAATAGGTGGTCATAAAGGGTTTCTGGTACGGCCTCTTTAAATATGCTTATGCGTAGGCCGCACCTCAATACATCTTGTCCTGACTGCGTCTTAAGCAGAATTTAGCAACAAAGGAATTTCCTTAAGGTATTCATAAAATGTAGACCTATTCACTCAATGGCCTTTCTATTCATGTGACCAACTGATAGTTTCAGGTGTACATAAATTATGCCAACCATTTTTAAACGCTCTGCATAATCTATTTATAGGTATAATTATATGTTCAATCCCGCAGTCAGAGCTTCATTTACTCGCGGTATGACACAGACAGACGGACGGACAGACAGACAGACAGAAAGGCAGCAGACAGACAGACAGACAGACAGACAGACAGACAGACAGACAGACAGACAGGCAGACAGAGTAGCAGATAGGCTTGGAAGACAAGCAGGCAGGCAGAGAGGTAGGCAGCTATACCGACGGATGGAGGGAAGGAACGGACATGCAGACGGACAGACAGAAGGACAGACGGACGGAGAGCATGATGCTCATTAACGATTGTGTGACCAGCGATGTGTAATTGCCTATATATACACGAATCCCACATCACAATCTAACGCAATAAACACTATTTTAAAGGCGACTCTTTCTAATTCGACTGCAGCTGAAATGACGAGCAGGAGTTGTTTGAACTGTTATTGAAAGTTTCTTTCCGAGGAGAAAATGATAGACTTGCTGTTGGTAAATGCCTAGATAGAAACGAGGCTAACATTTAATATCTTTGTCTTCATGATTCTATAGCATACAAACAGGTGGTGGCAAACAAGAGCCGTGTTTAACTATCACTTGAAAACAGAAACAGGATAAAAATGTCGGACAGATGAAGCGGTCATTTCCAATAACTCTAATAATTAGACAAATATTATAAAGTTCGCATCTGGCACATTTATGACTCGCCCAAGAGAAAACAGGAACTTCATGGTAAATTATACTTGTGTTCATGTAAGGAGGAGGAGGAGGAGGAGGAGGAGGAGGAGGAGGAGGAGGAGAGGAGGAGAAGGAGGAGGAAGAGGAGGAGGAGGAAGAGGAGGAGGAAGAGAAGGAGGAGGAGGAGGAGGAGGAGGAGGAGGAGGAGGAGGAGGAGGAGGAGGAGAAGGAGGAGGAGGAGGAGGAGGAGGAGAGGAGGAGGAGGGTAGTAGACGGATGCTGACAAGGGCCACACACCGAACTATTACAACGACCACCAAAAAACAAACAACTAACCTAACAACCAGACAAACATCCACCAAACTACGAAACAACCAAAAACACAAACATTTAACCAAACAACAACAAAACAACCAACCAACCAAACTACCACTCAAACAAACAACCAATCAGATAGCCAAACAACTAACCAAACAACGACAAAGCAAGTGAGTGAGTGAGTGAGTGAGTGAGTGAGTGAGTGAGTGAGTGAGTGAGTGAGTGAGTGAGTGAGTGAGTGAGTGAGTGAGTGAGTGAGTGAGTGAGTGAGTGAGTGAGTGAGTGAGTGAGTGAGTGAGTGAGTGAGTGAGTGAGTGAGTGAGTGAGTGAGTGAGTGAGTGAGTGAGTGAGTGAGTGAGTGAGTGAGTGAGTGAGTGAGTGAGTGAGTGAGTGAGTGAGTGAGTGAGTGAGTGAGTGAGTGAGTGAGTGAGTGAGTGAGTGAGTGATTTGAAATGAGTCATCATTAACAGCGCCCTCTAGAGAGGTTGTCACAGACATATGTCATAGAAGGCAGACGTTAATGTTTTGATGATGTGAGGATGATTTGATGACTGACCTGGAGGAGGAACTGATGATGATGCGATGCTGCTGAGGATAGAATTAACGAAACAACGAACTGGCGCTATATAACGCTCATCGTCAGACTAGACGACCAGACGACTAGACGACCATCAAAACGTTGTTTACATATGCAAATTTTCCTTATGAATATGCATAAGAGGTTGATGAATATTCAGCACCTGTCTTACATCGAGTAGTGATAACGAGGTCTTGATGGAGCTGTCCTGCTTTGCATAGGAACAAAGGCATCGACGACGACGACGTTGTTTACCTTTCCCTCTGGCTTCCCTCCACTCTTCCTCCTTCCTTCCCTCCTTCCTTCTCTTATCCATCGCTCACCACCAACAGGCGCCAGCAGCAGCAGCAGTAGCAGCTGGCAAGGCAACACTCGATGCATGGACTGCCAGGTTCTGTACAATGGGCTCCGAATGTCGATCAATACTTCAGACAGGGAAAAGGAAGACGAGGAAGACTGGAGTGGTGGGAAATTGAGGAGGAATATGAGGAAGAGAGGAATGGTGGGAATTTGAGGAGGAATATGAGGAAGACTGGAATGGTCGGAATTTGAGGAGGTATATGAGTAAGAGAGGAATAGTGGGAATTTGAGAAGGAATATGAGAAAGATAAGATTGAGGGTGCGTGAGGAATATGAAGAAGAATGCGATGAACAATAGTAATAGAAGGAAGTTGGGAAGAAATGCGACATTTCAGCGATTGAGAAGGACAATAAGAATAAATTTGTTATCCTATATAAGAAGACACGGAAATGCGATGGGAGACGAAATTAGTTATAAGGAAGAGGAGGAAATGTGAACCTAAGGAAATCCTCCTTTATTCTCACAAACGTTACCGAATCTACGTCTTATGCCACAGTGCTAAAGAACAGACGTGGACGTTTATAGTTCTACTAGCTGTAAACCCGTGAAAAATCACGGTATAGCCTATAAAAACAATTATTATTGCAGTGATAACAATAACGTCATATTATAGGCCAATAGCCGTCGTCAAGACAACCGTCAAGACAACCGTCGCCAAGGCGGCAGTATAGTGACGTCACAATAGTGTTTGTTTACGGGACAGACAGACAGACAGACAGACGTACAACGGTTATTATGTAAGTTGATGATCTATAGCGACTATGTATGTGGCCTCTGCGATGCTTGCTTCCAGTGAATTGATCAAGTGACAACCTTAACCACCGCTGTTCCTTTGAATGATGCCTCACCATTTCAGGGCCTCGTGCTCTGACAGTGCTACAGCGACCACATGGCCTCGACATTGCTTTTTTTAATTATTTAATCGGGTGAGATCCTTCACCATCATAACCCGTTTTAATTGGTGCCACGCCATTTAAGGTCCCCGTGTACGGACCATGTTAGCCGGAGATTAAAATCTTCGGGTGTGTTCGCACACACGTGTGTAGATTGATCCTTCTGGTTGTGCGACGAGATCTTTTGCCAACAAGTTACAGGCGTCGATTAATTTTTTAATGCATTGCATGTTTTTAAATGTATGTGATCCATCCTTCTCTCTTCCTGCCTATTCATTCATATTCCTGCCTATTCCTGCATATTCATGCCTATTCATGCATAATTTATTTCCATTTCGCCACCCATGAATCGTTTACAATGTTTTAATGTTCACGAACAACAAACTGAGATTATCATAGAATTGGATTTTATTTCTTCGCCAGTCCATTCTGTGAGTTTGTACATTTATAAATCAGTTGAAAACCATATTTGAAATCAAGATATTACATCAGTTTATTTTGGACATTCTATCACTATTACAACCTATCAATATGACATCTTTCTATCACTCAAAAGGAAAAACGTATCGCTATGACTTTCAATCAATATGTTAAACCAATAAACCCCAATGCGGCAGAATGTTTGAAAGAACATTGATTGTCCGGTTGAGCGATGAGTCATGGCCACCAACGTCGTACAAGGGCTGAAGAGAAACGTAATATCCGGCTTCATTCGCATAGTCAGATATTCATCATAATTTCATCAAACAATAAACTTGTTAACAATTCGATGAATTCTGATGAACTTCAAAGTCCAGAGGAAAAACGATCGAAAACTGAGATCAAGACGAAAGCGATATAATAGATCTGTAGTAAATGTCTTCAAAGTTGAATTCCTTTTCTGAGGACAGATCGAAAATCACGTAGAGAAGCACAGACTGCGTCAGATCTTAATGCCAGACAAGATCTGAAATATATAGAAGTTACATCACAGAATCAGATTGAAAACCGTTCCGTTTCTTTAAGAAGAGATCCCACCTGCCTACTGATTTTGTTTTGACTAAGCGCCTGTGAATAAACTGGACTCTGCTTTTTTGGCGCTGTAGAAATCTCGAGGTTACTATTTATCGCAGACATTTCCTGCTGCAACAGATCTTACAGGGACGAACAACGTGTGTAAAAGAAAGCATTCGCTAGATGGAGTGGACACTCATGCTCTTCACAAGGCAACAACTAACGGGCGATGCGTTTACTCTTCATATTATTATTCGGTCACATGAAACTCACTTCGTTTCCACAGTACCATGGAGCAAGAGCTCTTTCCGCTTTCATTGACTATTCCGGTTTACATTTTCTAATTACATTTCCATTAACATTAAACCAAGTTATCACACGTGTAAGTAATAATATCCAACTGTGGTATCGCTGTCCGTCTGTGATTGTAATTAATAACTTCTATCGCGCCGGTGTTTAACGCACAAGGCGTCAACCAAGGACACACCAAAACCAAGCGATAATCAGATCAGTCTGTGAGAGTCAGTTGCCAAATGAATTCTGACTATTGCTTTGTAATGCTGTGTTGTCTGTTTCTGCACCTATCAATCAACTGGTTTCCACGACTTAGCTTTCTTTGTGCGGAGTATATGATTACCTGAATGAGGTTGTTAAGACCGAACAGGTATCCATCCTCGTGATTTCCGATTTGCCATCTGTCGATGTGAGTCAAGATTCGTCCGTCGATCGTTGAAGTCGTGTTATGGAAGTCAATCATCCAGACACCTGTTCGTCTCTGGTCGTAGACGACCAACAATGAACTGCCAATCAACTGAAATCGATCAACCAAAAAACAAGCATCTCAGATTCAGTTCTTAAATAGGATCCGAGTGACTATCTAGAGTTACATGTCTGAATATATGCGTAGAAGTTCAACCATAAACCAACGCACGAATGAATGCGAACAGCATCTTCCAAGTAACTCACAAAAGCGAAGCGAGTTTGCCGAAACTATTCCAAATTCATTATCAAATTATTGATTAAAATTTAAACAATTCCACAAATCAACCTCGAGTTCATCGCACAAATAAGATCGTACATTTCGAGCGGGTATACGGAATTTGCCACTCCCTTTACGAGTCGCTTTCCTCTTGGATTTAAATATAAAAGCTTCGGGATTGGTCTTGCTTTTTAGGCCTTGGACGTGCTATGTCAGGCCTAGGCCTTACTTTCTCAGGCCTAGGCCTTGCTTTTTCCAGGCCTTGAGCTGTTCTTCGTTGACCTTGGCTTCGAGGTGTCTGGCAGTTGACCTTCGCCTTGAGCTTGTCTGTTTGTCCTCAACAGTCAACCCTGATAAGAGTGAAGAGTTACCTCGTGAGTCTGGAAGAAATGCGATGTTGCTAAGGCGTCCCTGATTTCCTTCAGTCTGTGTAGAAGTTGCTCTAGTGTCGTTTGTCGTCCTCTTACAAACTCTTCCAACTTCTGAGAGACCTACAGAACCCAATCACAATAAATCTAATGACCTTTTGTTCATATAATCAGTTTGTTTCATCACAAGCGTTCCTCCTGAACAATGAGAGTGAATGCATTTCTCATTATCAAATTCTACTTATTTTTGAATGCATGAATTTCCTGTTTCCATGAAACAGAACAAGCAGACGCAAATTATGACTAAAAGGTTAGTAAAGGCTACGTTCAGTCGCATCACGGATCGCTAAAAACAATTAACACAAGTTCAAGAAACTTTTCAATGGTACTAAACCAGACGCAGCGGATTGAAACAATCAGAAATCAATGGAGGAGAGTGTAAGTATTTGAGCGTCTCTATTCTCTAACTAGTCATCTTATAGAGTCGCTATATAATAACTTGGAATGAAAGAAATAAAGAATGCATAAATGAATTTACCTGTTGCGCGGTCTTGGTACGTTGGAAATTGTTCCGTGATTTATTCTCTTCCGGAAGCTGAAAAATAACGAAGAGTTTAGAAAGAGCGAGAGAGACAGACATACAGATAGAGACAGAGACAGAAAACAAAAGACAACGAATGATACAGTAGACGATCTGACATATGAGAAATAGGATATTGCAATATTCTCTTCTGTCTATCGACTTCTGTTGCGCCGTTTTAAAAAAAGCCTAAGACATCAATCGATGATCATCGCATCAAGTGAGACAATAATCGAAAATTAGAATCCATCAAAGATGTTAGGTTTAATTAAACACATATAAGGGAGAATTTCAAAAGTTCTATCAGTTAAAAGAATAATCAACTTTGTCCAGTAGAGGTGCGTTGATGAAGCTGTTGATGTTTTAGTACGGTAGAGCATTTTCTCCAAATGCATGGACTGTCAAATCGTTTTGTAATTATTACAGACCGACGAGTCTTCGAAGGATTTTATCCAACATGGGAAGAAGAACAAATGCTACTATCGTTGAGCGCCCAACAATCTCACATATCTGACGCTTTTAATTTTTATCTTTAAATTATTCTGTTGAACCTATTATCAATGAAAGAATTCTTTTGAAACCTTCGCTGCGTCAATTCGAAATCCAAGATTTGAAGACGAACTCAGATTTTCTCGAAACTACAAAAAAGCAGACAAAACTCTTACCCAGATGATGTAAATTTTGCAAAAATAACGACTTGCGAGAATTAAACCGTTTCTTCTTTTTTAAGCAACTGATGGATAGACCTGTTCATCTATGACCAAAATAATTCTAGTCTACGACAAAACTACTTACAAACAATGCTACATTTTGAGGAAATAGAAAGGACCAAAGTTTCGAGTCTTTCTTACTGAATTTCAGATATAGCGCAACCATCAGCAGTGAAACTATGAAGTCGGTCAGTGGTCTTTGTAGTTTTAGTAGACAGGGTGGCAGACAGACAGGTAGACAGGTAGAACGAAAGGCAACTAGACAGGTTGACAGTTACATAGGTAGGCAGATAAACGGACAGGTAAACAGGCAGACAGACAGGCAAGAAGGCAGAGACAGGTAGGCTGATAGACAGGTAAGCAGAAACAGACAGGTAGGAATATAATTATATATGACGAGTTCATGACGAAACCATTCATGTGGTTTGTCTGGTTCCTATATGAATCAAAGTGTTTTATTACTGACATGAAGCGTGTAATTCAAACAGGATCAGAAAATACAGCAGGCGGCGATTTGGCGCTTAAGACTAATACTATTTTAGGATAGAAGATCTGCATCTAATGGACTTAGGAACGTTCAAGGCAGCGCTACAGCAGAAGTCCTCCAACCAGATTAGATTGGAATGGATTAGATTTAGACCTTCATATATAAGATCAGATAGGATTAGATTAAGACCTGCATGTATCTGAGTTTCGTGATTGCTTTGTCTCGATGTTCAACTGTTGTTGGTTCGTTGTGATCAACTGAAATCATCTTTTCGTAGAGATCTCTGCACTTGACATCGTTCGTTACTTCGCCCTCGACGTAAGTCCTGTTGAGAGACACACAGTCACGTCAACCATCTTACATTACAACGTATGTTTATTACAAAGCAGATCATATAGCTCGTCTATTTCCATGCGTAGATGGATCAACGCAAAATAGGAGCTATACAAATGTTGTGAATGAATGAATGAATGAATGAATGAATGAATGAATGGATTGAATGAATGAATGAATGAATGAATGAATTAAATGAATGAATGAATGAAGGAAGGAAGGAAGGAAGGAAGGAAGGAAGGAAGGAAGGAAGGAAGGAAGGAAGGAAGGAAGGAAGGAAGGAAGGAAGGAAGGAAGGAAGGAAGGAAGGAAGGAAGGAAGGAAGGAAGGAAGGAAGGAAGGAAGGAAGGAAGGAAGGAAGGAAGGAAGGAAGGAAGGAAGGAAGGAAGGAAGGAAGGAAGGAAGGAAGGAAGGAAGGAAGGAAGGAAGGAAGGAACAAGAGAGAAATAGCATCTTGTGTAAGAGTATTACGACTCCTAACTGGCATTCCGCAAGGTTTTTCCGATGGATGTGAAACGTGTGTGTCCATGTAGAAACGGAGTCCCCTAAGGGTAGATAGGTTAGCATGGGCTGCTAGTATCTAATCCTCTGATGGGTGATAGGTTAGAATCGGTTGGGGAATTACCTGCTGCCCATTTTAATGTCCATGATCGCAGGATTCTTGAAATGTCTCAGAACGTTCTCGATTTCCACGTAGTCTCAATTTCTGTCGTCAAGGATCAAACACCAAAAACAGATTCTAATTCCGCTTTCAATCTTTTCTTCAAAAGGATAAATATATCTAAGAAAAATATAAATAATATAAGAATAAGAATTAATTAGATATTAACGACGCGTTAACTTTTGCTCTTAACCATTTCAACATCGTGTAATTCTGTTAGGAAGTTTCTTATATCTAGGATCTGAATAAATAGATCTCGTGGTTTCTGTGTTGAAGGTGATAAGGATACAGGATCCGTTGAGTTGTCGTTCTCCGTAGTATCTCGGAGCGATCGAAAGCATCGTGAGGTCTGTGGACAAGGCTCGGTAGATGGACGATTCATTGCGACTGTTATCGACGCATCTCTTCCACAGTCTTCCGTCTCCCACCGGACGGAAAATGCCTGAATGTACAACAGCCGACACTTTGCATGATATCATTCTTTAATTAATATGCTTCAACTGACTCATCTTGGCGAATTATTACGAATTTATTAAGCGCTTTATTCAGATTTATTAAGATATATTAAGATGACCAAGCATCAATTGATGGCGCTATAGGCCTACAGTATAGTGAGTGAAGGACTTGCTCAAGGTCCCTACACAGTAACCGTCTCAGAGGAGGAAGATCGAACCCGTACTCTCCTCGTTACAAGGCGAGCTCTCTAACCACTCGGCCTGGACGACATCTATTGACCACAGCTGACATTGTTCAGCTGTTGTGTGCGTCACTTATGTTACGGCCAACTAGACACTTAAACATGGATTTGGTTTATGCTTCTTAGACATTAGTACATGGCATCCTGCGATTTACTGCGGAGGGTTTTGACCGGAATAAACTGGTTATGAAAAGTTAAGAGCCAACAACATTTATGCACATGAGTAATAAGAAGGCAAAACACAGTCACACACATTATGCATTTGATATAATATTATACCCCTCCGTCCAAAGTTCAGAAGTGCACACATGACCCAATAGAGACTCAATTGTTAAGATGGCAGATGCTGCTCGTAACTTAGAAGTTGTTTTCAATTCTACCATGTCTCTCACTGGCCATGTAAACAGAATTTGTAAGTCATCATACATGTTCATTCGTGACAAACGCAGAATTAGGTGTTATAGGACCATTGTCTGCAAGGACACCTCTGCATGGCAAATGCATTGGTTTCCAGTCGCTTAGATTACTGTAACTCGCTTCTTACTGGTGTCAATAAGCCAAACAGCCATGTTTGGCTTATTGACACCAGAGAGTGCAGAACTCATTGGCTAGACTCGCTAGAGCCATAACTATATGAACATATTACCCCTGTGCTTAAATCTTTGCATTCAGCAAAGAATTAGTTTTAAATTGGAGCTCATAGTTTATAAAACTTTGAACTCTGGCCAGCCTCGATACTTAAAGTCAGTTCTTATTCGGAAGTTATTCCTCAGACTTATCGTTATTCAACGAGGTCGTCTGATTATCTTTGTCTGGTCATACCTAAATCAAGAACTGTTCTTGATGAACGAGGTTTTTCGGTTGCTGGATCTACTTTTTTGATAATAACCAACAATTATAATAGTATTGATTAAAATGATAATGATGATGATGGTGACTAGGATATTTATAATGATAATAACGACGATGATGAGGATGATAATATTGACGGGTGGTGGTGGTGGTGGTGGTGGTGGTGGTGGTGGTGGTGGTGGTGGTGGTGGTGGTGGTGGTGGTGGTGGTGGTGGTGGTGGTGGTGGTGGTGGTTATGATTAGGAGAACTTGACCTCGATGACCGGACACTTGGATCCAGTTCGTTCCAGTTGGTTCGTCATCGTCATCGGGTTCGATGTCCTAGAACAAGGACATCATCGATCGTCACAGAAACCTCGAATCTATTCATGAAGCTGTCTTTCCCATGATCTCTCGGCTTAAACAACTGAACCCAACAACTGCGCCTCTTCTATCCTCTCTACCTGCACTGCAATGGTCCATCGGCACATATGCTTACATCAGATGGATGGCAGACTGAGTTGGTCCGTGTCACCTTCTTGTAGTCGATGAACGGCCGTTCATACAAGATCTGACTTCATTTCAATGTTCACCAACGTCTCTTTCACAACACAATCATCGACTCAGAGGTGTTGGAAAATTAATTGGCGGCTAATAAGCTCTTGGAACCAAGAATGTCCTGGATCGGTCGACGATCCACTGTCTACCGAAAGGAAGTCCTTAGTCATGACGATGGAAAGGAAGTCCTTAGTCATGACGATGGAAAGGAAGTCCTTAGTCATGACGATGGAAAGGAAGTCCTTAGTCATGACGATGGAAAGGAAGTCCTTAGACTATGACGATGGAAAGGAAGTCCTTAGTCATGACGATGGAAAGGAAGTCCTTAGCCATGACGATGGAAAGAAAGTCCTTAGTCATGACGATGGAAAGGAAGTCCTTAGTCATGACGATGGAAAGGAAGTCCTTAGTCATGACGATGGAAAGGAAGTCCTTAGTCATGACGATGGAAAGGAAGTCCTTAGTCATGACGATGGAAAGGAAGTCCTTGGTCATGACGATGGAAAGGAAGTCCTTGGTCATGACGATGGAAAGGAAGTCCTTGGTCATGACGATGGAAAGGAAGTCCTTAGTCATGACGATGGAAAGGAAGCCCTTGGTCATGACGATGGAAAGGAAGTCCTTAGTCATGACGATGGAAAGGAAGTCCTTAGCCATGACGATGGAAAGGAAGTCCTTAGTCATGACGATGGAAAGGAAGTCCTTAGTCATGACGATGGAAAGGAAGTCCTTAGCCATGACGATGGAAAGGAAGTCCTTAGTCGTGACGATGGAACGGAAGTCCTTAGTCGTGACGATGGAAAGGAAGTCCTTAGACTATGACGATGGAAAGGAAGTCCTTAGACTATGACGATGGAAAGGAAGTCCTTAGACTACGACGATGGAAAGGAAGTCCTTAGACTATGACGATGGAAAGGAAGTCCTTAGACTATGACGATGGAAAGGAAGTCCTTAGTCATGACGATGGAAAGGAAGTCCTTAGTCATGACGATGGAAAGGAAGTCCTTAGTCATGACGCTGGAAAGGAAGTCCTTAGTCATGACGATGATGCCAATCAGTCAAACATTATAGATGTCATCGTTAACTCATTTGTGTTCATCTGACGAATTCAGTCTACAGTTCATCGCCTCTCCTCCTCCTCCTCCTCCTCACCCGACATCAACAGATCGACGTCTCAGTAGAATGACGACATTACTCCTCCTCCTCCTCTTCTTCATCATCATCATCAGACATCTTTCTCAGCCTTGTCCGTCATCTCTGTCTCTCTCTCTCTCTCTGTGTCTCTGTTAGCCTGTCAGTCTCTCGCGACATCTTACCTCTTACCTGCGATACCTCTCCATTCTTCTAATCGTGTCTGTCTATCTGTCTGCCTACCTGTCTATATGTATGTCTATTTCTCTGCCTGTCTGTCCTTCTTGTCGCCTGTCCTTGTCTTAACTTCCTTTCTCTGTCTTTATCATTATTTTTTCTTACCTGATGGCTCTTGTTTCCAGTCGTTTCCAAATCCATTTCGACGATGATGTGTTGTTGTTTGTTGTGTATCTCCATGGAATCCTCCTCCTCCTCCTCCTCCTCCTCCTCCTCCTCCTCCTCCTCCTCCTCCTTCTGCCCTTCTTCCTCTCGTCTTCCTCCGTTCTATCCTTCTCCCTCCGTCGATGGCCAGACACAGACAGATAGACAGATGGACGAGAAACCCGGAGTCAGCAAAGCCGGCGAACGACCATCCAGCAATCACAACGCATGCGCGTAGACCCGCGCTGACCTCGTTCAGTTGACCTTTGCACTAGCGGTCGATTTATCACGTGCAGCCTAACTACAGTGTTGATATTTAAAATCCGGTCATGTCTCTGTGGCGCCTCCTTAGATGATCTGCTAACCGTTCAGTGGGTTTAGAACTGAGAAAGAATCGTCGACGTTGAACCAGAATGACAACTACCCCTCTGTGTGTAGCCTTTAGCAACCAATGACCGACCGATTATTATTGGCTCACCTGAGTCTACCTGAAAAACTGACAGGTAAACAATCACCTCACAACGGACGGACGGACGGATGTATGGGGCGCCCTCGTGTGTTAGGTATTGCCTTAACCAACAACCACACGAGCGTCTGAATATACAGTCAGTCAGTCAGTCATCCAGTCATCCAGTCAGTCAGTCAGTCAGTCAGTCAGTCAGTCAGTCAGTCAGTCAGTCAGTCAGTCAGTCAGTCAGTCAGTCAGTCATTCATCCAGTCAGTCATCCAGTCAGTCAGTCAGCTATGACAAAACGGGGCCTTTGGTCTGAACAAGAAAAGACCGGCTGTTGGTGTGTGTGGCGGTGGTGACCTAAAGGTCTAATTCTAATAAACATCTAATAAGCCTAAATAGGTCGTGTTCACTTGAAGTCAGTTCACGCGTTGCCTACAATCACGTGTTCAAGGCGACGTATGTGTGACTTTGCCTTTTCACTGTTGATGTACAATGATTGTATGCACACTGTGCCACAACGGAGGAATAGGTGTGTCTGTCTGTCTGTCTGCCTGTCGGCCTGTCTGTCTGTGATTGTGTTGTTGTTTGTATATGGAGGTGTGACGAATAAAAAAAGTCCAGAGCAATAGTTAGACGGGCTAAAGATGTTTATCGTTGAAAGAAGACTTGTTTTGGCTGAAAAATACAGACAACAGATAAACTTCTTCTGTCAGTGCTAAGGACAGAGAGAGACAGACAGATAGATATAGACAACAGGAGACACAGAGGGAGAGATATATATAGAGAGAGGAGATAGATACAGACAGAGGAGACACAGAGACACCCACACAGAGAGGGACAGTGAGAGCATAAAAAGAAAGACAGAGACAGGTAGAGAGAGAGAGATAGACTGAGAGAGAAAGAGAGGAGAGGAATGGAAGAGAGGAAAGAGGAGCATTTGACCAATTGAAGAAAATTGAAGAAAATTGAAAACTAAGGCAGACAATTAATCAAGGGACTCTCTCTCTTTCTCTGTCTGTCTGTCTCTCTCTCGCTCTCTCTCTCTTTTTCTCTGTCTCTCTTTTTTCTCTTACTCTGTCTCTCTCTCTCTCTCTTTCTCTGTCTGTCTGTCTGTCTCTCTCTCTCTCACTCCTCACTTGAACACTTCGAGACACAATGGTAGCAGGATAGCATAGGACAGGTTGTGGTAGGGTAGAGTAAGGTAGGGTATATACTAGTATGGTAAGGTAGTGTAGGTATGGTAGTATAGGGTAGAGTAGGGTAGAGTTGGGTAGAGTATGATAACGTTAGGGTTAGTAGGGTAGTGTTATTTAGGTTGCTAAGGGTAGAAGGTTCACATGGTTTCACACAAGAACTGAACTTGGAAATGAAAGACTAATCCATCGACACGCTGTAAACATAGACTATAAAGCAACAGAGAAACGATCAAAGGTTTCAGTCTTTTAGCTAACCATTTCTAATTATAAATACAAGTAGGCCCGATATATATATATATATATATATATATATATATATTGTTAGCTTGTTAGTCTAGAGGTGAAATGTGAGTTAGAATGATATGAGAAATGACAAGAAAAACGAAGACTTTCGCAATATTGATAAAACGTATATTTACACTATGTACATAATTGAAACGATACTCACACATACGAGACAAAGCAGACGACAAAAGACAGACTCTCCGAGAAGACGCCTGCACAAACTCCACAAAGGAAGATACAACTCGAGAACCGGCAATTAAACATGAGTAGCAACCACGTAGGGTACACTCTCGGAAAACGACCACAAAAGGGTACTTACAATGCGTGACACAACCAGTGCACGTCTTACGCCTTACTTAACTAAAACCGGTCTCCCTGTAAACACAAGAACACTGCTATATATAGTCAACGAGACCATCCTACTTCTAGCTTCAAACGAGGTGCGTCTTAACTAAGGTTAGTAAGTGCACGTGAGGATGATAATGGCGGGATGGCTGTAGGCCACTCCCAACAATATATATATATATATATTATATGCTTATATATTTATTCCGGATATTTTTCTATAGCTCCTCTCGAAGTCAACTACTACTCAGAGGCATACTGTATAATGGATAACAGATCATTCCGACTCTGGACGTCAAAGGACTTGGATAAGACTTAGAAACAAACTCCAAAACTCATTTGGCTATGATTGCACCCAGGACTTGTGGGACCTAGACATGCTCGACTTCGTGCGTGGAGCAGATCAACGAACTGATGGTTTAAATTTAAACCCGACCAAGTTGTCCCAAGATGAGGTAAATTAGCAGATGGTGTACCCACTGGACGGTTTCAGTCGCTTCTCAGGCTTGCAAATTATTAGGACCTATTTGCTCTTTTGGTTGTTACAGGGTGAGAATTGTCGGGGGGGTTGGGGGTTCACCCCTGTCAACCCAATCCTTCTGTTGACAATCCTTCTGATGAAATCCTTGTTCTCTTCGTACTTAACGCCTATTTAACGTTCACCTTTTGAACACTAATTCTACGTATAAGTATAACCTGAATTAATCAGCAACACAGTTTAATATCTTTTCAGTTTAATAAGAAACAAACAGACAGAACTCAATTCGATTACAACTCAACTAGTCAGCCACACTACTACAGCGAACACACTCGAATTCAAACTTCTCTAGTCAGCATAATTCTTCGCGCCTCTTGACACACCTGTCTTCTGTGCGCTTAAACGAACTCTAATAATATACATATAGCGCGCCGCTGCCGATATCGGCCGGCCGCGCGTGTCACTACGACTAAACGTTATACATCTATCATATATACATATACACGTGAAACTAAAGTAAGCGCACTATATATATACGCTAATATCTCGCACTGCAAGACTGTACACAAAACTCAGTTCACATTACCTCCTTCCTTCTTCTGGAATTGAGCAAATTAAATTTCAAAATTTGCGAAATTACCAAAATACATGAAACATACATATATATCTAACTAATTAATAAACAGTCTTACGATTACTTATAACCTTGACAAACAATCAGCAATAACATTCAATCTGCCCTTCTTGTACTTCACCTCAACATCAAAAGTTTGTAAGGCTAACGCCCAACGCACAAGTTTAGCAGACTTAGACATTGACTCAGTCAAATATGTAAGAGGATTGTGATCAGTAAAAATGAAAATTTTTGATCCAATTATAATTTCTTTTAACTTGTTTAGAGCCCAAACAATAGCATAGGCTTCCTTTTCCACAGTAGCCCATCTCTTCTGGGTATCAGTTAATTTCTGACTGATAAATGACACAGGGCGTTCTATTTCCTTGTCGTCCATCTGTGTTAAAACAGCACCGACTGCAAAGTCACTACTATCGCAGTACAAATTGAATGGTTTTCCCACTTCAAAAACATATAACACTACTTTGGATCGCACAGCCTCTTTAAGTAAATCAAACGCTTGCTGATGTTCAACAGTCCAATCAATCTTATCAGAAACACGTTTACTAGTTAAATCAGATAGCGGTTTCGCAATCTGTGCAAAGTTCTTAATAAACTGTCTGTAATAATTAAAAAATCCAAGCAGTTGCTTAACTTGCTTCTTAGTTTCTGGGATCTTCAAATTACTCAAACTTTCAATTCTGTCTGGATTCATCTTTATCTTACCAGACCCAACCACATGACCGATAAACCTTACCTCACTCTTACCAAATATGCATTTTTTCAAATTCAAAGTAACGTTATGCAATCTCATTTGCATCAAAAATGCATCTAGATGCTGCAAGTGAATATTCCAACTGTCAGAATGCACAGCAATGTCATCAACATACGGTTCTGCAAAGTCACTTATAGGCTGTAAAACTAAATTTATCGCCTTAACAAAAGTTCGGCCTGAATTTATCATTCCAAAAGGAACACGAGTAAATTCATACAGTCCATTATGTGTTACAAAAGCTGTCTTCCATTGATCAGATTGTTTTACAGGACAAGTCCAATAAGCACTTCGACAGTCCAAAATAGAAATCACATTAGACTTTCCAACTTTGTTTAAAACGTCTCTGACAATCGGCATCGGATATTTACAATCCACTGTGAATGAGTTAATGTATCTGTAGTCACAGGCAAGTCTTAAAGATCCGTCTTTCTTTTTAACAATAACCAAAGGGCTTGCCATTCTGCTCGATGACGGTTTGATAATGTTTGTTTTTAACATTTCTTTGATCTGACGTTCCACTTCTGCTCGATAAATCAAAGGAATTCGGTATGCTGCAAATTCCTTTGTGCCTTGCTCTCTTGTAATACTGATTTGTGTATTGTAATTGCTTTTCTTGAGAGTAAAATTCTGCAAACAATAATGCTTTCTCCGTATTTTCTTTGAGTTCTTTCAAATGTTTTTCGTGAAAAGGAATTTTCTTGTGCCATTTCCTCGGGTTGTCTATTAGGTCCATTGTCATTCTCCAGTTTCATTTAATGTGCCATTCTCGCATGCAGCCATCTCTTGCTCGTTCATCTCTGCTATTACACCATCTCGCGATAAGCTTCGTTGCTCATTACTTTCGTTTTCCTCATCACTTGAACTTTCAGTTTCACTCTTCTCATCAACATCTACCATTTCCTGTTTCCGACTCTGCGCTCTCGTCATTACATTTGCTCGTACACTCACATCTCCTTGTATCGTTTTAACTTTCATCTGTGGTACGGCTTTTAATTCGGCAATTATCTCTGGATGCAACAAGAATCTTTCTGTACTGCCCATCTTTGCAATACTAGCACACATCAAGGTGACGTAAGGTGTAAGTGAACACTGGATTTTACGCGGAAATCCCTCTTCTTCCACGTCACTACCACACAGTCTAACATCGACTTTCACTAACTTCGCAGGAATGGCATCTCCTGCCACACATTGCAAGTTCACTTTTCCAATTTGTTCCACCTTCATGCCTTCCAGTAATTCTTCACTAATCACCGGAATCTCTGCACCCGAGTCGCTCAGTGCTTTGACTTTCACTGGCTCTTTACCGTCTACTCCACGAATTTCAACCTCGACATATTGCAAGAACGATTTCTTCAATATTCGACTGTCATCTTTTCCTATGACTTCTCTCTGAATTTCAGCATCCAATAGAATTTCTTTTTGAATACCACATTTCATTACTGACTTTACTTCAGTCTCTTGGTTTTCTTGACCCGTGGTTTGATTATCTGTATCACTAACCACTTGAATCAAATTCACCCTTGTGTGTTCTTGATTTCTGCTAGAACTAGCTGCTGCCACTGGAACTGGACAAAATTTAACCAAATGTTTGTCTGAACCACAATTGTGACAACGCTTCACAACCATGCCTCGTTGTTCATTGCCTTCATATCTCTTATACTGCGTAAACGATGTGTTGCCTTCCCTCTTGGCAAACGGCGCTGACGATTTGTTAAATCCCTGACGACCAAACGTCACTTCTCTGGTCTCATTGGGTACAGGGACACTAGCCTTGACTTCTTTACCTTTGAACTGACTCCCTGTTCCTGGATTACTTTTCCACTTTCCACTCTGGCTTTGGTTTACGGAACGTTGAGAAGGATAACTGTTTATATTTGGGATCGCAAACCCAATTCGATTGTTTACATGAATGTCTGCTAGGTCTGCCACTGCACTAGCTTGGAGACAGTCAGTTCCTTCCTTCGACAATACAAACTGTAGTGGACCTGGCGGTAAACATTCTTTCAGCTTATCCGCTACCAGCAAATCAAAGAGCGTATCATACTCTCTGTTCACGTTTCGACTTCTCACGTAATAGTTTAGCAAGTTCTTAAGTCTTGCCGTAAACATCGTATAAGTCTCTTCTGTCGTCTTCTTAGCATCCACAAATCTGGCTCTGTATTCTCTCGAAGTCAACTTAAATTCTTTTAATAAGTGCTGCTTGACTCTATCATAATTGTCTAGATCATCGTATGACAATCTATTCAGAACGGTTCGAGCTTTCGGCGTCATCAATGGTAGTAATAATTTCACCCAAAACGGCTTTTCCACAGCAAAACTACGAAACGCGTTCTCGACTGTTTCAAAATATAATGGCACCTCCATCATATCAGTTGGCATTTGAGGCAATACATGCTTCATTGCATCACCTATTTTCTTAATCTTTGACACCAAAGTTTCACTTTCTTGCTGCTTCCTTCTTTCTGCTTCCCGTTCTTCTCTCATTTGCGTTTCTTTCAATGTCAATTTTGATTTCTCCAGTTTCAGACGTTCCTGTCTTTCTGCCTCTGCCTTTTCCAAACTTTCTTTCTGAAATTTGAGTTCTTCTTGTCTTATCTGTTCTGCACGTTCCAACTCTAACGTTCGCGCTTTTTCTTTTTCTTCTTCACGCATTCTCTTTGCTTCAATCTGTTGCTGACGAACCTCTTCATCACTTTTTCTAGCTCTTTCAAATTCAATCATCTGCTCCAGTCTTCTTCTTTCAGCATCTTCTCTATCTCGTTTCAACTGTTCTAATTGAATCTCAAACTGATGCTTTTGCAATTCCAGTTCTGCCTTACGCACTTGTTCTGCTTTATCTTCTCTCTCTCTCTGCAAGCGCAATTCCTCTTGCCTTGCAAGTTCCGCTTTCTCTTCTTTCTCTCTCTGCAGACGTTCTGCTTTCTCTTCTTTCTCTCTTTGCAAGCGCAATTCTTTCTCTTCTTTCTCTCTCTGAAGACGTAATTTCTTCCTGTCTTAGCTCTTTCTCTTCTTGTCTCAGTTCTTTCTCTTCTTGTCTCCGTTTCTCCTCTCTTTCTTTCTCTTCTTGTCTCGTCATCATCATCCACTGCATCAACATCTCCATAGACATAGGCGCAGGAGGTTTTTCAATAGCCTTTTCTACGACACCGCCAACGGCACCTTCTTCTTCGACTTCTTCTTTAACCCACACATCGGCGAGTTCCTGCATCATGTCACCACGTGACATACCTTCTAATTGTTCTTCTTTAAAACCGGCTTTCAACAAACGCTGTTTCAGCCTTTCCGTAGACATCTTCTTAATATCTGCTTGTCTTTCAGCACTTAGTTTCTCCATCTTACTTGTTTACTTTGGTGATTTCGCTTTTCAAAGAAGTCACGGTTTTTCTTGTTGTGTGAATCGATAAACAAACGGGATTTCTTTTATATTTGTTCGTGGAAAACAACGAAATTTTTTATACCGTTTCTCGTGTTCCACCGTCGTTGATATCGTAGACACGTCACACAGCAACAACGCGTAGATTCTTCTAACACCGTCGTAGATTCTTCTAACACCGTTGTAATTTCTTCTATCACCGTTGTAAATTCTTTTATCACCGTCGTAGATTCTTCTATCCGCCGAAGGAGGTGATAACGTGAATTTTAATCCACCGTGAGTTTATATCCACCGTGAGTAATTATTCCACCGTGAGTATTTATCCACACCGACGCTGTTCCACCGTGAGTTTTTATCCACCGTGAGTATTTATCCACACCGACGCTGCCACCAATAATGTCAACCCAATCCTTCTGTTGACAATCCTTCTGATGAAATCCTTGTTCTCTTCGTACTTAACGCCTATTTAACGTTCACCTTTTGAACACTAATTCTACGTATAAGTATAACCTGAATTAATCAGCAACACAGTTTAATATCTTTTCAGTTTAATAAGAAACAAACAGACAGAACTCAATTCGATTACAACTCAACTAGTCAGCCACACTACTACAGCGAACACACTCGAATTCAAACTTCTCTAGTCAGCATAATTCTTCGCGCCTCTTGACACACCTGTCTTCTGTGCGCTTAAACGAACTCTAATAATATACATATAGCGCGCCGCTGCCGATATCGGCCGGCCGCGCGTGTCACTACGACTAAACGTTATACATCTATCATATATACATATACACGTGAAACTAAAGTAAGCGCACTATATATATACGCTAATATCTCGCACTGCAAGACTGTACACAAAACTCAGTTCACAACCCCCTAGTCTTTCTTAGGACCCCATAGTTAAGCCTTAATTGCACAGCCCAACTCCACATGAATCAAAGTCTAACCCCCCCCAGTCTTTTTTCTATTATTCTCCAACTGGGTTGTTATTAGGCCTATGATGTTATTGCATACCATGTTGGTTTACTGGTTAACATCACATCTGAGTAAGAGATGTGATGGAGTCCTAATTCTGCAGAATAGTCCTGACGCTAAATGGAGAGTCAAAGTCTTTGTTCAATAACGTACACATAGGATAGGCAGCGATATTAATTATTATTTTGTACTCAGAGTAGACCTACCTATATTACTCTCTTTTGTTTCTTTTCTTTTTCCTTCTTTATATTACGCGGTCCTTGGCTCAGTTATTGTTTGAGACTTGATCTAATTTTTGTTCTGTTTTACTTATTTCTATTATAGCTAAGCGAATTGGAGCGAAGGCCACTGAGTTACCCATGGAGGTGTTGGTGTGGAACTCTGTATAAAAGGCGGTATTGCATTCCAGAAACTTAATTATAATAATTCTTCGAACATTTTGTCTCACGAGGTTTTATTTATAACTGTTCCCAAAGTTAGAAGGACTGAACTTGTGGTAGGTGTAATATACAGTGATGTAGTACTCGAGTCTGGCCAAGGACTCGAGTCCGACTCGAGACCGATTTTTTGCGGACTCGGACTCGGACTCGGACTCGGACTGTCACGACTCGGACTTGGACTCGGACTCGAACCCCTGGACTCGAATTTGACTCGCTGACTCGTTTTCCGAGTCACAATTTCTGGACAGAACAGGCAACTGTATTGCCATGTGACGGCCAAGACCACCCCTCATGCGAGAACTGACGTGAATACCCGGCCGACCGTCGCTACAGGCATCAGCCAGAACAGGTGGAACTATTCCGGCGCCAACTAGTGCCTACTAGCAGACAATAGAAACTAATGAAGTGAAGACGAGTATCATGAATAGACTGGGGTATAAAACGTCTCTATTCGGCCTGGTATAGACATCTACAGGCATAGGCATAAGCCAGAACAGCTGGAACTATTCTGGCGCCAACCAGTTCCAACCAGCAGACAACAGAAACTAATGAAGTGAAGACAAGTATCATGAATAGACTGGGGTATAAGACTGAGGGTATCTAATCGGCGTGGACGGGCATATTTATAGAGGCGAACACCGTGTAGGGTATAACATTGAAGGTCAACGGTCAACTGAATATACCAGGATTGTCGATTTGTAAATATATTATATATCTTCAATTATAATGCTAAACTGTGCATGGAGTTATCAATTTATCGCTTCGAATTAGAAGAAACTTTCGTATCGCCCTTTCCAGTGTAGAGAAGGAGCGAAGACGTGATAATTATGCCACGGCTGCACTTGTGGCATTTACATTCTAGCTGTTCGTATACCTACTGAACTTGAGTTTAGCAGTGGAAGAATTGTTATGTGTTTTCATAATCGTGCCAGATAATCGAACAAAACTTTATTTAATTTAGTGTTTTTAATGTGAATTTGGGTAAATTACATTAAAAATTCTTTCTACATATATAGGGGCTTATGTAACTTATGTTATTTTTCTATGGCATTGAATTGCGTGGCTCAGTGTATTTTGATGAGGATGGACTCGGACTCGGACTTGGACTCGATCTTTAGTGACTCGGACTCGGACTTGGACTCGAACACCTCAGGACTCGGACTCGACTCGGACTCGGCTTGTATGGACTCGGACTTGACTCGGACTCGGCTTAGGTGGACTCGACTACATCACTGGTAAACTAATATATCGGCCACCGGCTCAACTTCTAGATATCTTCAATGCTCAATAAGTTTACTTCTTCCGACATTAAGTAAGAAAGCCAAAAAGTACTTGTTAAGATATCATGATCCATGTCTTGTTAACTCAGAACTTCTCAATGTTATGACTTCTCATTTTCTTCCTGTTATTGATTGTTCCACGAGGATAACGGAATTTACCTCAACCCTTAATATAGATGATATTTTTACCAACTTTTGGCAAAAAGGTTGTAGAACCATTGGTAGCCTATTGGTCACGGATGTATAATATCACTTTCCAAAATTAGTCTGGATTTGAGATGAGAAACCGTTGTCTGCTGTTAAAACCAATGTCACTTTTCGGGTTATTAATGATCAGCTACTAACCCAGTTTAATGATGCCATTTCTACAGTCTTGGTCGCCGATAAAAATTGCTATTGGAAATAACAACGCTGAACTTGCCTATTATTTGTTCTCATTAAAATATGAAGAGCAGTGAAACACTCTATTTCCCTTGATCACTCACACACATAAAAGGACTCTTAAAATCATTTATGAGGGATAAATTATATCTAAACTATAATAGGACTCCCACTGAAGATTAAAAAAAACTTAGCTACAAAACCTACCGCAATAAATTTAAACAACTTAGGATTAAAGCTGAACGATTTTATTTTTCAAATGAATTCCTTAATCACGCTCAGGATCTGAGAAAAGCCTGGGCCATTATTAGGTCAATTATCAGTGATGAAAGCAACGATGCTGTTTGAGATGCTATAAAAGCTACTGGCGTTGTAATTAACGAGCCTGAATTAATAGCGCAGACTTGACTACTTTTCAAGAGTCGGCCAAACTCTGGCAGATAAAATCTCTAATCCCAACAACACACATGAGAAGTTCTTGAGCTCACCTGTACAAAATTCCTTTGTATGCAATCCCACTGCTCATGTAAAGTTTACTCGAAGCGCTGGTCCAGATGAAATTGATCCGTTAATAGCAACAGCCATAGTGGGTTCGGCTGCAAAAATACTTTCGGACATTATCAACTGTTCCTTTTCCGCTGGTGTGATTCCTTCTGGATTGAAAATTCAAAGGTGGCACCAATTTTCAAGCAAGGCGACAGGCTTGATGCTTCAAACTATGAACCAGTTTCTATTCTATCATATTTTCCTAAGATTATGGAAACGGTCATGTATCAAACACTAAACCACTTTGTGAAAGATTAGTATTTCCTATCCTTTCCAGCATGGCTATCGTACAGGCTACCTTACTGTTATGTCACTGATTAATATGCAAGATTTAACCTCAAAAGCAATTGATGAAAACAAATACGCAATAGGAATATTTTTGGACTTGGCTAAGGCGTTTGATACTGTGGACCATAGAGTATTCTTGAGTAAATTGGAAAAATATGGAATTCTGGGGGACTGCTTCTTTTAAGGTTTAAAAACTACTTAACGGTTTTAAATGGTACAGTGTAATCAAGGCAATTTGACCCTGGCCCTTGATGTTCTTGCTATTGTATTGTATTGTACCTAGAAATTTATTAAGCGCCTCTTGCAGCATGACTTTTCAGAGCCGCTTTCAGCATAGAAGCCCCGGGGAAACAGAAATGTCTTTGGGGAACGCGAGACCGATGAGGAAAAAACAGTCATAAGTTTGGCTATGGATCAATGATCTTCCCAAATCGCCTAGTATTCTTAAATTTATTCTTTTTGCATACGACACGAATGTATCTTATTCTCAAGAATCTTTATTCAAACTTATGGAAATAATAAATGCTGAATTAAAAGTAATGGCTAACTGGTTTAGGATTAGTCGTCTGTCTCTTAATCTCAAAAAGACATGTTTAATCATATTCCGCTCTATTAAAAACCACTACCGACATTGCAAAGAACTCATATAAAAGATGACACAACATAAGCCAAGTTCAATCACCTTGGGGTTTCTATTGATGAATGTTTGTTATGGAATGATCATAATAATCCTGTTGCTACAAAGGTAGCTAAGAATATTGGTACACTTTCTAGAATCTAGAATATCATATCTTATCCGTGAACATACTCGAAAAAGCTTACATTATACTTTAATATACCCGTATTTCACTTAAATGGCAATATTGCATGGGCATCCACCTATCCCACAAGGCTGAGGAAACTCTCACTTCTACAAAGAGAGCCATAAGATTAATAGCACTTAATAAACGATACTCACATATTGAGGATAGATACTGTGAATAAACCATCATAAAATTTAACAATAAACATACTACACGTTGGAATCTTATTTATAAATACCTTAACAATCTGCTACCGAATTCCTTCCCTAAATTCTTTACTAGGGTGGCTGATGCACATAGGTAATACTCAATTTACAAGTTCTTCCATTGGTGTCTGAAATATAATTAGGTAAAAACCAATTATTGTCCGTTTTCACTTCGTCCTATGGATCATAAAATCTGGAATAAGATACCATTGAACATTCGAAATGCTGCCACACTTGGTATATTCAGGAGTCGATGGGAAGTTTATCTAAAAGACAAAGGTGTCTAGTGAAGGAAAATATATAATTAACTAAAATTAAATGAATCTGTCTGCGTCTTAGTAGGCCTATGATATCGATATAAACTTAATAAATTGATCCTTGGCTTGCTGAGAAGCTTCAACGACTAAACTGAAGTATTGTTTTCGTTTTTCGTTTCGGTTTTTGGTATTATCTATGATTATATTATACCAGCCATCATTACGTGATATGAGTATGGGTTACCATAAGTTAGCGGGACCCTGCCCCTTTTGAGGTCGCCGTTGCTCCTTGTCCAGTGCTGTTTATAACAATTACGGTTTAATGTTATTCTCTGTTGTGACTTGCACTGTTCTTGGATCAGTAAAGATTGATTTGATTGATTGATTGATTGATATATTGACTGATATAATTATGAATAGCAGCTTTCTCCGGATGGAAATGATGTTTGTGGGAAATGTCGACTGGTTCTCTGTTGCTTTTGTCGACCGATTGAGAGACGAAAGAAGAAAACGAAGTGAGATTTCATCGTCTGCTGTTGTTCTTCTGTTGCTCGAAATCGTTGTCCGTTGCTTCGTTCAGCGGTGCAATCGAATCGCTATTAAGAGATCTGAACGTATATTGTCTGAATGGTCTCAGATGACCGGGACAGACACACAGACAGGCAAACAGAGAGACAGACAAACAGACAGACAGACAGACAGAGAATATGTCATATAGACAGCTAAAGAGACACACAAAAATAGACGGACAATGTATCGTTCCATCTGTGTCTCTCCTCATTAGGTCTTTATCGATGAGAATCGTTTGAAAGTTGATTGTGTATCCATCATAAGTTCGATCTCTATGATTTAACGAATCATTGATCCTTTGACAGATCGGCCGTCGAGAAATTGCCTTCTATAAGAATCATCGTTAATTCTGAGGAGAGACGATCAAACAGATATCGACACCAATCGACATCCACGGCAGTCGACTGGGCGCTATAGACCCTATAGGCTCACTGTCCGATGGGTCAGTCAGTTACTTTGAAGGGCTAAGAAACGATGATCGTCGAATCGTGTCTCTTTGTCTGTACAGTTCTAAACGCAGACGGACATAGAAAGAGACAGACAGAGACTACGACAGAGACAGAGAGATACTCAGAGAGACAGCGAGACAGAGAAAGGGTGACATGGAGAGAGAGACAAAGAAAGTCAGAGAGAGATACAGAGACAGAGTGACGTAGGCAAAGTCACAGAGTTATGGAGGGATGAAGAGAAAGAGAGAGAGAGAGAGAGAGAGAGAGAGAGAGAGAGAGAGAGAGAGAGAGAGAGAGAGAGAGAGAGAGAGAGAGAGAGAGAGAGAGAGAGAGAGAGAGAGAGAGAGAGAGAGAGAGAGAGAGAGAGAGAGAGAGATGTTCTAAACGTCAACATTTAAAAGATCTTTTTTCTGTCGATCGTTTCTTCGATCTGTTGATTGATAAATCGATGTGATCGTTTAGAAAGCGGTCGATGACTCTGGTGCAGTGGTCGTCTGAGTCCAAGGAGTGGCCTTCTTCTTCTTCCTCAGACAAGGACAGATGAGGATCGTCAGCTGATCTCGAAACACTCTTCCGCTGACAGTGTACAGAAAGAAGTTGATGGCGAATCCGGAGACGTAGAGGGCGCGAGCGTAGTTACCGAAGGCAGCGAAGAAGGATTCATTGACTTCGATGATCAAAGAGAGACTGAGTTTCTGGAGGACGAAGTGAACGAGGACTGGGGTGTAGAGAAGGACATAGCTCGTCGAAACGAGGATCAGGATGACTGTCAGCTGGAAGTTCCTCTCCTGTGCCTTCGATCTTCTCTTGACCACTGCTGAGGCCGTCGACGAAGAGGCCACGGCGACAGAGGCCGACGTGAGGCCTTGGCCTGCGCTTTCACAGCTGGAGATGATGAACTGACGTCGCCTGGCCTTGGCCTGAGTCAGTCGCGTCACTCGAACGATGATGAGGACATTGAGAAGGGCAATGAGAAGGACCGGAAGTACGCGGAAGAGGATCATCTCAACGACGTAGAGGATGGCAAAGATGTCTTCGTAGTCGGCCCTCACTGTACAGACGTGGAATTCATGGTAGACGTCAATGTAGAGAGCGTGGTAGGGTGCTATGGAAACGGCGATGAAGAGAAAGAGTGCCAGACACGACAGTCGGGCACGAGAGACGCTGAACAGCTCCTTGAACTTGATGGGAAGAAAGACGGCCACTCCTCGCTCCATTGTAAAGACGAGGATGAGACACGTGGAGTAATCAGAGAAGAGATCGGAAAGATACTGAAGCAGGATGCAGACGAAGGAACTGCGGTTGACGACGTCAATCTGTGTCTCTGGAAAGTACCAGCATTTGATGGTCGTCAGAGTACGAGACAGGAAGACGCTGACGAGGTAGAGAGAGTCGGAGGAGGCGAGAGTCAGAAGGTAGACATTGGAAGACATCGACTGCATGTCCTTCGAGGAGAAGACAGCGATGCTCAACAGGTTTCCAGTCAGTCCTACGATGACGCAGATCAACGAAGAGAAGAAGAAGATTTCGATGGATCTTTCGATCCTTCGATCTTCATTGTGCGTTCCATGACAGGATGCGTCGAAGAAGAACATTCCATCAGATGAAGAAGATGACGACGTCCAGTTGTCAGATGACCAATCAGATGACAGCGCTGGCCATGACGAACTGTTGACGCTGCTTGCTGCCTGATGTTGCTGTTGCTGAGGATGGTGTGGGGATGCTGATGGTGACGCTGTTGGATGTGGTGATGATGCTGTTGGATGTGATGCTGTTGGATGGATGGTGGTGGTTGTGGCGTTGATTTCGATCGACGTCGAGTACATTTTTTTCTGAGATTTCTGAATCTATCTTCAGCTGCAATTCAAAGCGCAGACGTTAACACACACACACACACACGCACACACACACAGAGAGAAGAGAGAGAGAGAGAGAGAGAGAGAGAGAGAGAGGATGAGAGAGAGAGAGGATAGAGAGAGGAGAAGAGGATGAGAGAGAGAGAGAGAGAGAGTCATAGTTACAGGTGATACAACCATCAGTCACGAAGGGGCAAATAGGGGCACTGCCCCCATCTCTGCTGAGGGCTGGGTCGTGGGATTCGTACAAATTCAATGAGTTTCGGGTGGTAACCCTTTTGTAGTTTGACAATCACTCTCCATTACTTTGCTTTATCACCGGAAGACAGAAAATATCGAAAGAGCTGTTGCATCGTAGATTTAGTCGGACCGTCTCGGACGAGTTTGCTTAACTCTGACACTAATTAAAAAGTACATTTACTTAACCACTTCTCTACATGTACGTTTGGACCTCGAACCCTTTCAGGCCTTGATTGGTCTTAAAGCTACCAATGTTAGAATGGTGATTGGAATAGGCCGTTCATATTAGGTTTAGAAACATTTTTTGTACTAATGAAACCGGGAAATTCAGAGCTTCTTGAACTTAAACACCAAAATATTAGCTAGAAGGGTCCTGCCCTGCATTCCGAGCGAAGTCTTCCACAGTTCTTACCGTGTCTCCCAGTCCCAACCTCTTAGTTCTGGCAACGCCACTGGATACAGCACAGATGTATAAAAGAGCAGATGGACGAGGAGGAGAGGAAGAAGGAGGCGAAGGAGGCGGATAAATGGAAAGAGAGAAGACGTTGGAGAAAAAGGAAAAGGAAGGAGGAAAAAGAAGGAGAAGAAGAAGAAGAAGGTAAACGACGAGGAGGAGGAGGAGGAGGTTGACGTTTTCTTTTGGGCGTCTGTTGTCGTTCTAATAAAGCCAAATGCGCCCATTGCATTGAGGAATGGAGGAAGAGAGGAATGGAGGAAGAGAGGAATGGAGGGAGAGAGGAATAGAGGAACAGAGGAATGGAAGAACAGAGGAATGGAGGAACAGAGTGAATGGAGGGAACAGACGAGGTGGAGGAACTGAGGGAGGCGATGGAAATGGATCAGAGGTTCAAAGCAGACCTAAGAGCAGGCTCTTAGCTCTCA